>OX336388.2:1806587543-1807187543 GCA_946902985.2 Meconema thalassinum | reverse complement strand
TAATTAATGAAAATTGATGAAAATCAATAAATGTAAAATAATGCAATGCAGCCACAATAAATCAAAAACCCCTATTGACATAAAATTGGGAGGTGAAACGCTAAAGGAAGTAGGAGACTTCAGCTACATAGGAAGCAAAATAACCAGTGATGGACGAAGCAAAGAGGATTTATAAAACAGGTTCACTCAGGCAAGTAAAGCTTTTGTACAGAAAATAAATCTGTTGACATCCACTGTAGATTTAGCTATTAGGAAGTCATTTTTGAATGCCTTTGTTTGGAGCGTGGCACTGTATGGATGTGAAACTTGGACGTTTGGCTAAGCAGAAAAGTGGAAAATAGAAGCATTTGAGAACGATGATCAGATGGATAGATATAGTAACAATTGAAGAGGTATTATGATGAGTGGGAGAGGAGATATGTTTCTGGCGACTGCTAATGAGAAGAAGAGATTGGATGGTAGGACACATACTAAGACAGTAATGAATATCAAATTTAGTTATGGAACGAAGAACAGAGGATAAGAACTATAGGAGTAGACCAAGGTTAGAATATGTAACACAGATTACCTGTGATGTAAGGTGTGGTAGATTTGTAGAGATGAAAGGATTTGCTTAGGACAGCGAGGCATGGAGATCTGTGGTCCGGATGAGTGCAGTTGACCTGGTCACTGACTGCACTCAATGCGACTCAACCAGCTACGTAGCCTCGACATTACAATCTGAACTGACCATTTAACAACAATCATATACTCACACTATGCAAGCAAATTTTGAGGTCATTCACCACTTTCTATATCTTAACAAATTATCATATGGATTATAACTAACATATATTGAGTAGGAACATTATTTTAATTTCTACTGCAACTAAATAAGTGTATATTTTGTAAACACTATCACCCATACTTCTAGACGTAGATTTAATAGCCTAAGAGTAATGGCTCTGATGATGATCGCTTGACGATCAAAACTGGTCATCCAAGTGTAGTTATAAATCTCATGTAATTTCTTTCAGGATGAGGGAATAACCCAATTGGATACAATCGTATTGACCTACTGAAAAATCAAATTTCTCTTGCATTATTTTGTAATTTTAATGCAATGAGATGAGCAGCAGCTCATGAATGGCAATTTTTCACTTAAAAGTTTACTTTCAGGTGAAAATAAATGAAGTTCTTTGATTTTTAACACATTTTCATGAATTGCGTCCATCGTCAACTAATGCAACAGCTCATGCAGAATCTACAGCGCTTAACTGCAACCAAACTTATCGATGCTCTAGGAAGGATTGGTTAATGGGGCACTATACCAAAAAAAAAAAAAAAAAAAAATGTTTTACTCCCTGTGATCCAAACTGCACCAAATTTTATTTCCATACGACCAACATCTTTCATAAAGTAAAAAGTGCAAAATTATTCCTTTCAGTTTATCAGTATGGGCAGAAATTACTAAAAGATAGTATTTTCCTTTAGAAAAATGATACCAACTATTTACCACTAAAATTGCTGAAACTTTACAATCTTTTTACACTATGTACTCATTGCACAGACTAATAATTCTGTGCATGGGTTTGGAAAAATATGAAATAGTTCCTGAAATAAAAAATATTTTTTACAAAATTAATTTTTATCTCAAAAAATTAAAACTAAAAATTATTTAAAAATAAACGATAGCTATTTTAACTAATATGGATGCACAGAATTATGGGAGATAGATATCTTCACATGCTACAAAAATATTATTGAGATTGGTTACTATTTGCTACTGAATAGTTGTTGTAAAGTCCAAAAAATGAATTGTGCAGCAAAACAATTTTAAAACATTATAAAGTTTTTCTTCTTCACCCACTGTCTTAAAATCCCCAGAACCGTATGTTTTACCTTCCTTTTCTCTTATGGCATCTTCTTCACCCAGTTTCATCTCCTTGGACTGTATTCTCATGAATTTCATTTGCTCCAGGCTGCGTCTAACACTCTGCTGAATTCGCCGTTGATCCCGTCCTTTGCAGAAATGTTGCTATGTGGATATATTACGAGGAATGTGAGTCTTAAAACTCAGCAATTTTTCTAGGTTTTTGCGGTGTCTTGTGTGGGGTTTTGCCAAGGAACACCAATCTGGCTCATCAGCGGGCTATAGGTGTCCGTGCATGGACCCCCACGGGGGTAGCGAACTGCACGCTACCTCCCTTTGTATGAAGCGAACCTATGCCTCTTTACTGCGAGAGCTAAAAGCTCAAGCAGCCTTAACCATCCTATGAAGGCTTTCACAACTTTGAAGTTGCAGGATTTCCTTCTCCTGGCTGAATATAAAGTAAGACGAAGCATTCTGACAGCTGACTGTTGGGCACGGCCCCTGCAGACATAATTATAAAGTGTTATTTGACCCATTTCTATAAAAAATTGGACCAAATCCTTGTGAGGCATGAAAGTACTATAACTAAGGTTAAAAATTTGAAAATAAAAAAAACACCAAACAAGCCGATTTTTGGGTATAATGTCCCCTTAACATGTCGTTAGATGAGAGCCCAACAATACCAAATTAACTGCCATTCTCACATCTCAATAATAGCGGAGTCACAAAGCTGTAAAGTTAATGAAGATACGGCTATAAAATTCGTGTACAGAAATCTGAGAGGTTCTAAACCAAGAGCTCTAAGGACAACGTACCTATGCATGTTCCGTCCGATATTAACGTAAGGCTTACCTGCTTGGCGTCCCACTACAGCGGAAAACATGAAAAGTTACAGCGTGTACAGCACTGCACAGAGAGACTGAAAGCTCGTCGTTCCCCTTCTCGTTTGTCAAAATTCCCATCTCTAGAGGAAACTGTCAAACAATCTGACGTGATCTTCCTAAAAAAGGCCCTCACAAGTTCCGTTGCCAATGACCCATTTTGCCTACTGTCATTGGCATATCGCTCAGTTCAGAGAGGACGAGGTGTAACTCTCGTTCCACCCTTCGCTCGTTGCAATGTCTACCTGACAGGCTTCTACGGCCACTCGACACTGCCAGAGTATGACAAGATCTTGCCCCTTTGGAAAAAAAATGTACATTGCGTAAATGAAGTTCTGTATGAGTGATTGATTGACTCGCTTAATGAATGAACATCCGAATGAAATGAATGATTGAGATTATAAAACTGCGTGCATGAGAGCATGAGTGAACTGGATAAAATTAGCTATGTAAATATTCTAAATATGGAAATAATGAAAATATTCTTGTAAAATAAATAAATAAATAAATATTGTAAAGTCAAAAGATGTAACTTGTGCCAGTGAAGCGTGAAATTCTGTAGGCATGTGGGGGGATTGTCTTTTTTCACTAGTCCTTCCATACTTCTCGTATTATTTATTCATTTAACTTACGGATATATTACAACAATGTATACAAAATAAAGTATATAAGGAATGTACAAGAGCTCTGGTCTTAAGTAGTGATGTCGAGTGAGTCTATCCATTCCAATGATGTTGGAGAGGCATTGATGACATCCTTGCAGTCACCACTGAAACGTCTCTAGGGACATTCCTCTAAAATATGCTCTATGGTCTACTCTGAAGATTCTCAGTCACACAATGGGGAGTCTGAGAGTCCCCATTTGTGCATGAAGTATTAGTTCTTTCGTGTCCACACCGGATTCTGTTTAAGCCTAGTTGTCACCAGGTTCTTCTAGGCCAGGCTGTTCCAGCCGAGCTGCTCGCCAGTGTGGAGAGGAATACTCGCCGCCTTGCGTGAGTAAACCTGCAACAGGCAATACAGCTCTGCTGTGGGGGCTGCCGTCACTGCACGGTGGATACATCAAGACTGGCAGAAAGTGCATGGACTTGTGTTATGACCTGCGCCCAGTGACGTATTTGCTACCAACCCCAGTCCTTTTCCAACCGTACTCCGAGCTTCACTGCTGAATACTCGCATTCTCCAACTCGTGGATTTGGAACAGTCTGTTCTTGGCAGCAGGGACCCGGAACAGAACTGAAATGCGTTACGTAACGCTGTGTTCCACGTTACGTTACGTATGCCATACCGCGGCCCCGAGCTGGCTTGCGGTATCGTTCCGGAACTGTAACTTGGAACTCAGTACGAGCATGTGGAACGTTACAGCGCTGGAACGGTACAGTCGGAACTCGACTCCCAACTGTACCGAGCATCAAGGTACGTGTTAGCGGAACGTTACGTATGGAACGGTACATGACTGGAACGATTCCTCAGCGTTACCAGTTGGAAAGTTACTCTGCGTACCGTTCTTGGTTATCGAAATAGAGTAACGTTTCCACCAGTACCCGGTTACACTGTGTACCGTTCCAGGTTATACCAACCAGCCACCCGGTATCTATGCGTAACGTTCCAGGTTCTCATGTTCCAACGGAAAGTGGAACGGTACAGAGCCTGTAACAGTACAGCAGCATTTCCCAAAATGTATGTAGGCCCACAGACTATTACAGGACTGTTACCGGAACTACTGTCCATTAGCTATTAAAACCATTATGGCTATTACACCGAATTTTTACGTAGACTATTACGGCTATTACACAGTCTATTTAGTTACCACGGCAATTGTAACACTGCGTTTATTACACTGTTACGCTGGTTGTTACAAACTGTCACATAATAGCCTAATTACACAACAACTACATCAATTACATACCTGTTATCTAATCTAGGGGCATTTCTTTCATGATATCGAAATACTCTATCTAGCCTAAGAAAATTTTTCAGTATCTACTGTCCTACCTAGAACCCTGATGAAAAGATCCTTTTTTCTGCGTCAACAACTATCCCAGTTTGAACGATGCCATATGCAATTCCAGGCAAATTATTTATTCAAACATAGGATAATTACTTCTTGAAATATCAATAAAAATAAAAATAAAAATACTGATTTCAGTCTGAGTGCGTGCCGCATCAGACAGGGCAAGGCACGTTGCTCGTTTCGATCGCGGTCATACTGTAGCCTACGTTAGAAATATGTTTCCTGAACACAATACGATGGATCCCATTGATTCGAAATATTTATTGTTGCTCCATATAGAGGTTTGGAACATAGGTTATTGTTCATCGGTCCATGTAGTTGAGGTTTTTATGGAAATTGTCTGATAGGTCTAAACTTTGTAATTGTGATGTCTGTAGTAACGTGTGTATTTGTAATGATGGCATGGCTTGGGAAGGAGTAGGCCGTGGCCTTGACTTAGGAACTATCCACGCATTTTCCTGGAGTAGAAGTGGGAAACCACGGAAAACCAATCTAAGATGGCTTAGATGGGAATCCAACTCACCTTCTCGCAGTGTTGCCATATAAGGCAGAGTGTAACCTACACAGCAAACTTTAGCTCCTTTGTGACCAATAATAGTCTTTCTTTTCTAAATTAAACCTCCCGTTCTTGCTTTTCGTTTACTTGTTAGCCTATTTTCATTTAGTAGTGATAGAAGCCATTTTTCCGTGATGCTTAATTCTAATAATGAAGGCTATTCAGTCGTGTTGACCGACTAAAAAGCTTCCTTTATTATTTACATTTATGAAAGATAGACCTATGACATCACATATAGTCCGTGTGTGTGTACGTATGTGTGTGTTTGCATGTGTCCGTCGCCTCGCTCCCCTCCCTAATAAAATCTAAACTGCTGGAGCGATTTCAACGAAACTCGGTATGGTCATAGTACTATTTTGTCCAACTCCGACTGTGCTCTTCAAATTTTATTACATCTCACCAATCCAACATGGCAACTGTGCGAAATATTTCACCGGCATTCCATATCTCCGAAACTATTACAGATATCATCCTGACGTGTTGTATGAAGGAAAAAAGCACTAATAGAAGTGTAACGATGGGACTCTCAAAAACCTCTTTACAAAACGAACATGGCTATACCATACCAAATCATTTTAATATACAGTAATCAATATTTTATTAACACAACTCAACATCGAATCCAAGGACATTCCAAAGACACTACACTCAAGGATAACAAAATCAAAACTATGTAAATCAAAACACTGTCTATTTTCTAAATCAAAACACTGTCTATTTTCTACAGGAAATAGATTGCTCGAAAGAGCTTTAGTTCACTTTCTCCACATTCTCCCACCTTGCAAAAGGTAGTTTTGCAACACACACTCATAAACTGAAGTAAACATTCTAAAATTATAGTTGAACATTGAGCTCAGGAATGTGAACCACTATAAGTCTAGTTTCTTGAGTTGCCTAACAGTTCTACCACAACGAGTCTTGAATTCACTCTCCTTTTCAGTTCCTGAGTTACTGCAGGGAATATCTTCATTAAGGACCGGCTCACTTAGTCGGTGTTGTGAAGTGTTGATAGAATCACGTTTGTTAAGACAGTTTATCTCTAACGAATAAAGTCGCTGTACTGGACGAAGTAGAATGCCAGTTGCTGTCTTAATTTTAACCAGACGAGTTACATTGTCTCTTCCTGGTAACAGCTCCACCACTCTCCCTAAGGGCCAGTTGATACGTTTCTTGTTGTCGCTCTCCACCAGTACTATGTCTCCTACTTGTATGGATCCCTGTTGCTTTTTGCTCCGTGATCGGAGAAATCCCAGGTATTCTTTTTTGAAGCGATTTCTCAGGCTCTCCCGAACAGCTTGTAGATAACGCCATCTGTCGTTTAAACTGCTGGTTTGAATTTGGTCTAGGTCGGTTACATCATTACCCTCTAGGCTCTGTAGGAACATGGAGGGTCTGAGTGGCTGAGTTCATCTTCTTCAGAAAGATAAGTCAAAGGTCGATTGTTCATCAGGTTCTCACAATCGCACAGAAGAGTACACATTTCCTCATAATTTAGGCAAGCTTTACCCAAATTACGGCGAAGCAAATCCTTTAGAATCTTAATCAACCTTTCCTAGAATCCTCCCCACCAGGCTGCAGTGGGAGGGTTCAGCTTCCATTTAATCTTCAGAAGGCTGCACGTCCTCTCTATTTCAGTCCAATCCAATTGCTCCATGGTTCTGCGAAGTCCGGTGAAATTAGTCCCATTGTCCGAATACGTGGTATTCACTCTTCCTCTTTTTGCCGCAAATCGGCGTAGTGCTTGGATATACGCTACTGTACTAAGTGAAGTGATCAATTCCAGATGTACAGCCCGATAAACTGCACAAGTGAATATCACAATCCATCCCTTTTCTCCTCCTCGTAGAAACACAGGGCCGGCCAAGTCTGTGCCCGTGATCTGGAAAACACTCGATGCCTTGATTCGATCCTGTGGCAACGGAGGAAAAGGTACCTCAAAACCCTTAGCAGAGTTACGACGACAGATCGCGCATTTCCGAATAACTGCTGCCACCGCCCTTCTTCCTCTAATTATCCAAATCATTTGGCACAACAAAACAAGCAGTGTGTGCGTCCCAGCATGGTTATGGAATCGATGAAATTGTTCAATCATTCTTTCAACCATCACATGTTTTGATGGAAGTACAACTGGATAGGTATACTCAGGAGTGTCGTCAGAATCAACGACTCTTGACTTCATGTGTAGAATTCCTTCATCGTCTGTGAACACCTCCAGATTCTTCAATTGTTCTTTTCTCTCTTCTTCATAAAGCGTTTCCTTCTGGATAAGGAAGTACAGTTTCTTCTCTGCATTGAGAAACTCTTCGCTATCAATTTCCGTTGATACGTGGTCTCTACGATTCCTTTGTTTCAATCTCAAAATCCAAGCAATGGTCCTAACGATTTTGATGTATCCAGAGAATCGTGAACTTAATTGCAGTAAAATAGTTTCCACAACAGTGTTCTTAGCAGCTACAACTGTTTTCTTCCTTTCCCTGTTGACTTCTTCCAACAATGGTTCAGGACGATTAAATACGCATTCTTCTTCTTTACATTTAAGCCAAGACGGACCCTCCCACCATCTGGATCTCCAAAGTTGTGTTGGTGAACACCCTCTAGACAGGAGATCTGCTGGATTGAGGCTGCCCGGTATGTGTCTCCATGAACTAGCCTTACTGTACTCATGAATTTCCTTTACCCGATTCTCTACGAACACCGACCAAAGCCCTTTATTATCAATCCAAGCCAAGACTACTGTTGAATAGGACCAAAACACTGTGTGTATGTCATTCCGGTGTAGGCATCGAAGGCTCAACCGAGACATTCTAACTCCAAGGAGCGCTCCCATCAGTTCAAGGCGGGGTAGTGTCAGTTCTTTGAGAGGCGCCACTCTAGATTTAGCCATCAGAAGACTCAGTTTGATCTTACCTTCTTCTTCCGTTTTCAGAAATATGCAACAACCAAACGCTCTTTTGCTAGCGTCCACAAATACATGCAAAGTGCTGTTGTCATTCAGGAAAATCCTTCTAGGTATCCGACAGTCATGTAGGTATTGCAACTGCTGAGTCCATCGACAGAATTCCTCACAAATGTCTCCTGGTGAAACCTCATCCCATCCTATACTTTTCTGCCATGTCTTCTGCAGAATGAGCTTGGGAATCAGAGTTACTGGGGCTGAAAATCCAATCGGATCAAATATTTTTTGCACGCTGGATAGTACCACTCTTCGGGTTACTAAACCGGTAGTCGGGCTGAAGTTAGATCCACGTTCATCTACGTCGCAATACCAACGAAGTCCTAAGACATTCTCAGTTTTACCAACACCACAATCAAAGGAATTCACCCATCCCCTCAAATTGAAACCTGCGGATAACATCAATTCTTGTGCCTTTAAAATAAAGGGTCCAATTTCTTCCTTTGAAGCGACTCCAGTAAGACAGTTGTCCACATAAAATGCAGGTTTCATTTTTGTAGCTACTTCCTTCAAATGAGTTGGGGCCTCTTCCAGAAGGTTGTTCAGTTCAGAAACCAATAGGAAGGGACTGGAACAAACACCAAAAACCACCCGGCAATGTCGAAAAGTGGTAATCTTATCATTATCCCACCAGAGAAAACGGAGCATATCCCTGTCTTCAGGATCAATTATAATCTGCAGGAATGCCTTCTCTATATCAGCTATTAGACCTATAGGATAGGTTCGAAAATTGGTCAGCACTGATGGAACAAGGTCGATGAGGTTGGGTCCGGGCTCGAGGCAATCATTCAAGGAATGACCATTTCTGTCTTTGTTGGAAGCATCGAACACCGGCCTTATCTTTGTAGTGCCACCATCTTTCAGCACAGCTCTATGAGGCAAATAATGTGTAGGTTCATCCAAAACCTCGTTTTCAACACCTTCGATAATACCTTTGTTTACCCATTCCTGTAACACCTCATCATAATCCTGAAATTTCTGCATCACTCGTAACTTTCTTGAAGTGTTCAATAATCGTTTCTGAGAAATTTCACGATTCGTTTCCAGAGAAGTACAACCATCAATCCAGGGTAGTTTGACAATGTAGCGCCCAGATTCCTCTTCTCTCTTCACAGTCCTATCGAAGAACATCTGAACTTCTTGTTCCCTTTCTTCCTTTTTTATCTGTTCGCCAGGATCTTTTATACCCAAAGTCTCAATTTCCCACAAATCCGCCACTCTTTTTGATTGAGTTAAAGTAAGTAGAGTGTAAGACGAGGCAGTAGTTGAAGTGATCTCAGAAGAGCCTTAAGTGTCCACCCTAAACAAGTTCTCACAGCTACTAGACTCTTGTTTACATGTAGAAAGTCTGGCGTGATTATCTGAGCCCACACGTCAGCTCCTAACAATACCTGAATGTCAGTACTGTTGCCACCATTATCTTGGCCAACATCACTAAGTTCAACTCCCTTGTTCCTCAGTAAATTAAACAAGTCAGCATCAACTAGGGGAGCACCTCCACAGATACTATCAGAGCCTAACACTGCAACCTCACATCTGTTTTCCTCGTACATACCCAACAAAGTTATTTGATAGGACTCGAAACAAACAGGTGCTGTTTTCCTACCTCCAAATAATTCTTGACTTAGTGTTACCTTTCCAGTTTGTTCCAACTCTAATTTCTTAGCACAAGACTTCTTTATGTAGCTTCTCTGCGATCCACTGTCACACAGAACTCTTACTCTGTGCGTGGATCCACCAACAACTACTCTAGGAACTAAAGTCTGCAGATAGGTCACATGTCCTTTATTACTACCTGCCATCATGCTAACAGTTTTTGGAACCGAATTACCTTTTGGTTCATCTGAGTCTGTTTTCGCACACATCAAAGCGTAATGTTTCCCCTTGCAAAATGGGCAATTCACAAACATCTTACACTTAACACTGACATGTCCTGCTCGTAGACACCTAAAACAAGCTCCCTTTTTCTTTAACGTTACTTGGCGTTCTTCTTGAGAATAATCAATAGCTACAGCACAGTCTTGAGAAAGATGTGAGGTTCTGCCACAGAATATACAAGCCGTATCTTTGTTATTTCTGTTTCCCTTACTAACTGAAACATCCTCTATTGAAATTAAAGAAGCCACTGAAGGTATGTCCCTATTCTTAGTCTTGGTCCTATCATCTTGCTTAACTCGATCCGTCCTCTCGTTAACTTCAAAAGAACTATGTCTTAGCTTAAGCCGTTCTTCACCTTCTACGTCAGTCTTTAGGAAGGCTAACAATTCACTCAAGCAACAGTCAGGTTCCTTGGTAGACGTTTCTTTTGATACACGATACCTGTCCCAAGTTCTAAACATAACCTCTGGCAAGGCACTCTCTACTGGTGGAAATAACATTGCAGCATATTTCACCTTTGTTACGCCCAAGGAATCAAGTGCTCTCAACTGTCCTTCCAGACTGTCATACAGTTGGGCTATGAATCTTAAACTATCCTTCTTTAACACCAAGGATAAAAGTTCCCTAACATAGTACTCAATGAGCAACTCATCCTTCCCATACCTAGACTTCAACAATTCTATAGCCTTTTTGTAGTTTTCCTTGGAAGGAGGAAAGTTTTCTACCAACTACTGAGCACACGAACCAGGTTCCATACACCGAATCAAATAAACAAATTTATCTTCATCTTTAAGCCTGCTATCTTCATGTATTTTAGTAAATTGCGCCCAAAACCCAATCCAGCACTTCATGTTTCCGTCAAATTTTTTCAGTTCTAGTTTTGGTAGTCTTAGTAGTCTCTGATTAGAAGTACGTGAACAGTTACTCATTTTAGCTTCAGAAACGGCTTGATCTACAACTTCTAAGGCCTGCACCTTTTCCCTAACCTTAAAATATTTCAAGTCGTACTGACTGCAAATGTTGATCTCTGTTTCAAGCACGATGTCTTCAAGGCCTTCCTTTAGCAGCAGCTCATTGTAAACTTCATCATCCAGACGTTTTAACTTCTCGTAGCGTTCCACAAGTGAAGCATATCTGCTACGAATCTCCACGTGGTCACCATCAGCAAGCGCCAACAGTTCTTCAAGCTTGTTTACCTCACGTGTAAATACGCAGCGTAATACTCGACGTTCGGTCATCGTTGTTCTGTTTTATTTGATGTTGAGATTGCCAGTAGTCCTGTCACGGTCGCCAGTTATATGCCATACCAAATCATTTTAATATACAGTAATCAATATTTTATTAACACAACTCAACATCGCATCCAAAGACATTCCAAAGACACTACACTCAAAGATAACAAAATCAAAACTATGTAAATCAAAACACTGTCTATTTTCTAAATCAAAACACTGTCTATTTTCTACAGGAAATAGATTGCTCGAAAGAGCTTTAGTTCACTTTCTCCACAATGGCGGCCAAGCGAAGTTGTTGTATTTAAATAGCCTTTTCTCGCATTTAAACCAAACGAGCGCCGTCACACATGGTACAGCAAATGGTATACACCTTGTAATGCACTGACATCCTATTCAGCTCAATTGTTTACATAACGTCAAGATGGCGGCTGTGCGAAATTTTAAAATTAAGGTTTAATTTCTTGTGTCCTAATCATGCGATCGAAACCAACGTTTGAACAATGAACCTACGCAATAATCATCTAAGAGTAAATAGCTCTATGGCCTACAAAGTATATAAAAATCCAATATGGTGGCCATCGGAAATATTTAGACGATTCTCAATGTCAACTAATCTGTGACAGCAATCAAACTTAATTGTTTTTTTAACCACGAAATGGCGCCAGCGTCAAATTTTAAAATCTCGCTTTTAGCCTATTTCTATTTATGAAAAAATAGGCTTATGGGATCACCTTTTGTCCGTGTGTGTCCGTGTGTGTGCCCCCCCCCCCCCCACTAATAAAATATAAGTGGCTGGATAGATTTCAATTAAATTCGGTAAGGTCATAGTACTATTCTGGCCGACCCCAACCGTGCCCTACAAATTTTATTACGTTTCAAAAATCCAACATGGCGGCTGTGCGAAATATTTCACTGACATTCTATATCTCCGAATCTCAGAAGACTTCTGTTACTTAGGAAGCAAAATAACCAGTAATGGACGGAGGAAAGAGGATATAAAAAGTAGGTTGGATCAGGCAAGAAAAGCGTTTCTACAGAAAAGAAATCTGTTGGCATCGAGCGTGGGCTCTATGGAAGTGAAAATTGGACTATTGGTGCAGCAGAAAAGAGGAGATTTGAAGCGTTTGAAATGTGGTGTTACAGGAGAATGATGAAGATCAGATGGGTAGATAGGGTTACAAACGAAGAGGTATTAAGACGAGTGGGAGAGGAGAGATGTTTCTGGCGACTGCTAATGAAGAGAAGATATAGGTTGGTAGGACACTTACTAAGACACCCAGGAATAGCAAACTTAGTTATGGAAGGAAGGGTCGAGGACAAGAACTGTAGGGGTAGACTGAGATTAGAATATGTTAGTTTGCCTCGAATGTAGGGTGTGGTAGCTATGTAGAGATGAAACGCCTAGCTCAGGACAGGGAGGCATGGAGAGCGGGATAAAACCAGTCAAAAGACTGAAGACTCAAACAACAACATCAGCCGATATGAATGAATTGATAAATATCAAAGACACAAGATAAATGTATAGCGTAACACTAAAAAGTCCCTTGGTATTAAACCTTATATGGTGCACCATAAAGAAGGATGGAAAATTGAACGTCTAAATTGACATACCGTAACATGATGTATGAAAATATGATAAAATAATCATTTCCAACAAATTTCAAACACATATTAAAACTCTAAAAATGCCTGATTTTCCTACAGACCATTGCCAGTGGAAGAACGTGGCTAGTATTAAGGGACTTTTTTCAAGAAACATTGTGTGTCTGTGTGTGTATATGTGTGCTCCCCCCTTTCAATTGAAACACGAAATTTTGTCCAGAGGTAGCACTAGAAAAGGGCACCTCAGTGTCATGTTTATTTTGCCGCCATCTTTACCAAATCTCAATTGTGGCTACTCAATTGGTCAAAACTTAACATTAATAAACGACTAAACTAATCATCAGGGACCCGGAACAGAACTGAAATGCGTTACGTACCGCTGTGTATGCCATACCGCGGCCCCGAGCTGGCTTGCGGTATCGTTCCGTAACTGTAACTCGGAACTCGGTACGAACAAGTGGAACGTTACAGCCCTGGAACGGTACAGTCGGAACTCGACTCCCAACTGTACCGAACATCAAGTTGCGTGTTAACGGAACGTTACGTATGGAACGGTACAGTCGGAACTCGCCTCCTAACTGTACCGAGCATCAAGGTACGTGTTAGTGGAACTTTAGCTCCTTTGTGTCCAATAATAGTATTTCTCTTCTAAATTAAACCTCCCGTTCTTGCTTTTCGTTTACTTGTTAGCCTATATTCATTTAGTAGTGATAGAAGCCATTTTTCAGTGATGCTTAATTCTAATAATGAAAGCTATTCAGTCGTGTTGACCGACTGAAAAGCTTCCTTTACTATGTACATTTATGAAAGATAGGCCTATGACATCACATATAGTCCATGTGTGTGTACGTATGTGTGTGTTTGCATGTGTCCGTCGCCCCGCTCCCCTCCCTAATAAAATCTAAACTGCTAGATCGATTTCAACGAAACTCGGTAAGGTCATTGTACTATTTTGTCCGACCCGACTGTGCTCTTCAAATTTTATTACATCTCACCAATCCAACATGGCAACTGTGCGAAATATTTCACCGGCATTTCATATCTCCGAAACTATTACAGATATCACCTTGACGTTTTGTATGGTGGAAAAAAGCACCAATAGAAGTGTAACTATGGGACTCTCAAAAATCTCTTTACAAAACGAACATGGCGGCAAAGCGTAGTTGTTGAATTTAAATAGACTTTTCTCGCATTTAAACCATCCGAGCGCTGTCACACATGGTACAGCAATTGGTACACACCTTGTAATGCACTGACATCCTATTCAGCTCAATTGTTTACATAACTTCAAGATGGCGGCTGTGCGAAATTTTAAAATTAAGGTTTAATTTTTTGTGTCCTAATCATGCGATCGAAACCAACGTTTGAACAATGCACCTACGCAATAATCATCATCTAATAGTACATAGCTCTATGGCCTACAATGCATATAAAAATCCAATATGGTGACCTTCGGAAATATTTAGACGATGCTCAATGTCAACTAATCTGTGTCAGCAATCAAACTTAATTGTTTTTTTAACCACGAAATGGCGCCAGTGTCAATTTTAAAATCTCGTTTTTAGCCTAATTCTATTTATGAAAAATAAGCTTATGAGATCACCTTTTGTCCGTGTGTGTCCGTGTGTTTGCCCCCAACTCCCACTAATAAAATCTAATTGGCTGGATAGATTTCAATTAAATTCGGTAAGGTCATAATACTATTCTGGCCAACCCCGACCGTGCCCTACAAATTTTATTATTTTTCAACAATCCAACATGGCGGCTGTGCGAAATATTTCACTGGAATTCTATATCTCCGAATCTCAGAAGACTTCTGTTAAGTTACATAGGAAGCAAAATAACCAGTGATGGTTGGAGGAAAGAGGATATAAAAAGTAGGTTGGCTCAGGCAAGGAAAGCATTTCTACAGAAAAGGAATCAGTTGACATCGTGTGTGGCACTCTATGGAAGAGAAAATTGGACTATTGGTGCAGCAGAAAAGAGGAGATTTGAAGCGTTAGAAATGTGGTGTTACAGGAGAATGGTGAAGATCAGATGGGAAGAGAGGGTTACAAACGAAGAGGTATTAAGACGAGTGGGAGAGGAGAGATGTTTCTGGCGACTGCTAATGAAGCGAAGAGATAAGTTGGTAGGACACATACTAAGACACCCAGGAATAGCAAACTTAGTTATGGAAGGAAGGGTCGAGGACAAGAACTGTAAGGATAGACTGAGATTAGAATATGTTAGTTTGCCTCGAATGTAGGGTGTGGTAGCTATGTTGAGATGAAACGCTTAGCTCAGGACAGGGAGGCATGGAGAGCGGGATAAAACCAGTCAAAAGACTGAAGACTCAAACAACAACATCAGCCGATATGAATGAATTGATAAATATCAAAGACACAAGATAAATGTATAGCGTAACACTAAAAAGTCCCTTGGTATTAAACCTTATATGGTGCACCATAAAGAAGGATGGAAAATTGAACGTCTAAATTGACATACCGTAACATGATGTATGAAAATATGATAAAATAATCATTTCCAACAAATTTCAAACACATATTAAAACTCTAAAAATGCCTGAATTTCCTACAGACCATTGCCAGTGGAAGAACGTGGCTAGTATTAAGGGACTTTTTTCAAGAAACATTGTGTGTCTGTGTGTGTATATGTGTGCTCCCCCCTTTCAATTGAAACACGAAATTTTGTCCAGAGGTAGCACTAGAAAAGGGCACCTCAGTGTCATGTTTATTTTGCCGCCATCTTTACCAAATCTCAATTGTGGCTACTCAATTGGTCAAAACTTAACATTAATAAACGACTAAACTAATCATCAGGGACCCGGAACAGAACTGAAATGCGTTACGTACCGCTGTGTATGCCATACCGCGGCCCCGAGCTGGCTTGCGGTATCGTTCCGTAACTGTAACTCGGAACTCGGTACGAACAAGTGGAACGTTACAGCCCTGGAACGGTACAGTCGGAACTCGACTCCCAACTGTACCGAACATCAAGTTGCGTGTTAACGGAACGTTACGTATGGAACGGTACAGTCGGAACTCGCCTCCTAACTGTACCGAGCATCAAGGTACGTGTTAGTGGAACTTTAGCTCCTTTGTGTCCAATAATAGTATTTCTCTTCTAAATTAAACCTCCCGTTCTTGCTTTTCGTTTACTTGTTAGCCTATATTCATTTAGTAGTGATAGAAGCCATTTTTCAGTGATGCTTAATTCTAATAATGAAAGCTATTCAGTCGTGTTGACCGACTGAAAAGCTTCCTTTACTATGTACATTTATGAAAGATAGGCCTATGACATCACATATAGTCCATGTGTGTGTACGTATGTGTGTGTTTGCATGTGTCCGTCGCCTCGCTCCCCTCCCTAATAAAATCTAAACTGCTAGATCGATTTCAACGAAACTCGGTAAGGTCATTGTACTATTTTGTCCGACCCGACTGTGCTCTTCAAATTTTATTACATCTCACCAATCCAACATGGCAACTGTGCGAAATATTTCACCGGCATTTCATATCTCCGAAACTATTACAGATATCACCTTGACGTTTTGTATGGTGGAAAAAAGCACCAATAGAAGTGTAACTATGGGACTCTCAAAAATCTCTTTACAAAACGAACATGGCGGCAAAGCGTAGTTGTTGAATTTAAATAGACTTTTCTCGCATTTAAACCATCCGAGCGCTGTCACACATGGTACTGCAATTGGTACACACCTTGTAATGCACTGACATCCTATTCAGCTCAATTGTTTACATAACTTCAAGATGGCGGCTGTGCGAAATTTTAAAATTAAGGTTTAATTTTTTGTGTCCTAATCATGCGATCGAAACCAACGTTTGAACAATGCACCTACGCAATAATCATCATCTAATAGTACATAGCTCTATGGCCTACAATGCATATAAAAATCCAATATGGTGACCTTCGGAAATATTTAGACGATGCTCAATGTCAACTAATCTGTGTCAGCAATCAAACTTAATTGTTTTTTTAACCACGAAATGGCGCCAGTGTCAATTTTAAAATCTCGTTTTTAGCCTAATTCTATTTATGAAAAATAAGCTTATGAGATCACCTTTTGTCCGTGTGTGTCCGTGTGTTTGCCCCCAACTCCCACTAATAAAATCTAATTGGCTGGATAGATTTCAATTAAATTCGGTAAGGTCATAATACTATTCTGGCCAACCCCGACCGTGCCCTACAAATTTTATTATTTTTCAACAATCCAACATGGCGGCTGTGCGAAATATTTCACTGGCATTCTATATCTCCGAATCTCAGAAGACTTCTGTTAAGTTACATAGGAAGCAAAATAACCAGTGATGGTTGGAGGAAAGAGGATATAAAAAGTAGGTTGGCTCAGGCAAGGAAAGCATTTCTACAGAAAAGGAATCACTTGACATCGTGTGTGGCACTCTATGGAAGAGAAAATTGGACTATTGGTGCAGCAGAAAAGAGGAGATTTGAAGCGTTAGAAATGTGGTGTTACAGGAGAATGGTGAAGATCAGATGGGAAGAGAGGGTTACAAACGAAGAGGTATTAAGACGAGTGGGAGAGGAGAGATGTTTCTGGCGACTGCTAATGAAGCGAAGAGATAAGTTGGTAGGACACATACTAAGACACCCAGGAATAGCAAACTTAGTTATGGAAGGAAGGGTCGAGGACAAGAACTGTAAGGATAGACCGAGATTAGAATATGTTAAACAGTTTGCCTCGAATGTAGGGTGTGGTAGCTATGTTGAGATGAAACGCTTAGCTCAGGACAGGGTGGCGTGGAAAGCTGCATCAAACCAGTCAAAAGACTGAAGACTCAAACAACAACATCAGCCGATATGAATGAATTGATAAATATCAAAAGACACAAGATAAATGTATAGCGTAACACTAAAAAGTCCCTTGGTATTAAACCTTATATGGTGCACCATAAAGATGGATGGAAAATTGAACGCCTAAATCAACATACCGTCACATGATGTATGAAAATATGATAAAATAATCATTTGCAACAAATTTCAAACACATATTAAAACTCTAACAAGAAGTTCCGTGACGAACTAAAGAGCCTACCTTCCCTAAAATTAAGATTCATGCCAATGATTAATCTACAGTTTATGAACCTATCTAGAATAATGACGAAATTAAGTTGGTAATATCGAAATGTCTAATTAGTTCGAAATATACCTGGTATAATGTAGCCTAATAGAGCACTACAGTTGGCAGCCCTGGCGACTTAATATATACGACTTAGTTCCATCTCTTAAGGTACAGAATACACAATTTGGTAGAAGTCCAATTAATTTTACATGCAGTTATACTCTGGATTTATCAGCACTCGTAAAAGCATGTTTGGCAACAATGTCATGCGTGTGCTGGCCAGAAATGATCTGAAATATTATGATATCTTGTTGTGCCAATTTTGAATGAAATCCATTTGTAAGTATAGAAGTTACATGTTTTCTTAAATTGGACCTATCTGTAGGCATAGAATCATGTTGGCAGCACTTACTTACATTGATTACTCCAAATTTATCTAGAATGCCAGGTGCTATACGTGTGGAAAGTATGGAGCTGTTGGCTTGCATATTTTCTGATATATTGATCTTGGGGAAAAAATATAGACAGCATTTATTAACAGTTGGCAGCCCTGATTGCTCTTAAGAATGAGCATAGTCATATCTGTTAAGGTACACATAGCACATACGAAATTTGGTTGAAATCCAACTGATAGTATAGGAGTTACTTGTATTTAAAAATTGGTGCTATCAGCAGGCTTAGAATCATGTTGGTAGAACTGACTATATATGTTACTCCAAATTAATCTAAAATGAAAGGTACTATACGTGTTCATAGTTTAAAGCTGTCGGCTTGCATACTTTCTGATATACAGGTATTTGGATAAAAAATAGAGAGAGAATTATTAACAGTTGGCAGCCCTGGTGGTTCTTAAGAATACGCTCAGTATTATCTGTTTATGTCCACATAATACATACAACATTTGGTTGAAATCCAATTGATAGTGCAGAAGTTATATGCATTTAAAAACTTGACTTATCAGAAAGCTTAAAATTATTTCGGCAACACTGTCATGTATGGCCTCATGGAAATTAAACAGAAATAGCATTATCTTTATGTGTGCCGATTTTGGAATAGCTCCCAAGCATACCTTTCAAGATATCCAACATGGAGCTCAAATTTCTAGTGCGTTTTTTCAGCAGTTGGTAGCAGTGACATTATTTTCAAATATGGGCTTGAGATATTCCGGTATACATCTTTACTCATACTAAAAATTGTTTTCGATTGCTGCAGCCGTTTATGAGTTGATAGGGGGGGGGGAGGACACACACAGCCAGACAGACACACAGATGACAGATAGACAGACACACAGACACACACACATTTTCCCGGATCGATCTCAAAAGTCTACTTTTTCCTCATTTTTGCAAAAGTGAAAAGTAGACTAATAATTCCTGATTTTCGCACAGATCACTGCCAGTGGAAGAACGTGGCTAGTATTAAGGGACTTTTTTCAAGAAACATTGTGTGTCTGTGTGTGTATATGTCTGCTCCCCTCTATCAATTGAAACACGAAATTTTGTACAGAGGTAGCACTAGAAAAGGGCACCTGTGTGTTATATTTATTTTGCCGCCATCTTGACCAAATCTCACTTGTGGCTACTCAATTGGTCAAAACTTAACATTAATAAACGACTAAACTAATCATCAGGGACACGGAACAGAACGAAAATGCGTTACGTACCGCTGTGTATCACGTTACGTAACGTATGCCATAACGCGGCCCCAAGCTGGCTTGCGGTATCGTTCCGTAACTGTAACTTGGAACTCGGTACGAGCAAGTGGAAAGATTCAGCCCTGGAACGGTACAGTCGGAACTCGACTCCCAACGGTACCGAGCGTCAAGGAACGTGTTAGCGGAACGTTACGTATGGAACGGTACAGTCGGAACTCGCCTCCCAACTGTACCGAGCATCAAGGTACGTGTTAGCGGAACTTTAGCTCCTTAGTGACCAATAATATTATTTCTTTTCTAACTTAAACCTCCCGTTGTTGCTTTTCTTTTACTTGTTGGCCTATTTTCATTTAGTATTGATAGAAGCCATTTTTCAGTGATGCTTAATTCTAATAATGAATGCTATTCAGTCGTGTTGACCGACTGGAAAGCTTCCTTTTTATTTACATTTATGAAAGATAGGCCTATGACATCACATAGAGTCCGTGTGTGTGTTTGCATGTGACCGTCGCCTCGCTAATAAAATCTAAACTGCTGGAGCGATTTCAACGAAACTCGATAAGGTCATAGTACTATTTTGTCCAACCCGGACTGTGCTCTTCAAATTTTATTACATCTCACCAATCCAACTTGGCAATTGCGCGAAATATTTCACCGGCATTCCAAATCTCCGAAACTATTACAGATATCACCCTGACGTTTTGTATGGTGGAAAAAAAGCACTAATATAATTGTAACTAAGAGACTCTCAAAAACCTCTTTACAAAACGAACATGGCGGCCAAGCGAAGTTGTATTTAAATAGACTTTTCTCGCATTTAAACCAACCGAGCGCCGTCACACATGGTACAGCAAATGGTATACACCTTGTAATACACTGACATCCTATTCAGCTCAATTGTTTACATAACTTCAAGATGGCGGCTGTGCGGAATTTTAAAATTAAGGTTTAATTTCTTGTGTCCTAATCATGCGATCGAAACCAACGTTTGAACAACGAACCTACGCAAGTATCATCATCCAATAAAGCATAGCTCTATGGCCTACCATGTATATAAAAATCCAATATGGTGACCATCCGAAATATTTAGACAATTCTCAATGTCAACTAATCTGTGACATCAATCAAACTTAATTGTTTTCTTAACCACGAGATGGAGCCTGTGTCAAATTTTAAAAACTCGTTTTTAGCCTATTTCTATTTATGAAAAATAGGCTTATGAGATCACCTTTTGTCCGTGTGTGTGCCCCCACGCCCCACTAATAAAATCTAAGTGGCTGAATGGTTTTCAATTAAATTCGGTAAGGTCATAGTACTATTCAGGCCGACCCCGACCGTGCCCTACAAATTTTATTACGTTCTAATAATCCAACATGGCGGTTGTGCGATATATTTCACTGGCATTCTATATCTCCGAATCTCAGAAGACTTCTGTTACTTAGGAAGCAAAATAACAAGTGATTGATGGAGGAAAGAGGATATAAGAATTAGGTTGGCTCAGGCAAGGAAGGCATTTCTACAGAAAAGGAATCTGTTGACATGGAGCGTGGCACTCTATGGAAGTGAAAATTGGACTATTGATGCAGCAGAAAAGAGGAGATTTGAAGCGTTTGAAATGTGGTGTTACAGGAGAATGATGAAGATCAGATGGGAAGAGAAGGTTACAAACGAAGAGCTATTAAGGCGAGTGGGAGAGGAGAGATGTTTCTGGCGACTGCTAATGAAGAGAAGAGATAGTTTGGTAGGACACATACTAAGACACCCAGAAATAGCAAACTTAGTTATGGAAGGAAGGTCGAGGACAAGACCTGTAGGGGTAGACCGAGATTAGAATATGTTAAACAGTTTGCCTCGAATGTGGGGTGTGGCAGCTGTGTGGAGATGAAACGCTTAGCTCAGGACAGGGTGGCATGGAGAGCGGGATAAAACCAGTCAAAAGACTGAAGACTCAAACAACAACATCAGCCGATATGAATGAATTGATAAATATCAAAGACACAAGGTAAATGCATAGCGTAACACTAAAAAGTCCCTTGGTATTAAACCTTACATGGTCCACCATAAAGAAGGATTGAAAATTGAACGCCTAAATCAACATACCGCAACATGATGTATGAAAATATGATAAAATAATCATCTGCAACAAATTTCAAACACATATTAAAACTCTAACAAGAAGTTCCGAGACGAACTAAAGAGCCTACTTTTCTTAAAATTAAGATTCATGCCAATGATTAATCTACAGTATATTAACCTATCTAGAATAATGACGAAATTAAGTTGGTAATATCGAAATGTCTAATTAGTTCGAAATATACCTGGTATAATGTAGCCTAATAGAGCAAGACTGTTGGCAGCCCTGGCGACTTAATATATACATCTTCGTTCCATCTCTTAAGGTACAGAATACACAATTTGGTTGAATTCCAATGAACTTTACATGCAGTTAGACTCTGGATTTATCAGCACGCGTAAAAGCATGTTTGGCAACAATGTCATGCGTGTGCTGGTCAGAAATGATCTGAAATATTATGATATCTTGTTGTGCCAATTATGGATGAGATCCATTTTTAGTATACAAGTTAGGCCCTACATGTTTTTTAAAATTGAACCTATCTGCAGGCATAGAATCATGTTGGTAGCACTGTCTTATATTGATTACTCCAAATTTATCTAGAATGCCAGGTGCTATATGTGTGCAAATTATGGAGCTGTTGGCATGCATATTTTCTGATTTATTGATATTAGGGAAAAAATATATAGACAGCATTTATTAACAGTTGGCAGCCCTGATTCCTCTTAAGAATAAGCATAGTCATATCTGTTATGGTACACATAGCACATGCGAAATTTGGTTGAAATCCAACTGATAGTATAGGAGTTACATGTATTTAAAATTTGGTGCTATCAGCAGGCTTAGAATCATGTTGGTAGAACTGACTATATAAGTTACTCCAAATTAATCTAAAATTTAAGGTACTAAACGTGTGCATAGTTTAAAGCTGTCGGCTTGCATACTTTCTGATATTTTGGTATTTGGATAAAAAATAGAGAGAGCAATTATTAACAGTTGGCAGCCCTGGTGGTTCTTAAGAATACGCTCAGCCATATGTGTTTATGTCCAAATATTACATACAAAATTTGGTTGAAATCCAATTGATAGTGCAGAAGTTATATGCATTTAAAAACTTGACCTATCAGAAAGCTTAAAATTATTTTGGCAACATTGTCACGCATGGCCTCCTGGAAATTAAACAGAAATAGCATTATCTACTTGTGTGCCAATTTTGGAATAGCTCCCATGCATACCTTGCAAGATATCCAACATGGAGCTCAAATTTCTAGTGCGTTTTTTTCAGCAGTTGGTAGAACTGACATCATTTTCAAATATGGGCTTGAGATATTCCGGTATTCATCTTTACTCATACTAAAAAATGGTTTCGATTGCTGAAGCCGTTGATGAGTTGATAGGGGGGGGGGAGACACACACAGAGCCAGACAGACAGACAGACAGGTAGCCAGACAGAAAAACATTTTCCCGGATCGATCTCATAAGTCTACTTTTTCCTCATTTTTGCAAAATGTCAAAAGTAGACTAAACAAGATGTTCAGCAAAGAACATATAGCCTACTTTCTCCTAAATGTATGGGTATCTTTATGACTCTTTGTCCTCATCCCTAAAACAATCACCCCAACCACAATGTATTGTTTGTTTTCTTTTATATTGATAATAAGCCAGTAAGTGTCAAGATCAATATTATATACTTTATGATGATTGAATAACAAAACTACTAACTTATTGTAATGCATTCACGTCCGTTAATCTCTATATTAAGCCAGCCTGCAAAATTAAGAATCTTCCGCCCCAATCACAGTAGGTGGTGCTGCGACCTATCAGTGAATTAATCTTTATCTTGTACGCCTATGCACTGCCATCGTAATGTACTACGATGGCAGTGTTCTATGGATGTTGAATGAGTAGGCAGTTTAAAGTAGCCAAGAGGGAGGCGATCCAGCTGGCAGTGTTTAAAGGTATTCGGAGCGCGATCGTGGTTAATAGTTGAACTACCAGTATTACAAAATTGCCATACTTCAGGAGGCCAGCTCAGGCATTTACACAGCGTTATGTTTGGAACAATATTACCCACATAACCCACAAGAGGACAGCACCGTACAGAGGCATTAAGAAGGCTGTGGTTAAT
The DNA here is from genome assembly GCA_946902985.2 of Meconema thalassinum. Taxonomy (NCBI): domain Eukaryota; kingdom Metazoa; phylum Arthropoda; class Insecta; order Orthoptera; family Tettigoniidae; genus Meconema; species Meconema thalassinum. The sequence goes on along the minus strand of OX336388.2, from coordinate 1,807,163,615 downwards.
GACAACGTGTATCTAGTTCTTCTATTCTCCTTTTTCTAATGTCTTCTGTTTATGTGCGATGCTGGGACTGTGATTTTATTAATATACGAGTGTATACTTTATCCTCTCCTTTGAGCTAAATGACATTTTATTCAGTATCTGTGGGAAAAGCTCGTGCACATCATTTGTAAAAGAATTCAAGAAAAAAAAAACCTAACTGTAGCAGTACTCGATCCCCAGTCAACTGCGTGTCAGACTAACATGCTAGCCCAGAGCTAACCGTATCCATGACGTCAGTTGTTCTTAACTGACATATTAGATACAAACTGTTGGCAAATAATGACTTTAAATAAACGATTTCTTCACTGCAGTACATCTTCATTAAAGATCATTTCATACAAAGTTTATATTATTGTATCAGTACGGTATATCACATACAACATACTAAAACTACTGAAATATAAGACAGGCACATGAGGACAGCTGCCATCTTGTCGTGTGACACAAACAGCTCAGCTCTTTTAAGCCACTCGTACTGTATAATATTATAATATTAAATTATAATAAATAACGGATCACGACCTTCAGGATAGCTTAAACCCCCCTAGGCTCGATAATCGGAATTGGTGGGTCTTAAGCTATTTATTAAAATGGTTGCATAATTCACACGGCCGCCATCCTGAAATGGCATGGCCGATGACCTTGAATTTTAGGTGAAAGACGCGTCCTATATAAAGGTATGTTGTCACCAAATTTGGTAGAGATCGGATGATTAGTTTAGCCGTAATTTGATTTTACGTTTTGAACATTTGAGTGGCCGCCATTCTGTTTTGGTAAAGATGGCGGCGATATAAAGTATGACACTGAGGTGTCCTTTACTAGTGCTACCTCTGTACCAAATTTCGTTCAATTCGGTTTCACCGTGTTCGAATTGATAGGGGGGGACAGACATTCAGAGTACACACACTCACACACACACAGACACACACACACACACACACACACACAGACTCACACACACACATACACACACACACACAGACTCACACACACACATACACACACACAGACAGACACACTTTTTTCGCCCTGTGTTGATCTCATAAGTCTACTTTCATTTTTTGCAAAAATCGAAAGTAGGCTAAAATGCCTGATTTTCTTACAGATCACTGCCAGTAGAAGAACGTGGCTAGTATTACGGGACATTTTTTCAAGAAACATTGTGTATCTGTGTGTGTATATGTCGGCTCCCCCCTATCAATTGAAACACGACATTTTGTACAGAAGTAGCACTAGAAAAGGGCACCTCAGTGTCATGTTTATTTTGCCGCCATCTTTACCAAATCTCAATTGTAGCTACTCAATTGGACAAAACTTAACATAAATAAACGACTAAACTAATCATCAGGTACACGGAACAGAACTGAAATGCGTTACGTACCGCTTGTGTTCAACGTTACGTAACGTACGCCATACCGCTGCCCCGAGCTGGCTTGCGGTATCGTTCCGGAACTGTAACTTGGAACTCGGTACGAGCATGTGGAACGTTACAGCCCTGGAACGTTACAGTCGGAACTCGACTCCCAAATGTACCGAGCATCAAGGTACGAGTTATCGGAACTTTAGCTCCCTTGTGACCAATAATAGTATTTCTTTTCTAAATTAAACCTCCCGTTCTTGCTTTTCGTTTACTTGTTGGCCTATTGTCATTTAGTAGTGATAGAAGCCATTTTTCAGTGATGCTTAATTCTAATAATGAAAGCTATTCAGTCGTGTTGACCGACTGGAAAGCTTCCTTTACTATTTACATTTATGAAAGATAGGCCTATGACATCACATATAGTCCGTGTGTGTGTTCGTATGCGTGTGTTTGCATGTGACCGTCGCCTCGCTCCTCCCCCTAATACAATCTAAACTGCTGGAGCGATATCAACAAAACTCGGTTAGGTCATAGTACTATTTTGTCCAACCCCGACTGTGCTCTTCAAATTTTATTACATCTCACCAATCCAACTTGGCAATTGCGCGAAATATTTCACCGGCATTCCAAATCTCCGAAACTATTACAGATATCACCCTGACGTTTTGTATGGTGGAAAAAAAGCACTAATAGAAGTGTAACGATGGGACTCTCAAAAACCTCTTTACAAAACGAACATGGCGGTCAAGCGAAGTTGTTGTATTTAAATAGACTTTTATCGAATTTAAACCATCCGAGTGCCGTCACACATGGTACATCAAATGGTATGCACCTTGTAATGCACTGACATCCTATTCAGCTCAATTGTTTACATAACTTCAAGATGGCGGCTGTGCGAAATTTTAAAATTAAGGTTTAATTTCTTGTGTCCTAATCATGCGATCGAAACCAACGTTTGAACAATGAACCTACGTAATTATCATCATCTAATAGTACATAGCTCTATGGCCTACAAAGTATACAAAAATCCAATATGGTGACCATCCGAAATATTTAGACGATTCTCAATGTCAACTAATCTGTGACAGCAATCAAACTTAATTGTTTTTTTAACCACGAGATGGCGCCAGTGCCAAATTTTAAAATCTCGCTTTTAGCCTATGTCTATTTATGAAAAAAATAGGCTCATGGTACACCTTTTGTCCGTGTGTGTGCGTCCGTGTGTGAGCCCCCACGCCCCACTAATAAAATCTAAGTGGCTGGATAGATTTCAATTAAATTCGGTAAGGTCATAGTACTATTCTGGCCGACCCCGACCGTGCCCTACAAATTTTATTACGTTTCAACAATCCAACGTGGCGGCTGTGCGAAATATTTCACTGTCATTCTATATCTCCGAATCTATTACTCATATCAACCTGAAATTTTGTACGGTGATTAAAGGCACTACTGCAAAATCGTTCAAGGGACTTTCAGAAATCTGTTAACTACAAAACGAACATGGCGACCATGCGAATTTGAAACATTTAAATAGACTTTTCTGGCGGGTTAAAAATCCGAACGCAGTGAAACTTGGTACAGCAATTCTTTATACACTTTGCAATGCACTGACATATATTTTTGTCAAATTGTTTACATAACCTCAAGATGGCAGCTGTGCAAATGTTTAAAATTAAGTTTTAATTTTTTGTGTCGCAATCATGCGATCGAAATCAACGTTTGAAAATGAACCTACGCAATAATAGTCATCTAATAGTACATAACTCTATGGCCTACATATGTTACAATCCAACATGGCGAGCATCCAAAATATTTAGACGGATCACAAAATCTGATAATCTGACAGCAGTCAAACTGACATTTTGTGTGTTGATAGAGGCTATAAACATAAGTTCACCTATGGAACTTTCATAACCTGGTGATCACAAATCCAACCTGCCGGCGACACGAAATGCGAATATTGAAAAGGATGAGCACAGTGAAACTTGGTATGGTATAAGCTTATACAAATTTTAATCCACTGGCATCTAATTTATTTCAATTTTTTTTTCAGAACCAGAAGATGGAGGCTGTGTAAAATTTTAAAATCTCGTTTTTACCATTTCTTGTGTCCTAATCATGCAATTGAAGTTTGAATAATACTCTTACACAATAATCTTCATGTAATAGTACATAACTCTAAGGCCTACATATATAACAATCCAACATGTCGACTATCCGATATATTTAGACGGTTCTCAATATCTACGAATCTATTACAGCAATCAAACTGAATTTTGTATGTTGATAGAGGCAATTAACATAAGCAGGATAAATGAAACTGGGCTACACATTTCTTCACGGAAATACTTGTTATTTCTTGTGTCCTAATTATGCGATTGAAGTTTGAATAATATATTTCCGCAATAATCTTCATGTTCTTATATTATATTTTTTAAGCGTATGGCTTTTAGTGTCCGAGTACATGTTCGGCTCGCTCAAGTTTTCAGCTACTTCTATGCGGACACCCATGGGGTGAGCTACAAGTACCGTCCCGTGAGGTGGTTGTCTGGCGAGGAAAGTGTGAATGTAAGGATGAGGAATTGGAAGGTAGAGGCTGCGGCCTATAGTTGGGGACTAACCCCGGCATTTGCCTGGAAGGAAGATAGGAAACTACAGAAAACCATCTTCAAGGTTGCCGGTGGAGGGTTTCGAGCTTCCTTGCCTACCGGATGTGAGCGACTGCCTGCAGTCACGCCGTAACGAGCACGGCTAACTCAACCGGTATCTTCAGGTAATAGTAGTCTACAAAACTCTATGGCCTACATACCGAACGGTCCACTGGCCCCTTGCGATCCAGTTTTATGCATTCTGTCACATGTACTACAATTCTGAAAGACATAGGTCCCTCTCCCTAAACCGGGGTAATATAACGAGATGTGTGTTTACGGGCTGGAAGACAGCAGGAATCGTGAGCGCCACTATTAATTCAGTATGGGTACCTCGAATGAACCCGTTAAACGAGCCGAGATACGCAGAACACACACTTGAAAACAAGAGGTGCACGCACACACCAAGAGCAGGTATTGTATAGACCGGGAGGTGCGCGCTGCAGGTCAAATGTCGCAGTAGCTCACATGGCAAGCGCGCGATTGGAGTTGCCTGGCAAGTGGCAAGGTTATATACTTAATCGTTTTCACAGACTGATTAGGTTTTTTTTTTCGTTATCTTTTTACCCTCCTGGGTTGGCTTTTCCCACGACTAAGCGAAGGACGGTGTCTTGCAACTTGAGGCTCTGAATCAGGGGATACAACTGGGGAGTGTGACTAGCAATTCGCCCAGGCGGCCTCACCTGCGAAGTGAACAGGGGCCTGATGAGGGGATGGGAAGAGTGAGAGGGATAGGCAAGGAAGAGGGAAGGAGGCGGTCGTGGCCTTTGGTTAGGTACTGTACCTTTCCAGCATTTGCCCGAAGACGAAGTGGGAAACCACGGAAAACCACTCGAAGATGGCTGAGGTGGGAATCGAACCCACTCTACTCTTCTCCCCGAGGCTGAGTAGACCCCGTTTCAGCCCTCATACCACTTGTCAAATTTCTTGTTAGAGGCGGGTATCGAACCTCAGACCTACGGGGTGGCATTTATTCACGCTGACCACTACACCACGGAGGCGACACGATTTGTTTATTTGGCTCTGTAAAAGACCATGTCACTGCGGAGGCCCGGGTTCAAATCTCGGCTCTGCCACGAAATTTTGTTCCTGGTCTGAGGCCTGGAACGGGGTTCACCCAACCTCGTGGGGCACACAGACTTAGTAGAGGCAGGTTCGCTTCCTGCCTCAGCCATCCTAGAAGTGGTTTTCCGTGGTTTCCCACGTCTCCTCCAGGCGATTGCTGGGATGGTTCCTTTCGACAGGACCACGGCATCTTTCTTCCCACTCCCTTCGCTGCCCTTTCCTTCATTAGACCCAAGTTCGTGGTCACTTAGGCGATTGGCTTGTCACCATCCCCAGTTGTATCTGCTGTCAAGGTGTGTTCAGCTCCGAGGCACTGTCCTGGAATTTGACGGTAGAGGACTGATCCCTCGCAAAGTCCGAGGGTAAAGCCGAGCTTGGAGGGTAAGCGATCAAATAAAAAGAAAAAGAAAAGAAGACCGTGTGTATCGTTGCATAAGCTAAGGTGCTGGATTGGACAAGGATGAGGAGGTGATTGTCTCTGGCTAGGGCACAGGCAACCAGTTAGCTACGTCGTACATGTTCCAAACTTCGTAGACCACAGTTAGGGCAAAGTGTGCCCCATTGGAACGAAAACAACATGCGATGGCAAGTCAGTATGTAGCTGCGCGAACTCGCTCCTTCGACGTAATTCACAACACGAAGCGTATTCACTGCCTCGAGATGTATTCCAGCGAAGAGCATATGAATATGTTCAGGCGCGGATCTAGAGTTTGGCTTGGGGGGGGGGGGGTCAGAGAATCGAAATAGTTAAGCAAAATGGTATCACTAAAAACGCAATCACAAAATAACCAAACGTACAAAACCAGACCAATTTTTTGCAAGCTACATGGAGAGAAATTTGATGCGTTTAGCGCACCTAAAATATTCGTACAAATTGCAACGGCGTGTTTTGCGACTTTTACATCGAGCTTCGAGAAAAATACCAAAGTAGGTTGCAGTTTCGGCAAGTCGGGTTGGTACCGACAAAGGGAGAAAGTCACAGCTTAAATTGCCAACCAAGCTTGCAGTTTGGACGTCGGAAAATTTTTTTGGTGCGAAAAAAGCCCCAAATTCCTATTCGTGCATTGCTGCACATTCATCGTGACATCACTATAAACATCGATTCAGTAATCACAAGGTTTGCTAAACAAAATAGACGAGTTGATTTTGTTATATAAATACTCGTTTTTATATAACAGGTATGAAGTAGTAAATAAGTACAGTTGTAACAGAACATAATAATTGCAATAAAGAAATTTTCAGTATTGAATAAAATGAAAAAAAAACTGTTTTTCAGTTAAAATTCGTTAAGTTTCATTTGTTTGGTTATTGTGTATTGGTTTTTTGAGTTTGTAAAAAATTTGTTCTCCGTTTGGGGGGGGGGGGTCATGAACCCCGTGACTCCCCCCCCCCCTTGAATCCGCGCCTGAATATGTTATATTAATGGAGGAGCTCGACAGAATGCATACCAGGCGCATCGCCTGTACCAAGAACTCTATCCGGATAGACAACGACCGACAGGCATGGTATTTCGGAGTGTGGAAAGACGCCTGGGAGATACTGGATCCCTGGGAAAAACACGGCCTGTTTGAGACCATCGCGTGACGTCTGCTCACAATGAAGAGGTTGTGTTTGACGATATCCGGCGTCACCCTCATACTACCACATGGGCCATTGCACTGGAGACGAACATCAGCCGAGTGTCTGTTATGCGGATAATGCACACCCACTGGTCTCACCCGTACCATCTGCACTTACACCTGGAGATACATGGTCATGATTTCGAAGCACGGGTGGCGTTCTGTGGAAACTGATCCGGCTTTTCTAGCGACCATCTTATTTACGGACGAAGCACGATTCCACAACAATGGAACCGTTTATCGTCATAATATGCATTACTGGAGTGTGGGTAATCCCCATTGGGTGCGACAGACATCCTTTTAGGTACACCCCCGTGTGGGTTGTGGGTTAGAATACACACACGGTATGCTCTGCTTGTCGTAGGAGGACACTAATAGGGCCGACAAGACAGACTGACATGACTGACTTTGATTTTGAAGACTCCCTGTTGATGGGAAGAGAAAATTCATCTACGGTATCCCCTGCCTGTAAAAGGTCTTTTCCGACTTCCGGTCCCATTTTTGGTTTGACCCTTAGAAATAAACGTCATGCTGCCTGCGGAAGGGCCACCAACTTGGCCATCTGGCCAGAAAGCCTGGACGGTATTCCCCATCCCGTCAGGTGGGTGCGCCATGTACCCTTGCAGTGGTATCCGCCTCACAACGGAGGTCCCTGCACGGCCGAATAATTTCGCCAAACATATCACTGTGCATGCCGAGGGGGAAGTGCCTATCAAGGCACTGGGACCCCGGGCAATACCTGCTATGCCGGGTAGGTATTGCCTTGGCTGGGTGGCGCCCACAGTGATGACCCTCGTTCGGAGTAGGTTGCATTCGGGGAGGGTGATTTCGGGATGACGCGAAAGCGGCCCAATAAATCATCAGAGGGTGTCCCCCTTAAATAGCCGTCTCTTGAGTGTCGGATCAGGGATAAAACTTTCAATGCACGTTTCCCTGTTGACAAGTCGCATCGCTACCTGGTAGCTATCAGGACAGACGGGGATTATTTCAAAGTGGTGGAATCAATGATCTTTTCCGAGGAATTCGAGGGGAAATTTGGAGATCTAAACGGGATTTCCAAGCTCCGGAACGGACATCTCCTACTGCATAAAATTAGCCGACAGCAAACCGAAACGTTGCTGGAATGCACGCATTTCAGCGAAATTCCCGTCAAGGTCTCATAACACGAAACGCTGAATGAGGTCCGTGGAGTTATTTTCCATCGTAAATTCATTTTGAACAGCGATGCGGAATTGTTGCGGAATCTGGGGAAGATAGGCGTCACCAAGATTGGGCGCATCACCCGAAAGATTGGAGAGAACAGCGTCGATACCGGCGCTTTTATTCTCCATTTTGAGGGTGATGTTTTACCTAAGCAGATGTAGGTCACATCGAACCACTGCGATGTTCGACCGTACATCCCTCCACCTATGTGATGTTATCAATGCCAGAAATTCGGGCATGTTTCTGCCAGGTGCACTGCCAAGGCCGTGTGTAGAGAGTGTGACAAGGGGACACATGAGGGTGAGAGGTGTACGCCTCCCCCGATTTGTCCTATACCAGACCCAAAACATCTGTTAACATGGGCTCGCCCATTAGCGTGCGTCCAGCGGAGCGCTGTTGCCACAGTGAGACTGGCAGAGATGACACAGCTCTACGCTCGCAGTATACACACGACCTTCCCCCAGAACACAAGGCGCTCCGAATGCAAGCGCATGTACGAGCTGGGGGACCTGATCCTACGAATATCTATCCTCACAACGGATTGCACACAATGTGATATGAGGCAGATATAAGATGCCACACAAACGTTATTCGTGAAAGTGACCACCAGCGACCAGCATTCTTGGCTGTCGCGCAGGAGGTTCAGGTTCGATTGCCGGCTCTGCCAAGCTATTTAATTTTAGTCTGAGGGCTAGAACAGGGTTCGCTCAATCTCGTGAGGCAAAGCTGGGAAGATGTAGGTAAAATTCCTACCTCAGTCATCCTGAAAGTGGTTTCTCATTTATACTCCGGGCAAATGCCGGGATGGTTCCTAACTTAAGGACACGGCCGCCTCCTTCCCAATCCTCACCAGAATAATAATAATAATACACACACTCTAATACAGACACCACAGTAACCCAGATTTTCAGACAAGTACACGGGGTTAAAGTACCAATATGTCCAAGCCCCTCAAATGAAACAACAATTACAACGTTATTATATCACATGACGTAATCTACACCCCAAGCCATTCTGAGTAACATTGCTCGGTAGCCCTTTATAAGGTAATAGAAACAGAGAATACAATTTTTGGGATCAGTTTTTGTTTATTGGAGACCACCTTGTGATGTACTGGCTAGCACATTGCTGTCCATTCTTGGCTGTCACCGCGGAGTCCCGGGTACGATTACCAACAAATGTAATTCTGGTCTGAGGGCTGGAACACGGTACACTCAGCCTCGTGATGCAAACCTAGGAATATGTGGGTTGGATTCCTACCTTAGCCATCCTGGAAGTGGTTCTTCTGTGGATTCGCGCTTCTACTCCAGGCAAATGCCGGGATGGTACCTAACGTAAGGCCACGGCCGCTTCCTACGCAAATCCTTCCTCAATTACAAATATACACACTAGTAGAGACATCACAGTGTCACAGGTTATCAGATAAATTCCACACACACCCAAATACACGGGGCTACATGACCACGATGTCACAAAGCCCCTACAACAATAATAATCAACAACAACAACAACAACTCTTGCTGTCACCCATGATGTCCAGATTCGATTCACGGCTCAATCAAGACATTTAGTTCTGGTCTTAGGGTTAGAACCGGGTACTCTATGCCTCGTGAGGTAAGACTGTGAAGAGGTGAGTTTTATTCGACTCAATTTTAAAAAAGAAAACATATTTGCCGACAACACAACAACACAGGTTATCAGATTTTGTGTTTTCACGTACTTCTGTATTCGAAAGATTCTTTAAAAGGCCGTATACCCTGAAAAATATTGTTCTTGCCTCGCTGTTCGACTGCCACTCGGCTTGCTACGGAACATTGTTATGAGTTCAAAACTTCAGCTCACAGCACTAATTTCTATAAGCTCCACTACTGAATTGATACAGCCATGCTGTCACTGTTATCTTCCCCAGCGAAACTAAATATTTCAACACCTAACCATTCTTCGCTCTAATTATCCCTTCTGTTCAAGAGCAGATGATATCTCCCGAACGGCTGGTCGTGTCGTCATGGGGTTTGCACAGTCAGCTTCAGAATGTTTAGCTCTGTAACATAGGTTCGTCTAAATAATTGGATAATTAATGATTTTCGTGCGCGGAGAGAAATAGGGATTTCGTACGGCACAGCGAGCCCAGATTGCGTAGTTAACTAGGCAACGCCGCGCTATGCAATTGGCTGGCGCGGGTGAGCGCGTGAATCTGGCTCCTCCCTCATGTTCACAGTTATTTTGGGCCTGGTATAACTGCCAACGAAGCCACTCTCCACGATCGAAGCAGTGCCCTGAGTTCTGTAAAGAAGCCACAATCCAAGAAATCAGAACATTGCATCGGCTTTCATATCACGATGTTCGCAAGAGGTACCGTGATATTAATGCCCCCGAATTTTGGTTGACGTTTGTGGCCGCAGCGACGCCCTCATTCACCCCTGCTGTCACAGTTCCCAGTGTAGTACCCTCGACGTCCGGTAATTCAGCAGATTTGAAATCACCCCTCGCTGTACCAGCGAAAATTGTCTGCCCGAAGGAGGTCCCACAACCTTCTTCGGGCAAGGAAAAGACGGCGACAGTTATATCATCTAAACCGGCGAAATCGGAGAAGTCCTCTTCTTCTTCGAACCGGTCGGCTAACATGTCTTCCTCAGTTAACAGGGGAAAGAAGAGTTTGCCGACCAGGGCTGGTCCTTCTTCCAGTCCACCCGATATGACAAAAGTAGTAGTTGAGATGAGAGAGAAGGTTCGTCGCCATCTCTCTCGCCCTCCTCCTGACGGAGTGGCTACTGTCTGTGCTGGCCTTCCCGCTCCCACGACCATCAAGGGAGGGAAGCCGGCTGAAGCCAAACTCGTCCGTATGGAGGAACTCCCCTTCAAATAGGAAAATACATCAGCGGAGGAGAGAGGAACGGTTCAGCGCCGTTTCTCTTCCTCTCCTAGGGACAGGGCTGCTCAGGTATCTGCTGGCCATTCCACTCCCACCACCACCAGTGGAGCGGTGTCAGCAGGAGCGGTCATGTTTTGTAAGGAACTGGCGTCTGTGGGGAAGCGACCATCTACTTCCCCAAATAGACGTCAGCGCCGATCAAGAAAGAAATCTCTTCGGGACATGTCGGGGACAGACACCCAGTCTTCGGACCGGGAGAAAGTCCCTCGACACCGCTCTCGCTCTTCCCCAAGAGCGAGACTCGTGAAGTCCGACGAGGACCGCGCGCCATCCAGGGGACTGCCCGCTCCATTTTCTTCGTCTTCGGACCGAGATGTGGAGATTGAGGTGCGCTCTCCTGCCCCATCATATCCAACTAGAGATGAGGAATGGTGGCAAACGGTCAAGCGTAAGTAGAAGACCCACTTCTACTTACAAGGGAACTGTAATAGCTATTCTGGTCATCTCAATGAGTTACGTCAATTAATATCTTCGTTTTCGGCAACCATTGTCTGTCTTCAGGAATCCAGGTTTCGTCCTGGACGTGAGACAATAATGCGTTACTTCAACCTCTTCTCTGAAGACCCGGTGGATGGAGCTGTGGCCGTCGGTGGCGTCTGCATTCTCGTCCACTCTAGCCTCTTTAGTGAAGAGGTGCCGTTGCGTACTCAGCTAGAGGCAGTTGCAGTTCGTACTTCGTCGCCAGTAATGGCAACAGTATGTAACGTGTACATTCCACCTGATTCTCAACTGGATTGAAACCAGCTGGTGGATCTAGTCTCTCAGCTCCCCCCCTCCCTCCTTTTCTCCTTCTGGGATATGTTAATGCCCACAACACCATCTAGGGCTCCGCTACCACTAGTGATGGAGGGAGAGATTTTGAGAGACTGATCAGGTGGCTGGAGCTGTATTTGTTAAACACAGGGGAACCTACGCACTTCTCTATTGCACACGGCACTTATTCAAATGTCGATATCACCTTGTGCTGTCGTGCGCTGGTTCCCCTGCTACAGTGGGGTGTACACGACGACCGTTGTATTAGTGACCATTTACCGATTATCGTTACTCTTCCGAACCAGAGAGCCATCGACTTGGTAATTCGATGGCTTCTCCGTCGGGCTGATTGGACAACTTTCACAGCACGTGCTGATTTTGCCGAAGATACCTTTGAGAGTGTCTATGATCATACCATTCATATAACGCATGGTATTTCGGCTGCTGCTGAGGAAACAATACCTTCCTCATCCGGCAACTCCCACCGGAAACTTGCCCCTTGGTGGACAGCCGAGATTGCAGCAGCCTTTAAAGATCGTCGACGTGCTTTCAAATGCTATCGGAGGCAAAACACTATGGCCAACCTTATCACCTTCAAAAGGATGCGTGCTAGAGCCCGATATCTGATTCGGGAGAGTAATAAAACGACGTGGGAAAAGTATGTGTTGTTTATGACGACACATACTCCTTCATCTCAAGTGTGGACTAAGCTTCGTCGGATCTCCGGACTCCCGATATCATTGATGGCACACGGAGTCTCCATCATCGGAGACATCATCACGGACCAACTCGCCATTGCCAACCGTATTGGATCGCACTTCAATGATGTATCCTGTTCTGGGAGTTACGATCCTACGTTTCTGACTCTGAAGCGGGAGGCGGAGGCTCACCCCTTGTCCTTTGCCACTGCTGCTTTGGAGTCCTACAATGTACCATTCTCTGAAAGGGAACTGCGCAGTGCGCTTTCACTGTGTAGGGATACGTCTCCCGGACCGGATAACATACAGAATCAAATGTTAAAACATCTGTGCGAATTCAGTATAAAGCAATTGTTGGTCCTCTTCAATCGTATATGGATTGATGGGCAGTTTCCATCTCAATGGCGAGAGTGGATCATGATACCGGTTCCCAAGGCTGGAAAGGATCCCAAACTTGTCAGCAGCTACAGGCCTCTCAAATGCCCTATGTAAGCTGCGAGAGAAGATGGTGAACCATCGACTGGTGTGGTTCCTGGAAGAGAGAGGCTTACTGTCAGGGTACCAGTCTAGATTTCGCTCCCATATGTCCAACACCGTCTATCTGGTGCGACTTGTGAGCGCCATACAGGAGGCATTTCTCCGAATTACCTACGAAACCATATGGCGCTACGAGATCCTTTCCACCCTTCATGAGTGGGGACTCCGTGGTAATCTACCGACTTTCATTACGAATTTCATGTAGTCCGACTCTTCCGTGTAAGGGTCGGTAGAACATATCGCAATATTATACCCAAGAAAACGAAGTTCCTCAGGGTTCTGTTCTGTCACCTTGTTCGAAGTTGTCATATCTTTAGGCCAAAGATGCTACATTAAGTTTGTTATTTTTTTCTCTATTATCTTTTTTCCAATGTTGTAAAATTAACTGTCATGGCATCCAGAAGTGTCAAAAAATGGTTGTTTTGAATTGATATATTTTCCTTAAATATAAAAGAAGAAAGAATCTGCGATACGCCGGTGAGCGTAAAAGTAAAATAAGTGGTGACCAGTGATAGGATAAATATATCAATATATTTTAATTATGGAGACAACCCAACGTGAACTGGATAGAGCGATAAAGATACGTAAGGTAACACGGGCGGCGTTTACGAGGCAGTTGAATAATGAAATTGATGACGTCCAGATGACAGCTCATGAAAAGCGAAGGAAAGTTCAGGTTTCCCTTTCTTTACTTCGGAAGAAAAATGATGAGCTCCTGCAGCTGGATGGTAAGGTCGTAAGTCTAAAACTTGACGTCGGCCAAGAGGACTTGGACGACGAATGTAGACTTGCCGATGACTATCAACGTCAATTTCTTGATATAGAGGTGAGTGTTGAATATATTCTACCTTCAGGAGGCATCGCTAAAGACAACAGTGATTGTAGCAGTGTAGATCTTGTGAGTAAGAGAAAATTCCAACTACCTAAATTAGAACTAAGGAAATTTGATGGCGATGTAAAACAGTGGATACAGTTCAGGGGCCAGTTTGAAAAGATAGACAAGGATCCGGATATTGCACCGGAAGATAAGTTTCAATACTTAATGCAAGCTACAGTGAAAGGGTCTCGTGCTCGAGAAATTACTGAAAGTTTTCCACCTATTGGGGAAAATTATACGAAGGCAGTAGAATGTTTAAAGAGCAGGTTCGGTAGAGATGATCTGTTGGTTGAAGTTTACGTAAGAGAGTTGTTTTCTTTAGTTCTTAAGAAATCTTCCACACCCGGTGATGGCAATTCAATGTGTAGCCTTTATGACAACTTGGAGTCGCACATACGGTCACTTGAAACCTTAGGTGTTACAACAGATAAGTGTGCATCTATGTTGTATCCTTTAGTAGAGTCATGTTTGCCTGAGGAGTTTCTTAGGGCCTGGCAAAGAAGTTCCAATTTTGCACACACACGTGATTCGAAAGATAGGTTAGACAATCTCATGCTATTCATGAAAAGGGAAGTGGAAGCCGAGGAACGGATCAGTTTAGCAATTTCCGGTTTTGGAATCAAAGATAATAACAGGAGTAGAGACCAACCCAAATTGTCAGAGCACATTGCTACTGCAGCTGACTTGTTAAACACTAACCCAGTTGAGGAGAGGAGAGGGTACTGTAGTTTTTGTGGAGGTCAACATGATGCCCTTAATTGCTTTAAAGCACACTAATTAGGTCTATCTGAGAAACAGAAGGTCCTAAAGGACAAGGGTGGGTGTTTTAAGTGCTTTAAGAAGGGACACTGTGTCAATAAATGTAAAGCCGTAGTACGGTGCATTATTTTTAGTAAGAGCCACCAAGTTCTGATGTGCCCTGATTTACCTCAGAATAAACAAAATATATCCCATAATAATGTCGAACACAGGCAATCCGGGGGGAATAATGAACAAAAGACAAATTCGCTGAGTAATATTTCTAAATATCCTAAAGTTATTTTGCAAACTTTGGTTATAAAGATGAAAGGTATTGGCTCTTCCTTCTCTGTTAGAGCCTTAATTGACTCAGGATCCCAAAGATCCTATGTTAAGAAAGACATTGTTAAAAGATTAGGTTACACTCCAGTCAGAACTGAAACAATTAAACATGACCTTTTTGGGGGAGTGAAAACGAGTGTTAATGAACATTCATGTTACAAAGTTGAAATTGAAAGCCTGGATGGAAAATATCAATGTAATTTTGAAGTATTGGATCAGGTTTTAATATGTAATGGCATCCCTTCGGTCAAGAAAGGACCTTGGTTGAATGAACTTGAGGAAGGGAATATCAGCCTAACAGATATTGGGGATGAGTCTAGGCCTGTGGACTTGCTGATTGGAGCGGATGTAGCGGACAAACTTCAGACAGGAAATATTAAAGTTCTATCTTCTGGTTTGGTTGCTGTGGAAACAAATTTAGGCTGGACTTTGATGGGGAAAGTTCCACAACAATCTTCTGTTAACTTGGCAGATGAAGTTACAGCTCTGTTTGTTAATGAGATCAACGATCGCTGGAGCCTAGATACCATTGGAATCTCAGACTCAGCTGTTAAAATGTCCAAAAATGAAAGACAGCTTCAAATTAGAGATGATTTTCTAAGAGGTATTACTGTAAATGATGAGAGACTTTACGAAGTTTCATTGCTATGGAAAGAAGATAGCTTGGCTCTTCCTAGTAACAGGGAGCTGGCACTCAAAAGGTTAGAATCTACCACTAGAAAGATTCAGTCTCAAAATCTTTTAGCTGAGTGGGAAGAACTGGGAATTATTGAAGAAGTACCAGTCAAAGAAGTAGGGAATTATGGACACTACCTACCATATCGAACTGTTATTAAGGAGAATAGCCACCAGAGTTCGTCCTGTATTTGACGTGTCAGCAAGAGGTAGAAATGCTCCTTCTCTCAATCATTGTTTAGAGTGTGGACCCAATCTGATTGAACTGATTCCTTCCCTGTTACTAAAATTTCGGGAAGGGATATTCGGGGTGACAGCTGATGTAGAAATGGCTTTTCTACAAATAAGTGTTCGTCAAGAAGACAGAGATTTTCTTAGGTTCTTCTGGTGTGATCCAAATGACTGGAAGAATATAAAGATATTTCGGCATCGGAGGGTGGTATTTGGATTAAAATGTAGCACTTTCCTTTTAGGAGCAGTTCTTGATTACCATTTGGACAAGGCAATGGAAGATTGTCAATATAGTAAAGGACAGATATCAAGACTTAAACAGAGCCTTTATGTGGACAATGTTGTAACCAGTGTTGATACTGAATCAGAACTGAAAGAATTAATTAATGAAGCACGTGATATAATGCAGGAAGGAAAGTTCGACCTCAGAGGTTGGCAGGCCAACAATGATGCTTTCATTCTTGTAGGACGGACAGCGGTGCTAGGTTTACGATGGGATTTGGAATCTGAAAATTTATTGTTAAACTTGGAATGGTTACAGAACCATGAATTGGGAGTGATCACGAAAAGATCCATTCTGTCAGTTGCACAAAAGATATTTGATCCGATTGGCATAGTTAGTCCAGTACTTCTAGTTCCTAAATTGTTATTACAAAAGATATGGCTAAGTGGTATATCTTGAGATGAGGAGGTTACTACTGATATTAAGGACCAATTTGTAACCTGGTATTTAAGCCTTTTTCTCCTGAAAGAGATGAGAATTCCACGCTGGTTTCATTATTCCAAGAACCACAGGGATGTCAGTCTACATATTTTGTGTGATGCTAGTGCACAGGCCTACGCTGCAGTAGTCTTCATACGACTACAAATTGACGGTGAGAGTAAGGTACACATTCTTGCAGCCAGTGCAAGAGTAGCCCCATTAAACACAGTCATCATTCCCCGACTGGAACTAATTGCTGCAACAGTGGGAGCTAGATTAGGTAATTCAGTGCTAGAAGGAATAAACTACCAAGATGTCAAGTTGAATTTCTAGACTGATTCGACAACGGTTTTAGCATGGATTCTATAGGAAGAAACATGGACTGTGTTTGTCAACAACCGTGATAAAGAAACCCATCCGTTGACTTTACCAGAAATGTGGAGATATGTTCCTGGCCATTTGAATCCTGCAGATCTTCCTTCAAGAGTTGTCTGGCAGAAAAATTGTTAGCACTTCAATGGTGGGAGGGGCCAGAGATTTTACGAAAGGACCGGCCAGAGTGGCCTGGTGAATTTCCACCTGCAGAGGCAGAGCTGATTTTGCAAGAAAATAGAAAATCAACTCAAATAATGAGTTACTTTGTAGATACTTCATGTAGCATCCCAAAAACATGTAAATAATGATCAGTGCAGGTACCACGATTTTAATTGGTATTACTTATATTTTTCAAGCTATGGAAAAATAATTCGGTTGGTTGCTTGGATAAAGAGGTTTATCCAAATTACGCGAAGAGCAAACCTTACAAGAGCTCGTGGAGAATTATCATGTGAGGAGATAATGTCAGCAGAAAAATAGTCGCAAGATAGGTACAGGAAGAGCCTTTCTCTTCAAAAAATGACAAAAGTCTCATTAGCCTAAATGTGTTTAGGGATGAGAAGGGATGTCAAGAGTGACCACTAAAAGTGGTAGAGCTGTAAATACACCAAAGAGATTAGATTTATGATTACTGTATTTTGAGGTAATTATAGTTATTTATGTATGGTTGAGTTGTTCTTCCACCAACTCAAGGTGGGAGTGTGTCATATCTTTTGGCCAAAGATGCTACATTAAGATTGTCATTTTTTTCTTTATTATCTTTTTTCCACTGTTGTAAAATTAACTGTCATGGCATCCAGAAGTGTCAATAAATGGTTGTTTTGAATTGATATATTTTCCTTAAATATAAAAGAAGAAAGAATCTGCGATACGCCGATGAGCGTAAAAGTAAAAGAGGTTGCCATAAACAGCATTGTTACCGCCACCGGGCCCACGATAGTTCCATCGCTGTATGTAGCCGATTTAGATCTGCTTTACAGCTCTGGATGTATGTCAATCGTGGAACGGCAATTGCAGATAGCTATTAACCGGGTCGACAGGTGGGCTCACGACCGGTTTTCATCAGCGAAATCCTCCGTCGTCCATTTTTGTCGGCTCCGAAGGCTACACTTACACCCTGAACTACATCTCAGGTATGCTGCGTTGCCGTTGGTTGACACTTATCGCTTCTTGGGGCTCCATTTTGACAGCAAATTAACGTGGCAGCCCCATATACGGCAACTAAGAACGATGTGTCTCAGGAAACTGAACATGCTCAAGTTTCTTAGTAGTACTACGTGGGGGGCTGACGGAGCGGTGCTGCTACGGTTCTACCAAGCCCTCGTCGTGTCCCGGCTAGACTATGGTTCTGCGGCTTATGGTTCAGAAAGACCGGCAACCTTGAAAATGCTGGACAGTATCCACCATAGTGGCGTTAGGCTGGCTACTGGTGCCTTCCGGACCAGTCCGATACCCAGCCAACTCGTCGAATCGGGTGTTCCACCTCTAAATTATCGACGCCATCTTATGCTTTTGGCATATACTACTAATGTGCGTCAGTACCCAATACGACCAGAGGTACGCCAGCCAGCCTCGAACCACTCGGCCTGTTGGTATTAGACTCGATAGCTCGTGTACTGAAATAGGAGTGGCTGTGGGCCCTAGCCTACTTTTCGCATTTTGCAAAAATGAGGAAAAAGTAGACTTATGAGATCGATCCGGGAAAATGTGTGTCTGTCTGTCTGTCTGGCCTTGTGTGTGTCCCCCCCCCCCCCCCTATCAACTCCTAAACGGCTGCAGAAATCAAAACCAAATTTAGTATGAGTAAAGACGTGCACCGGAATATCTCACGTCCATATTTGAAAATGATGTCAGTGCTACCAACTGCTGAAAAACGCACTAGAAATTTGAGCTCCATATTGGATATCTTGCAAGATATGCATGGGAGCTATTCCAAAATTGGCACACATGTAGATAATACTATTTCAGTTTTATATCCAGGAGGCCATACATGACAATGTTGCCAACATAATTTTAAGCCTTCTGATAGGTCCAATGTTTAAATGCATATAACTTCTACACTATCAATGGGATTTCAACCAAATTTTGTGTGTAAAATGTGTACGTAAACAGATATGACTGAGCGTATTCTTAAGAGCCACCAAGGCTGCCAACTGTTAATAATTGCTCTCTCTATTTTTTTTATCCAAATACCAATATATCAGAAAGTATGCAAGCCGACAGCTTTAAACTATGCACACGTATATTTTGACATTTTAGATTAATTTGGAGTAACGTATATACATCAGTTCTACCAACATGATTATAAGCCTGCTGATAGTACCAATTTTTAAATACATGTAACTTCTATACTATCAGTTGGATTTCAACCAAATTTCGTATGTGCTATGTGTAACATAACAGATATGACTATAAGTATTGTTAAGAGCAATCAGGGCTGACAACTGTTAATAAATGCTGTCTATATTTTTTTACCCTAATATCAATATATCAGAAAGTATGCAAGCCAACAGCTCTATACTTTGCACACGTATAGCACCTGACTTTCTAGATTAATTTGGAGTAATTAATATAAGTCAGTGCTGCCAACATGATACTATGCCTGCTGATAGGTCCAATTTTAAAATATATGTAACTTCTATACTAACAAATGGATTTCATCCAAAGTTGGCACAACAAGATATCATAAAATTTCAGATTATTTCTGACCAGCACACGCATGGTATTGTTGGCAACATGCTTTTACGCTGCTGATAGATCCAGTGTCTAACTGCATGTAACGTCCATTGGACTTCAACCAAATGTTGTATTCTGTACCTTAAGAGATGGAAATAAGAATATATTCAGTCACCAGGGCTGCCAACTGTAGTGCGTTATTAGGCTACATTACACCAGGTATGTTTTGAAAGATATTTCGATATTACCAACTTAATTTCGTCATTATTCTAGATAGGTTCATATACTGTAGAATAATCATTGGCATGAAAAGTAGGCTGTATAGTTCTTCACGGAACTTCTTGTCTTACTTACGAAACCACCCAACCATATTCTTCTTTCCTGGCGTTTATCCCAGTACAGAGTCCGCTGCTCTACCACCCAACCATCAGAATATAATAAATAGGGGCCGGATTTTGGTGGTTTTTAAAATTGTCATTTTAGGTTTTCAAAAACATAAAATTGTTCTTTTTAGTTTTTTATAAGGTAGAATGGGGTTTTACAATAGGTTCTTATGTTTAAAGGGTAGCGAAAGTTGACATACATTACATAAGGCTTAAAATTAATACCTCATTGTTAGTAGACAATCTGATTGCAACGAGAGAGTAAATATTTTACATAATGATGCGTAATCAAATTATCACCGATAACTTTACACTTTTAGGGATTGCAATAAAGCCAAGGAAGTCAGAGATGATTTTCACACTCTATCTCGTTCAAATAATGTTGATTCTTTACTATATTGGATTCTTGGGAATAATAAGAGATTTATTCGCTCTTTCCTCTCGGTAAATAACCAAACAATAATATATAAGCTGGAAAGTGCTGAAAATATTTCATTTTTCCATTAGGTAGGATTGCTTTCAATCGACTGGAGCTAGGAATAAACACTATCTTCACATTTAATTTCAAGGATTATGGACAAAATTTGAAATATACTACAATAAATGGTACAAAACTGCAATTAGTTATTTTTAGGTACTCGCGTATTATTTAGTTTATTAGGTAGTACGGAATTTCAGTGTGATTCGTAAAAGTATTTAGAAGTATGGGAAAAATAGATAAGAACCTAAGAATCCGGTTCCTAATAATAGGCTAACTGCGCCCCGATAGTATAAGGTAGTTTCTCTGTTGCTGGATAGCGAATTTTTGTACAAACTCAATTGTCTAGAATAATGAAAAATATAATAATAATAGTATACTAATAATAATCATTATTGACTAATAATTATGAAAATAATAATAACATAACTGTCTAATGATGATAATAATAATAATAATAACAATAGTCTAATAATAATTATTTCGCTGTCCTCTTGGAGTGACGATGTGGGTAGTCATAATATAGCCTTATTCTGAAAGCAGAGACATGAAATGATTGTCAATGATATGTAAGCCAACCAAAATTTGATTAAACTAGAGAATCGTCTGTACTCCCCTCTCCAACTCCAGGCAGCTTGAAATGTATAAATTTTATATGTGGTCTCAAACCTCATGTCTCGGTGATAATCAACGTTGAAGTACAAACAAACACTACGGTGTTCCCGCAACTTAGATCTACTTAGTTATATACGGAAAATGTGCCACGGAACCGCTTGATAGCACTGTGCTTTGCCCATTGCCCTACCTCACAAATCGTGTACGGTATCCCAAAGGAATTTTGATCAACCGATCACAACGAGGGGACGCAGTCGCGCAGCTTCTTTTGGGGTACAGGATCTCTACATTAGCTGAAACAGAAGGCTGGCGTGCTGTGAGGTGAGCGGGAAAATGGGATTGAGTGAGTAAATGCATGCACGTCGTCCCAATAAAAATAACAGCTACATCGCACGCCTTCTGCTTGACCTTGAGACGTCATAATGCAGCCTTGTAACAATACAATCCCGTTAAATTTGTAACGTTCCGTTCCGTCTGTTTGTTCCGTTATTATAAGTAGAATGTTCCGAACTGTAACGTATCGGATATTCCTCTGTTCATTTCGGTACGGGACAACGTAACGTTCCACCCGTCTCCAATACGCTGTACCGGTACAGGCTCGGCTAACATTCCACTGTTCCAGATACCGGGTACGGTTTCAGAATCAGTTCCGTTCCAGGACGGTAACGTTACGCATGGAACAGACAGCGGTAACGTTACAACTTGGAAATAACCTGGGAGATAACGGAATTTCTCCGTTCCACATAGACAAGAGTTCCGTTCCGCGTTACGTTCTGTTCCGGGTCCCTGCTTGGCAGTTGCAACCCAGATAAGTGTGGGGTCTTCGAGGCCGTGATGATGTATATTAGCGTTGCTTCCACACGTTTTCTATCATGAGTGGTTGCACCTCACGATCTGTCAAGAATGGTATCCTTGATTTGAGACGCATGTTGGGTGGACTGAGCTCTATTTTCTGGATAGTTAGCCTTTGGGAAAACTTAAAGCTATTATTAATTTCCCATTCACGGGTCACTGCTTCTTGTCGTCTCAGATGTCGTGGGGAAATGTTGCTGAGAGTAGGCAGCCAAGGTAGAGGTGTTGGTCTCAATGAGCCCGTGATGATTCTCATTATGTCATTCTATTGAACATCCACCTCACTGACATGTACACTCTGGTACCATACTGAACTTCTTGTCTTATTTATGGTAAATAAATAATAATAATAATAAATCCTATCCTAGGTGACAAAATCTTTTTATAATACGTACATTTTCATAATCTTGTTCCCTAATATACAAATCATGATCCATTACCCCGATACTTAAGAGAAAATATTTATAATGAACGTAAGTATAGCACATGTCTCGACAACTGTACGTTTTCCAAAGTGTAATGGATTGTTTTGGCCGGCAATGTACCTTGCATCCTATTTTCTTGCGTTTCTTTCCTGCCGACACCATCTTCATTTCTGAAATGCTGATTTTCATACCAGATTCCTTACCGTGTGAGCTTTGGACAGAGTCTGTACTTACAGCTAGAAATAGTTTGATTGTTTCATATACAGATGATACATCAATTTTGAACTGGAAATGTAATAAAACAATATTACTCTTCATGAAACTCAAAATAGTATTGATCTTTTCACTTAATATTCTAATGAGATGATGTTACATGTAAACCCTTCAAAAACCAACTTTATAATATTTAACAAGCATGGGGGATGTCCGGTGCCTCGCTCTGGACTAAGGGTAGTTCACCCAGCAACCACAAGATGGCAACACCCCGCAGGCGACTCGGGCAGCCTTGAGTGAGGTCCCCGCTCCTGAGTCACGTGCAGTCTCACGGAGAGCCATGTCGTAGTCTTAAGATGTTCTCCTTAGTTGTAGAATTTAGTTAATAAATTATTTTAAGTGAGTACTCGAGGTGTTTCATTTTAACTGCTACCAGAGAGATGTTTAAGCAACAACATTTTGGTCCTCCTAATGCCGGATTATAGAAAAAAGTGAACTTCGAACTTATTCGTGTGCCAACATGTGGGATTTTTGTGAAACAAGTGTACCTGTTTAGTGATGAAATGTGCATGACTTATGTTACAAATCAAACGGTGACTAATAATACAAAGTGCGGTATAAGAATACAAAATATATACATATATAACGGTAGAAATAAATTCGTATTCTGTAAATAGCCATCTTGTTAGCACAACCACGCCATGACCGTAGGACGCCATCTTGAGAGGTGCTAGTCCGCTTACGTCAGCTACCATACATGCCCGCCAGGATTGCTAGAGAACGGAACTTGCAGGAACATCCACCAGAGACCGCTGTCGACAGATAAACAAGCTTACCAACATTGAAGACAGCATCGGTGAGTACAATCTGGTTCAACATTTCCTTCTGTCCTTCTTACCGGGTTATTATGGATGCCAATCAAAAACGTGTATTAACAAAGAAAAGAGCAGTCATCAAATCTCGCGTGACTCGCTTAAGTATATTCGTGAATGCATTTGCAGCAGGTGGGAATCTTAATGACATTAAAGTTAGGAAACAATCGTTAGCGAGTTTAATGGATGAGTATAATGACACTCAGATACAATTGGAAATCGATGATCCTGAAAACGAAGCACATGATCTAGATAGAGCAGCCTTTGATGATTTATGCTTGGACATTAAGTCAAAAATGGAAACGCTATTGTGCCCCGAACATACACACACACCTCCGCCTGTAAATAGTGATAACATGAGCAATAGTTGCGCACTAAAACTTCCAACTATTTCACTACCCAAGTTCAGTGGTGCTCTACAAGATTTCATGCATTTCTATGACACCTTTGTAGCGCTGATCATCAATAATGATACAATCACAGACATTCAAAGATACTATTATCTTCTATCATGTTTGTCTGGCGAACCTCACCACCTAATTGAGAATTTGCCAATTTCACAGGATAACTTCAAGGTCGCCTGGGTTATTGATTCGCAGTCGGTATCACAATCCCAGACTTATATCAGACCTTCACATCAAGGAATTGTTGTCACTCCCTAACGCAAAGCATGATTCTCCTAAAGAGCTGCGTTTGCTAATTAATCAACTTTGCAGCAACTTAAATGCCATAGAAGCTCTAAAGATTGAAACGCCCTTGCATGACCTTATGCTCTCGCACTTAGTTTTGGAAAGAATCAGTCTCAATCTCAGGAAACAATGGGAGAACGGTACGTCAAATGAAGTGCATGCCAGCTTGAAGGACCTAATTCAATTCTTGGAAAGTAATTGCCAAACTTTAGAAATAGTCACGTCCAACAAGACAGCTGCTGTAATACAAGATGAGGTCAAGCGTGGTACAAGTTCAAGGGGACAACACCGAGCCTTCGTCACCACGTCACCTTATTGTGTGCTATGTAAGACATCTCACAGTCTGCATAAATGTCCAAAATTCAAATACATGGACGTAAATGGCCGTATAGGTATTGTGAGGGAACATAATCTCTGTTTCAATTGTTTGAGAAATGACCACATAGCCAACAATTGCAACGCTGGTAACTGCCGAAGATGCAATAAAAGTCACCACACAATGTTACATATAGACCAGAATATGGACCGTACTGTTACCTCGTCACACACTGCATCCCAACACCAAGCATATTGTTCTGTCAGAGGCACTTGCCCTCACAATGAAGTATTGCTATCAACTGCCATTGTTAACATTAGGGATAGCGAAGGTCGAATGCATCAATGCCTAGCACTATTAGATAGTGCATCACAGATGAACTTCGTGTCTCGAGACTTAGTGGACCGGTTGGGTATCAAGCTGAATCGGCATTCAATGCCCATCAATGGCATTAGCAACACGCGAGCGACTGAATCCTCTCACTTCTGTCAACTTCAGATAGAGTCGAGAGTTGGTACCGTACTTATAGTCGGCATATAGTAGGTTCTGTCCTGCGTCAGATCACTGGCCCGCTGCCTTCATCAAGAATAGAGTGCGAGGACTGGCAACTGCCCGCCAACATTCCACTAGCCGACCCTAATTTCAACCAGCCTAAGGAGATAGATCTGCTGTTAGGTGCTACTGTGTTCTTTGAAGTCTTGAGACCCGAACAACAATATAGAGAAGGTTACCCTACTCTTCAAAATACACAACTTGGTTGGGTGCTATCTGGATGTCTACCCCCTCACTCAGTTCAACAACGTAAGAATGGAACAACATCATTGTTATCCACGGCTGAAGCCTTGCACACACAGGTGGAACGCTTTTGGGAACAGGAGGAGCTGACGACTCGTAGCCATTCCAAGGAAAAAAGTCAATGCGAGGAGCATTTTAGGAAATCATTCACGCGTGATAAGTCGGGCAGGTTCATAGTGAGACTTCCACTACGAGAAGCAGTAGGAGAACTTGGTGACTCGTTTGCCAATGCCAGGAGGAGCTTTGGTTATATCGAGAGGAAATTGCATCGACAACCTGAACTGAAGAATGAGTATATCAAATTCATGGATGAATACCGCCAACTAGGACACATGGAACTTGTCGATCGTAGTGACCAGCAGAAACCTGTTTATTACATGCCTCATCACGCAGTAATCAAGGACACGAGCAACACTACCAAGGTCAGAGTTGTCTACAATGCGTCGGCTAAAACAACTTCGTCGATCTCCCTGAATGACGTGATGCTGGTTGGGCCAACTGTTCAGCAGGATCTGTTCTCGATCGTTCTTCGCTTCCGCACACACAAGTATGCGCTAACAGCAGATATCGAGAAGATGTACCGACAGATCCAGATTCATGAAGCAGACCGAGACTTCCAGAGAATCTTGTGGCGCAGTTCTCCGAATCAACAACTGGATATGTACCGATTGACTACGGTAACCTACGGTACTGCAGCGGCTCCGTATCTAGCTACCCGTTGCTTACTGCAGGTGGCACTCGACGGTAAAGACATACACCCTACAGCAGCCGACGTTGCCAAGAGAGACTTCTACGTTGATGATATTTTGACAGGGACAGACACCATTGAAAAAGCCATCCATTTGTACAAGGACCTCACATCGCTCCTGCAAACCGGAGGATTCCCCATCCGCAAATGGCGGTCCAACAATCCCGATGTATTGGAGGCCATCCCACCTACACTTCGCGAGAGCCAGGTGTCTTGCAGTCTTCCTCTTGAAGATGGCGCCGTGAAAACGCTTGGTCTGTTATGGCATTCGAGTAGTGACTCATTTCAATTCACCGTGGGAGCTCTCAACCACAACAAATTGACTTGGACAAAGAGATCAGTGTTGGCCAATGTAGCGTCCATTTATGATCCATTGGGACTCATAGGGCCTGTAATTGTCCAGTGCAAGTTGTTCATACAAGTCCTTTGGCAACGACACCTCGATTGGGATGGTAAAATTCCCTCAGAACTTGAGACACAATGGAAGGAGATACATCAGCAGCTCCCCAAACTAAATGAGATTCGTGTACCACGGAAGGTGACCGCAGACGGCATGAATGCCAATGTTGAACTTCACGGATTTGCTGATGCCTCAGAAAGAGCCTACGGTGCCTGCGCTTACCTACGTTGCATCAACTCTAATGGAACAATCTCCGTTCACTTACTTTGCTCTAAATCTAGGGTAGCCCCTTTGAAGCAAGTGTCGCTCCCAAGACTGGAGTTGAATGGCGCACTACTTCTGAGCAGGCTAATGGAAAGAGTGATTCAAGCCCTTAATCTACATTCATGTCGACGTTATTACTGGACAGACTCCACTGTCGTTCTGGCCTGGATTGTAGGTAGCTCCTCAGCCTGGAAAACATATGTGGCCAACAGGGTGTCGGAAATTCACCAACTGACTTCTCAGCAAGATTGGAACCATGTCTCATCACAGGAAAATCCAGCGGACGTTATCTCCAGGGGAACGGAGCCACATCGACTTCAAGGCAATCGATTATGGTGGGCGGGGCCCGCCTGGCTATCGACGGATCCTTCAGCCTGGCCTGAACTAACCACTGCTGAACCAACCGAAATTCCTGAGCAGCGAGGAGTAAGGTTGTGTTTCGTGGCGAGTAATCATGACGCAGATAACCTCTTCACCCGCTTTTCCAGCTGGACTAAACTGCACAGAGTATTTGCATACATTCTCAGATTTCTTCACAATCTAAAGCAGGAGGTAGCAGCAAGACGGCATGGACCTTTGACTACTGACGAACTTCGCGATAGTCTGACAGCAATCATCCGCATCGTTCAGCGCTGCTCGTACAGTCAGGAGATACATAATTTACATCAAGGAAACGCAGTGCCACTTCAGAGCAAACTTCTCACTCTGCACCCCTTTCTGGATAGTGACAACCTATTGAGGGTGGGCGGCAGGCTGGAGAATGCTGAAGCATCATTTCAACAAAAACATCCTTTGATACTGCCCCCTAAGCATCCTGTCACAAAATTGCTTATTTGGAATGAGCACATACGACTTTTGCACGCAGGAAGCCAACTTCTCTTAGCCTCGTTGCGGCAACGGTGGTGGATAACCAATGGCCGATCTGTTATCAGGCAAGTGATCCGCAGCTGTGTAACATGCTTCCGAGTGAAGACCAATGACACCAGTCAGCTCATGGGACAGTTGCCTAAGCCTAGAGTGACCCCAAGCAAGCCGTTCTCTAATTGTGGTGTGGACTATGGAGGGCCGCTGCATGTGAAATATGGAAGCCCACGAAGTAAAATACAGAAGAAATGCTACATAGCATTGTTTGTGTGCATGGCGACCAAGCCACTACACATTGAGGCAGTCAGCAATCTATCCACGGAGGCCTTTATTGCCGCATTAAGAAGGTTCATTGCAAGACGTGGGCGCTGCAGTCACATGTACAGTGACAATGGCACGTGCTTCACCGGAGCAAGAAGGAAACTAGATGAATTGTCGCGCTTCATCCGAACAGAAGACCATCAAACTACCGTATCGAACTTCACAGCTGAAGAAGGAATTCGTTGGCATCACATACCTCCTTACTCCCCTCACTTCGGCGGACTGTGGGAAGCAGGTATAAAATCAGTGAAGACCCACCTGAAGAAAGTTGCTGGTAACACTGTGCTAACTTTTGAAGAGGTAACAACACTGCTCACACAAATTGAGGCATGTTTAAATTCGAGACCCATCATCCCGATACCCAACAGTCCTGATGAGTATGCGTTCCTCAACCCTGGTCACTTCTTGACTGGCGAACCCTTAGTGTCGTTCCCTGAACCAGATTGTCTCTTAGGGCCATCATCACGGCTGTCAAGATGGCAACTGGTCCAGCGGTGCCGACGACTCATCTGGAAACGCTGGTCAACCGACTACTTGGGCCAGCTCCAGCAGCGTTCCAAGTGGCTCCACAACCAACCCAACCTCAAGGCAGGAAGGCTGGTGCTCCTCAAAGAAGAAAATGCTCCCCCCCCCCTCACATGGCCAACCGGGATAATAGAAGAGCTCCATCCTGGGACTGATGGGCTGGTGCGTGTTGTGACTGTGCGGACGAGCAAGGGGTCGTACAAACGGCCAGTAACCAGGATCAGCCTTTTCCCTGAAGAACTCATGTAAAAGGACTACCAATGTAGTGTGTTTATCTTGTGTTTATCTTGTGTTCATATAGGGTTTATCCTGTGTTTATCTTGTGTTCATATAGTGTTTATCTTGTGTTTTTTTTTGTCTACATTGTGTGGTTTGATTTATTGCTAGAGACTTGTGTTGGAGCAGTATGTCCACGTACTGCCATCATTTTTTATAATTTGTGTAACAAATTAGATGGGCGGCATGTCCGGTGCCTCGCTCTGGACTAAGGGTAGTTCACCCAGCAACCACAAGATGGCAGCACCCCGCAGGCGACTCGGGCAGCCTTGAGTGAGGTCCCCGCTCCTGAGTCACGTGCAGTCTCACGGAGAGCCATGTCGTAGTCTTAAGATGTTCTCCTTAGTTGTAGAATTTAGTTAATAAATTATTTTAAGTGAGTACTCGAGGTGTTTCATTTTAACTGCTACCAGAGAGATGTTTAAGCAACAACAGGGGAACTAATTTAGAAGTAGAACGAAATCTTGACTATGAAACTGATGATATTCAATACGCAGCCTCGGCAAAATTTCCGGGTATTACAATAGATCATAAATTGTCATGGGAAGAGCATATAAATGAAATCTGAAAAGTATTTACAAAAATACTTTTGCTTTAAAGAGAATTTCAAAATACTTCAACAGTGAAAATAAATGAACAGTCTACTATGGATAAATACACTCACATTACGGTATTGAGATATGGGGTGGTGCAGCAAATAGGAATATGGAGAGAATATTTGAACTGCAGAAACGAGTAATACGACACTTGATTGGGTTGAAATCGAGAGAATCATGCAGCGTTGCATTTAAAAGCTTAATATTTTAACAATATTTTCATTATATATTTTAAAGTTATCTTGCTAGTAAGAATAAATTAACATAAATTTGTCACAATGCAAAATGTCCACAGTCATGAAACTAGCGCGTAGAAAGACTATTTTCAAAAGAGGGTAAAAATCAATATGCAGAAAAGGATCCTTTCAAAAAAGGAGCTACGAGAATATAGCACAATATAAATCACCAAACTACTAAACATTTTTGACAGGAGCTGGGTCAGAACGTCACTCAAGGTTTACCTAGCCCTGAAAGTGTTATATTCCTTAAGTGAAATGTAATGAAACATCAAAATGTTTAATTTTGTAAATAGCCTATGCTAATTTAAGTGTGAATATGGTGTGTGATATAATTTTCTTTTCTTAGTCGTTTACCCTCCAGGTTGGTGGAACCCACGGACTCAGCGAGGGAACTCACCACTACCGCCTCTACGGGCAGTGTCCTAGAGCTGGGAACATCTAATCGGAGTGGATACAACTGGTGAGGTGTGATTGGCACCTCGCCCAGGCGGCCTCACCTGCAAAGTGAACAGGGGCCTCACGAGGGAAGGTAATGGATGGTCAGGATGGATAGGCAAGGAAGAGGGAAGGAGGCGGCCGTGGTCTTGAAATAGGTACCATCCCGGCATTTGCCCGAAGACGAAGTGGGAAACCACGGAAAACCACTTCGAGGATGGCTGAGGTGGGAATCGAACCCCCTCTACTCATTTGGACGACTCGAGACTGAGTAGACCCCGTTCCAGTCCTCGTACCACTTTTCAAATTTCGTGGCAGAGCCGGGAATCGAACCCAGGACCTCCGGGGCGGCAGCTAACCATGCTGACCGCTACGCTACGAAGGCGACGTGTGATATAATGATGTCTCCAATTCTGTAAGATCTGCAGGTTCTGGAAATAAAGAGAATTGCATTGTATTGTTTTATTGTATTATGGGTCATGCGCATAAGCCAGTCTGCTTAACTGGTTTCCACTGAAGCGAATGCCACTCAGCCAGATTAGATTTTACTTAAGAGAAAAGCGTTATATATATTCAAAGTTTGGAAAAGATCATTCAAACCGTGCAATTCGGAAATACGTTTCATTTTATTCGTTTCGTACAAAGTTCTGTTTTATCACAAAGTTTGAAACGTTGACCACCAAGGATTACGACCGTCTGGGAATATTCTTCTGGTAATAATTTGTGTAATCATAATTTCAATATCATGTGTCTATAATTTTTGAAGTACATGATCGTATATGATATGACTCAATTACCCCTCCCCAATACTTCCCCTACTGTACTTGTCTTTTGTAGATTGTGTAGGCGTGACCTAGTTTGTGAACAAACCATCGAATGTTACCGAGAAATGTTAGCTAACTATCATTGACGATGTAGGACAAACACCAAAAGAGCAGTTACAATAATTGTAACTTGTCAGAACAAATCTGAAATAACAGTTCTTTAAGTTACCAGTTGCAGAGAGAGAGTTTCTAATGTTGGAAGTAAACAAATAGACTGCTATCACAAAACAGATGTTCTAGTTACGTCAAGAGAACTAGATCCATGCCACTGAGTTCAAAGTTTATTAATCAGATGAAAAATAACCTCATTTAATATTGAAAGTTACATCTAACTAAGAATAATTAAGGATGTAAAAGCAGGGTCTGATCTCATCATTTTAAATACAGTTCAATTACCACATGTTGCCTTAAACCCTCTTTAGAAATTACCACAATATTTTATCTTAAAGAGTACCGGCATTGTACCCTGCATCAGGTAGCTGAAACCATACTATCATTATAATAAATGTAATAATAATAATAATAATCATAGGCCTAATAGTAATAATAACTAGCAGAAGTACCCGTTCTTCGAACGGTGTTCGGTGTTAACACCAGACATTATCAATTGAGCTACTGTTGCAATGGTTAGCGGTTTGTCATTCCTTCATAAGCTTATCAGAACGAAGTTAGTTTTCTGGGAATATCACACACACTGTTCATTTAAGGGCCTTAAAATGTGGTTTTCGGAGACACTTTATAGACTCCCGAATTTTGTGTCTCACATTGAGAAGCGCAACATATGCTTTGGTCGTCCTTCTAGGATAATTTTTATATTTCGCCTATTTTAGCATGTATTTTGAGACGTTTTTCCCTATATCCACCCTTCTACTGTATGAAAATTACGGCGAAGAGTTTTATAAATGATTGGTGTATTAACTCTCATGGTTACCATACCTAATTTTACGATGCACCAAGCATTCGAACACGAGTTATAGGCATACATAAAGATACACAGAAAGACAGACAGACAATTCTATTGTCTACAAAATATCACCCAGGTATTTAAATATGGGAAAATTAACACACAGTATCAAACAAAATCATCCTTACGATTATTTTTTTTCGTGTAGCCTCCTGAGAGGCCGAGTGCAGGTCTTTCTAGTCGACGCCCGTGGGCGACCTGCGCGTCGGGATGAGAGATGGAAAGGATGAAGATGAATGAAACTGGGCAAGGATGTGGAAGGAAGCGGCCGTGGCCTGTCAGAAGGTACTGTCCCAGCATTTGCCTGGTGTTGAAAATGGGAAACCACGGAAAACCATTTCAAGGACAGCCGACGGTGGGGCTCGAACCCACGCGTCTACCGAGTCAGCAGAGAGCTTGGCCCCTTGACCTAACGCAGAGCTTTAGCCCGCGTAGCCACTACTGTCGGTATCCTTACGATGAACCCGTATGTCGGAATTTTTTTTTTTGTTAAAATGTGCTCTCAAACTAAATTCACCTAACGTGTACTCCCTGACGTGAAATAGAATTGAAAGCCTTGTAGACGAAACGCAATACACGTCACATAAAAACTTACCCTCGACGTTGTGTTAGGTCCCCATACACAGGAAGACCCTTTGATAAATAATAAAGGCTTGTGGTGCATGAAAGTTCAGGTTCTTTTGCCTCAATTGGCCCAAATTACTAAAAGCCGCAAAAATGCTGATTCAATTCTGGAACTTTTGAAAATATTTTTGCTATTTGGAGATATAATAGACCTTCTGTACTATATCTCGCACGTGAAAATTGCATGAAAAAATTCTAGGTTACCCCTTACCCCCCTTAATTGCATTACTGAATTATGCAGTCTACGTTTGTTCCGTGATAACCTTATAGACATTTGCAAACTTTCACAGAAATGTAATAAATGGAGTGGCATTGCTTCTTACAGAAATAGATGGAAAGTTGAATGCCACCCCTTGAGATAATGTTGTCATGGTTACCGAATTGCAATACTTCATCTGTTTGTTAAATTAAATTAAATTAATTTTCTGGGAATATTTCAGAAACTGTTGGATTTAGAGCCTTATAATGGAGTTTTCAAGGACCCTTTAGGGCCCCCGAGTTTTTTTTTCTGGCACCGGGGGGCTTTGTCTCGTCGTTGTACGCCATAATATAATACTACTACTACTAATAATATAATATAGGGATAGGAATATAATAGACCTGCCGTACTACACCCGCAGATGTAAATCGCGTGAAAAAATTCTAGAGTTCCCCTTGACCCCCTTAAACGCATTATACGTATTGATGAATTTTACAGCTTAATTTGGTTCCGTGATAACCTTCTAGCCGTTTGCAAACTTTCACACTAATGTAAATAATGGAATTGCATTGCGTCTTACAGCAATAGTTGTACCTCTGAGAATCTGTTGCCATGGTTGCCGGCTTGCATTCGTTCATTAGTTTATTAAATGAAATTAATTTTCTGGGAATATCTCAAAACCGGTTGGTTTTAGGGCCCTAAAATGTGATTTTCTGGGACCCGAGTTTTGTCTCTCACATTGAGGGGCTGAAAATGAGCTTTGTCTCGTACTTCTACGCCTATTTCAGCATGTATTTTAAGGGGGCAGGCCCCCTTTTATGAGAGATAGGGAGAAGAGTTACATCAATGATTAGTCTCGTGCCTCGGATGGATATCTGTACCAAATTCTACGTTGATACTTCCAGCCGTTCTCGAGTTATAAGGGAACAACATTGTCCACAGACAAACAAACAAACAAACAAACAAACAGACAGACAGACAGACAAAATATATATTTTCATGCGCATCCATGATAAAACAGTCTGAAACGCGTAAATAACTCAAATTTCCGTAGAAATTCAGAAAAAAACACACAAACTTTCATTTTTATATGTAGCGAGATATACTGCACCGCTCGGTTTTGGCCGTGTTTTATTGCACAAATTTAGGTTTTACTCGCTAACCGTTGAAGATACACGAAACGTGATAAGGACCTTTTGGACAGGAAATTAAATGCTAAAGCTCGTGTATGCCATCAAACGTGTGCTATTTCTTATCGTTCTCTTTTTATTTGAAATGGAAATATGAAATTTTTAAACTAAAGGCAGTAGTGACGTCACAAATGTGGATTTTACACGCTAACCGTTGGAGATACACGAAAAGTAATACGGAACCTCCGGATGAGAAACTAATTTTTAAAGCTCATATGTGCCATCAAAAGTTTGCTATTTCTTAGCGTTCTTTTTTTATTTGTAATGTAAATATGAAATTTTGAAACCAAAGGGTGTAGTGACGTCACTAAAATGGTCACCATTTTTATCCTATTTTCAATTTTGAAAAAATAGGCTTATGAGATCACCTATTGTCCGTGTGTGTGTGCGTGTGTGTGTGATTCGTGTGTGGGTCCCCCCCTAATAAAATCTAAACGGCTGGAGCGATTTCAATGAAACTCGGTAAGTTCATAGCACTAATCCGGGTGACCCCGACCGTGCCCTTCAAATTATGTTACGTCTCACCAATCCAACATGGCGGCTGTGCGAAATATTTCACCAGCATTCAATAACTCCGAAACTATTATCGATATCACCCTAGAATTTTGTATGGAGATAAAGCGAACTACTGTAAGTTCACTTATGTGACCTTTGAGAACCTGGTAACTACAAAACCAACATGGCGGCCAAGCGAAGTTGAGACTTTTAAATAGACGTTTCTCGCGATTTAACCATCCAAACGCAATAAAACTCGGTACAGTATATGATTATATACATTGTAATGCATCGACATCTAATTTCGTTCAATTGTTTACATAACCTCAATATGGCAGCTGTGCGAAATATTTCACCGGCATTCTATATCTCTGAAACTATTACCGGTATCACCCTGAAATATTGCACGGAGGTAAAAGGCACTACTGGAAGTTCATATATAAGATTTTAAAAAACCGGTTAACTACAAAACGAACATGGCGGCCAAGCGAATTTGAAAGTTTTAAATAGACATTCCTCGCGATTTAATGATCCAAACGCAATGAAACTTGGTACAGCAAATGTTTATACACATTGTAATAAACTGGTATGTAATTTAGTGCAATTGTTTACATAACCTCAAGATGGCTGCTGTGCGAATTTTTAAATTAAGTTTTTATTTCTTGTGTCGTATTCATGCGATCGAAGTGAAAGTTTGAATAATGAACCTACGCTATAATTTTCCTTTAAAGGTACATGACTCTATATAACAATCCAACATGGCGACCATCCGGAATATTTAGAATCTATTAAAACATTTTTTTTTTACTTTCATAGGGGGTATGAATAAAAGTTCACCTATAGGACTTTCAATAACCTGGTGATCACAAATCCAACATGGTGGCGACGTGAAGTATACATATTCACATGGTCGTTTCTCGCAATTTAACCATCCAAGTGCAGTGAAACCTGATACAGTAAATCCTTGTACAAATGTCAATCCACTGGCATCTAATTTATTTCAATAGTTTCCATAACTCAAGATGGCAGTTGTGCGAAATTTTAGAATCTCTTTTTTATTTTACTTCTTGTGTCCTAATCATGTGAGAAGTTTGAATATTACACGTACGCAATAATCTTCATATAACAGTACATAACTCTAAGACCTATTATATATTAAAATCCAACATGGCGACCATCCGAAATATTTAGTCGGTTCTCAATATCTACGAATCTATTACAGCAATCAATCTGAAATTTTGTATGTTGATAGTGGCAATTAACATTAGTGGGATATATGAAAATAGGCTCTATAGTTCTTCACGGAACTACTTGTTTAATAGTGCAAAATATCGAAATCAAAATTATCCTATATGCAAACCTGGTAAAACAGCTACATCCATGCAAAATTTCATTTAAATCGGACCAGGGGTTCTTGCGGTATTGAGTAACACACAGACAGACACACTAATAAAACTATCCGTCTTTTCAATACAATATTAATAGTCTATTTATACAATTGGGTACATGTTTCGCACAAACGTTAGTGCTTCCTCAGCCCAAATATGCATTAAGACATAAACAAATATTACGCACTTATCAAATACATACAATGAAAATATTCCATAGATAAAACAATGCAATAGTTTGTGACATCCAAAGAAGAAATAAAATCATGTTCTAAATATTCCATAGATGTAACAGTACAATAGTTTGTGACATCCAAAGAAGAAACAAAATCACGTTCTAAATATTCCATAGATGAAACAGTACGATAGTTTGCGACATCCAAAGAATAAATAATATTAATCTGTATATACCTGATCTACTGTGTATGTTATAACTATTGACCTGTTTAGAATTGAAAAACTTTTTATGATTATAATTATCCGTTTTAAATGCGATCTTAATATTGTATTTCTTCAAAGAGCTGGTTATGTTGTGCGTTAACCTGTTGGTGTAGGTGAAAACAGCATATATCTCCTTCTTCTTGGTCTCCCTTGTTAACTTAGATTTAGGCTTGTTGTTGATTTCGTTGATAATGTTCTTTACAAAAGATCTATCATAACCATTTGCTTCTGCTATTTGATATATTATATCTATTTCTTGATTATAAGCTTCTTCTGTTAAAGGTTGGTTGATTGCCCTATTCACGAAGCCGATGAAAGCTGCCCTTTTATGGCTCTCCGGATGATTTGAGTCCTTTTTAATGACAGTGTCAGTTTGCGTTGGCTTTCTGTATATTTCATAGTTTAATCTATTGTTGTTTTTCCTTATAGTCAGATCTAAATAGTTTATGGAATTGTTCATTTCCGATTCTGCCGTGAATTTTGTGTTGCTGTCTATATCATTCAATTTCTCCAATAATGTGGTTTCATCTATAACCTCATTGTCTAATATAACAAAAACGTCATCTACATATCTTGCCCAGAATTGGATGCCTTGAATTTTATCTATTTTTTTGCTGTGTTCTAAGTGGTCTAAGTATCTGTTCGCTAGAATACCAGAGGCTGGTGACCCCATTGCCAAACCTTCTTTTTGTTTGTACATTTTATTGTTGAAAGTAAAATAATTGTTGTCCAGCGTGAAATTTAAAATTTTTATGAACTCCTCAAT
The DNA here is from genome assembly GCA_946902985.2 of Meconema thalassinum. Classification (NCBI taxonomy): domain Eukaryota; kingdom Metazoa; phylum Arthropoda; class Insecta; order Orthoptera; family Tettigoniidae; genus Meconema; species Meconema thalassinum. The sequence continues at coordinate 1,807,126,947 of OX336388.2, read as the reverse complement.
TTAAACCTTTGATAGATAGCTATTGTTTAGTAGGTTGTCTCTGATTATCTCTATTGTGTTGTTTACTGGAATATTGGTGAACATATCCTTGATATCTATTGTTGACATGCTATGTTTACTGTCAATGTTTAGATTTTAGTACGTTCACAGAAATGTAACGTATTTATGATTGAACAGTTAGCCTTGAAGCAATAATGTGCGTTTAAAAAACGTTGAACGAATTGTGCTAGTTTATAAACTGGGCTGTTCCTAAAGTTGACTATTGGTCTAATAGGTGTTCCGTTCTTATGAATTTTGGATAGTGCTCTGAGTGTGGGCATACGTGGATTCATATTAGTCAACCTATTAGATTGTTTCTCATCTATTATGAATAAAGTGTTTTTAAGTAGCAGTTTCATAAGAACGGAACACCTATTAGACCAATAGTCAACTTTAGGAACAGCTCAGTCTATAAACTAGCACAATTCGTTCAACGTTTTTTAAACGCACATTATTGCTTCAAGGCTAACTGTTCAATCATAAATACTTTACATTTCTGTGAACGTACTAAAAATCTAAACATTGACAATAAACATAGCATGTCAACAATAGATATCAAGGATATGTTCACCAATATTCCAGTAAACAACACAATAGAGATAATCAGAGACAACCTACTAAACAATAGCTATCTATTAAAGGTTGAAATTGAGGAGTTCATATAAATTTTAAATTTCACGCTGGACAACAATTATTTTACTTTCAACAATAAAATGTACAAACAAAAAGAAGGTTTGGCAATGGGGTCACCAGCCTCTGGTATTCTAGCGAACAGATACTTAGACCACTTAGAACACAGCAAAAAAATAGATAAAATTCAAGGCATCCAATTCTGGGCAAGATATGTAGATGACGTTTTTGTTATATTAGACAATGAGGTTATAGATGAAACCACATTATTGGAGAAATTGAATGATATAGACAGCAACACAAAATTCACGGCAGAATCGGAAATGAACAATTCCATAAACTATTTAGATCTGACTATAAGGAAAAACAACAATAGATTAAACTATGAAATATACAGAAAGCCAACGCAAACTGACACTGTCATTAAAAAGGACTCAAATCATCCGGAGAGCCATAAAAGGGCAGCTTTCATCGGCTTCGTGAATAGGGCAATCAACCAACCTTTAACAGAAGAAGCTTATAATCAAGAAATAGATATAATATATCAAATAGCAGAAGCAAATGGTTATGATAGATCTTTTGTAAAGAACATTATCAACAAAATCAACAACAAGCCTAAATCTAAGTTAACAAGGGAGACCAAGAAGAAGGAGATATATGCTGTTTTCACCTACACCAACAGGTTAACGCACAACATAACCAGCTCTTTAAAGAAATACAATATTAAGATCGCATTTAAAACGGATAATTATAATCATAAAAAGTTTTTCAATTCTAAACAGGTCAATAGTTATAACATACACAGTAGATCAGGTATATACAGATTAATATTATTTATTCTTTGGATGTCGCAAACTATCGTACTGTTTCATCTATGGAATATTTAGAACGTGATTTTGTTTCTTCTTTGGATGTCACAAACTATTGTACTGTTACATCTATGGAATATTTAGAACATGATTTTATTTCTTCTTTGGATGTCACAAACTATTGCATTGTTTTATCTATGGAATATTTTCATTGTATGTATTTTATAAGTGCGTAATATTTGTTTATGTCTTAATGCATATTTGGGCTGAGGAAGCACTAACGTTTGTGCGAAACATGTACCCAATTGTATAAATAGACTATTAATATTGTATTGAAAAGACGGAGAATTGATAGTTTTATTAGTAAACATATTCAATACGGACCTGAAATGGATAATATTATTCTGAGACAGACACACACCATCTCATTTTTAGCCTAATTTCGATTTTTGCAAAAAAGTAAAGTAGACTTATGAGATCTACACAGGGCCAAAAATTGTGTGTCTGTCTGTGTGTGAGTGTGTGTGTGAGTCTGCGTGTGTGTGAGTGTGTGTACTCTGAAAGTCTGTCCCCCCCCCCACCCTATCAATTCAAACACGGTGAAACCGAATTGAACGAAATTTGGTACAGATGTAGAACTAGCAAAGGGAACCTCAGTGTCATGTTTTATATCGCAGCCATCTTTACCAAAACTGAATGGCGGCCACTCAAACGTTAAAAACGTAAAATCAAATAACGTCTAACCAAATCATCCGATCTCTACCAAATTTGGTAACAACATACCTTCATATAGGACGTGGTTGTGACCAAACAACAAGGTCCTCCGCCGGACCATTGCAGGATGGCAGCCGTGCGAATTATGCAAACTTTATAATCCATATCATGGGACCCACCAGGTCCGATAATAGAGCCGATAATCGTTTTGACTGTTCTAAAGGAAGAGGCACGTTCGAAATTAAAAGTTTATTTTGTAATACTACAGTGCAGAAGTGATTTTAAAATGTTGAGTCTTCTCAGGATATCTTGTTCCTGACTAATATATCACCTATTTAAGTATTGCATGCAATATAGCGTACTGATACAAAATAAATAAACTTTGTATGAAATGGTTTATATATAAATAATATACTCCATTGATGAAATCGTTTATTCTAAATCATTATTTGCTACTACGTTCCATGTAACTCATTTGATATCGGACGATCTTGTTGGCACGTTTGGCTCCGTGGTAATGCGTTAGCCTATCAATCAAATGGCAATGGTTCAAACCCAATCAGAGTTAGGTTTTTTGCTTGAAATGTGTTATATTTATTGTTTTTTAATGACTCAGAGGTTTTAAAATTAAGCGTTATATTGCGCATATTACGATGGAAAATATATATTTAATTAAAACAAAATTCGCCAGCAGATTTGCACGATACATCTAGCGGCAAAAAAGTGAATTATAATGTCCAACTGGCAGAGAAATGCACGCCGGCCTACAGATTAACTTACAGATTTTATTGAAAAGTTTATTTTTATGGCCGCTAGAATGCAGTCGCCCTGTTAGGATTATCTTGTTCGATACTTCTCCACTAGATGTCATGACTGGTCTACGTGGGACTCCATTGATTAGTATACCATTGGCATTCTATGTGCATCGAATTTTAAGAATGACAAGATGATACTATGATACATTTTTACTTTTTATTTGCTTGCCACGGTGGGTGAGTGCTCCACGTGTCGGTCTACTAACCCCAAACTTGCAGGTTCGCCCCTGCCCGTGGTAAGTGATTTTTGAAAGGCGGCAAAAATTGCGAAACCATGTCATGCATTGTTGGCATATCAAAGAACCCATTTGAATACAGTAGGCCGGGTTCATAATGGCAAAATTAATCTCGGGAGTTACCGCCAACACAATGTTCCTAATTTTTCTACTAGAAAGCGCTATAGTGTTCAAGGAGCTTAGATATCTAACCTCCTTGACTTCCATAGTGCTTCAAGGAGCAACGAAATTCGACATGCAAGCTACCCTTTGGGTGTCAGATAACAAACCTTGCACCCGGCACCGAGGCCATACGATATTATTATTATTATTATTATTATTATTATTATTATTATACTTTTTATTTTAAAAGGTTTGTAACAGCCTATTGTGCGTTATTTGAAAATGTTATTTGAAGTAAAGAACAAAACGATTTCACATGATACCTGACCTCTAGCCGTCGGTGCTAGTTCAGGATATTAATTAATACTTTTATTGCAGCCAAATAGCAATCGAAAATATCCACATAGTTGGTATACACACGTCTCTGTAGGGTCATGGAAAGATTTGTTAATACAATTAGGGTTGTGAAAACCATGCACAGCCAGACGTGTAAAGACATGCCTCAACTCAAAGTTGGATGTTGCCCACGTCAGGTCGATTATCTAATAATAATAATAATAATAATAATTATAATAATGATAATAATAATAATAATAATAATAATAATAATAATGAAAATGAAAATCCACAGCCTGCTTCCAGTCTCCGACCGGGTCAGGAATGGAATGAATGAAGCCCCCATCTAGCGGCGAGGATATGAACTGTGCCGGCTGCCGATGACTGACGCACTCCTCTGGGGCAATGATTAAATGAATGACAGATGAAATGAAATGATAAAGGAGTGTGTTGCTGGAATGAAATGTTGACTGGGAAAACCGGAGTACCCGGAGAAAAACCTGTCTGCCTCCGTTTTGTCCAGCACAGATCTCACATGGAGTGACCGGGATTTGAACCACGGGCCCAGCGGTGAGAGGCTGGCGTGCTGCCGCCTAGCCACGGAGGCTTCTAATAATAATAATAATAATAATAATATTAATAATAATAATAATAATAATAATAATAATGTTATTGGTTTTACGTCCCTTTTAACTACTGTTGCTTTTAAAGACGCCGGGGTGCCAGAATTTTTCCCCGAAGGGGATCTTTAACGTGCCAGTAAATCTACTGACACGGCTCCCTCGCATTTGTGCACCCTCAAATGCCAGCTGACTGCACCAGGATACGAACCTGCAACCTAGGGCCTGGCAAGCGAGAACGTTGCCGCTGAGCCACGCAGCCAGTCCGGTCGATTATGTCTCCAAATCCATAACATTGTTGAGAAACTTCTTATCTTTCTTTCTTTCTTTCTTTCTTTCTTTCTTTCTTTCTTTCTTTCTTTCTTTCTTTCTTCAATGATGGTAGCAGTTCTTTTCGAGTTTGTGGTGTTTGGTAGAGGTAAATGTTTTCTAAGGTCTTCAACCAAGAAATGATTCTATTATACTCTTTGATAAAAACAACGAGTTATAACTATACTCATACATTTAGGAGAAAGTAGGCTATATGTTCTTTACTGAACATCTTGTTATATATTAGTATGATTAATAATATTGTTATTGGTTTTACGTCCTTTTTAACTACTCTGTCATTTAAAGGCGCCGGGGTGCCGGAATTTTGCACCGATGGGGATCATTAACATGCCAGTAAATCTCCTGACACGGCTTCCTCGCATTTGCGCACCCTCAAATGCCAACTGACTGCGCCAGGATCTCATAACAAGCTAGAGGACACAAATACGTACGAAATTTAGAAATGGTGGTTTCTACTGAAGGTGGGGTACGCATAGAAGCCGGCCATACAGTATAGGGCAAGAATTAAATAGACGAGGACAGTAGGGAAAGACTCTGCATGGTCGACAAATCGAAGGAGCCAATTGCCATCAAGTGTTTCGCCTGCTGAAGGTGCTCTACAGAATCCACAGCCACCACTTATCCAAGCAGGGCTGCCAAGGAAGCGTGTAGAGTTCACGCCATAGTTTTTTGGCCCACTACGTGACCGTGGCTGACCAGCCTTAAACTGTGGTGTAAACTGTACGGTGGACAAGTTCCATGAATAAAAATTATATGCGCATTTACTATGACGTTACGCATTTGGAAATACGCATAACTGGATATAGGCAGAGATTACACGTAGAGTTTCGTCTAATAAACACCGATATTTCTGTGATTCAACTGAGAGTGGAAGACCAATACTGATTCATACTAAGAAACAAACTTATTTCAGAAACGATTTTAAATGACATTAGAGACGAAGTGGGACGCAAAATTTAACTGACTGATAAGAAACTAGATCAAGAACTAGCGTGGCAAATATGCTCATACACACGCAAACTGCAAGCAGTGAGGAATGGTGTACACTCAGTAACGCCAGATGTCGTTATCATCCTGAGTTGTGAATTGCGGGTTGGAATGACAGCTACGGTAACAGAGTGTTCAGAAATCGACCCTATATGCAGCCTGATAGTTCGAAAATTCATGGACTATTAAAAATATATTTTTAAAGGTGGTGTCTATGCTCCAATTTCTTATTAACTGTCTTTTTTCCTTTTTTGTCGCGTGGCCTCCTGAGAGGCCTAGTGCAGGGTTTTTAGTCGACGCCCGTGGGCGACCTGCGCGTTGGGATGAGAGATGGAATGGATGAAGATGAATGCAACTGGGCAAGGATGTGGTAGGAATTGGCCGTGGCCTGTCAGAAAGTACCGTGCCAGCATTTGACTGGTGTTGAAAATGGGAAACCACGGAAAACCATTTCAAGGACGGCCTACGGTGGGGCTCGAACCCGCGCGTCTACCGAGTTAGCAGAGAGCTTGGCTACATGACCTAACGCTGCGCTTTAGCTAGCGTAGCAACTGCTGTCGGTTTATAAACTGTATAGTTGCAATATACTGTACTAGCAGGTACCCGTGGCTTCGCCCGCGATCAAGACAATGGGGACGATGCATTATTGCTGATACTTGGTCTATTCTATTACAGCAATCGCAGCTACAGGTGGGTCCATTTTAATTATGAATATTCGGATACATACAGTGTATTGATATGAGCAGCAAAGTGGGAATTTTATAGAGTTGTGAAAGTCTGCGGGGTTCGATGTTACAATATGTTAACACATTTTAAAATTACGTTTTTGGTTTTGCCATCATCTGCTGAGACATAACGATTTTGTTGTCCGGTTGCTCGCGAGCACGCCACATACAGTTGCCCATGGGAAAAAAATGGTTTTGTCTAAATGTACATGTGCTACTGTTAAATGTGTGTCATTGCGCTTTGTTAAAGAAATTGCGAATATTGTTTGAAGAGGGAACTGCACTCTTGCACACTGAAATGGCAAATCTATCGGAATATGGGGAATTAAAAGAATTCTTACTTAAGCTATTCTGGATGAAATTTGGCCATACTTATTGATGATTTGAACGTCAACATATCGCTATTAATATACCTATAGTTAAATATCTCTCACCTTGGCCGCTGATGTACATTATGCAGTCTCTTCCAGTGTTACATCCCAGGGATTGAAATTCTCCAACAACGCTTTAGCCTCACATGCCTCTCTAAGTAATTAAAATTTCTGATTGTTGTTGTTTGAGTCTTCAGTTTTTTAACTGGTTTGATGCAGCCCTCCAACTCTCCCTCCCCTGAGCTAATCGTTTCATCTCTACATAGCTACCACACCCTACATCCGAGGCAATCTGTTTAACCCTGGTTTACCCCTACAGTCCTGGTCCTCGACCCTCTCATCCATAACTAAGCTTGCTATTCCTGGGTGTCTTAATATGTGGGCCCTCTTATCTCTTCTCTTCATTAGCAGTCGCCTGAAACATCGCTCCTCTCCCACTCGTCTTAATACCTCTTCATATGTTACCCTATCTACCCATCTGATCATCATTCTCCTGTATCACTCTTTTCTGCTGCACCATTAGTCCATTGGTCCAACTCAGCAACTTTTCTAGGTTTAAGCCGTGCCTTGTGCGGGGATTCAATGGTCGTGAAAGAAAAAATACCAACTTTATTTAAATAAATTTGCCCAATTCCTCAGTAAGAGTAACTAAGAAAAATAATAATTTAACGTGACAGCCGGTAGAATACGACACATTCGTCTGTGAATATGGGTTGCTGATCACGACAAAAAGCGAAAAAGAGCAGATCTATATTGGCAAACAGAAATATTCAGTTAACAAGAATCAAATTTATAAAGAAAATGAAAGCATACCGTGCAAAATAGAAAGCATCTTAACACTGTAAATTAGAGTAAAGCTCTGAAAGCTCTCTCAAAGAGCATAAAATTAGACTCAAAATCACGATCGAATCCGACCCCAGAAACCACCTCTATAAATAAAATATATCTCATTTTGCGCATATCAATGCGAGGAGCAATGTTCGTGGTTTCCACTTCTAGGAAGTAGGAACCAAACCCCGCGTTTCAAGGCCCTAAAACGAACGGTTTTCGCGATATTGCCAGAAAACTATCCCCAGTCTGCGAAATTTCAGCGGTTGCCATAGTAACGTTGATCTGTTTCTCAGAGGGAACACAGTTATTTGGGAATATCTCCGAAACCGTTCATTTTAGGAACTTAAAAAGTGTGTTTCGGTGCCCCTACAGGACCTCCGAGTATTGTTTCTCGTATCTGGCGGCTTAAATGAGCTAAATCCCATCTTTGTGCCAAATGTCCTTGCTCAGTGCCAAAGGGCAAAAGTCACTTAAAATTTGAATTTTCAAAAACCGTTTCTTAGTGAGCCTCTACATACTCGGGTCAACCAACATGCAAAATTTCAGTTTTCTAGGTCTAGTGGTTTGAGCCCTGCAGTGATGAGTCAATTTTGGATTATATATAATAGATTTGCAAGTCAATGTTCTGAGAGTGGAAATATATCAATAATACAAATAAAATAACAAGTAGTTCCGTGATGAAATAAAGCCTATTTTCATATATCCTACTTATATTAATTGCCACTATAACATACACAATTTCAGTTTGATTGCTGTAATAGATTCGTAGATATTGAGAACCGACTACATTTTTCGGATGGTCGACATGTAGGATTTTTATATACGTAGGTCTTGGTTATGTACTGTTACATGAAGATTATTGTGTACGTGTAGTATTCAAACTTCAATCGCATGATTAGGCCACAAGAAGTAAAAAAGAGATTTTAAAATTTTGCACAGCTGCCATCTTGTGGTTATGAAACAATTGAACTAAATTAGATACCAGTGCATTACAATGTGTCTAAACATTTGCTGTACCAAGTTTCATTGCGTTTGGAGCATTAAATCACGAGCAAAGTCAATTAAAAAGTCGCAACTTTGCTTAGCCGCCATGTTGGTTTTGTAGTTACCAGGTTTTCAAAAGTTACATAGGCGAACTTCTAGTAGTTCCCTTTATCTCCGTACAAAATTTCAGGGTGATAACAGAAATAGTTTCGGAGATATAGAATGACGGTGAAATATTTCGCACTGCCGCCATCTTGAGGTTATGTAAACAATTGAACAAAGTTAGATGGCGGTGCATTACAATGTGTATAAACATATACTGTACCAAGTTTTATTGCGTTTGGTTGGTTAAATCGCGAGAAACGTCTATTTAAAAGTCGCAAATTCGAATGGCCGCCATGTTGGTTTTGTAGTTACCAGTTTTTCAAAAGTCACATAGGTGAACTTCTAGCAGCCTTATGAGAACACCTTTTATCCGTGTGTCTGTGTGTGCGTGTGCGTGTGCGTGTGCGTGTGTGTGTGGATTTTTGTATGTCCCCCGTAATAACTTCTAAACGGCTGGGGAGATTTCAATGAAACTCGCTAAGTTCATAGTACTATTCCGCGCGACCCGGACCGTGCCCTTCAAATTTTGTTACGTCTCACCAATCCAACATGGCGGCTGTTCGAAATTTTTCACCGGCCTTCAATATCTCCGAAACTATTACAGATATCACCCTGGAATTATGTTCAGTGATAAAGGAAACTACTAGAAGTTCACATATGTAACTTTTGAAAATCTGATAACTACAAAACCAACATGGCGGCCACGCGAATTCGCGACATTTAAATAGACGTTTCTCGCGATTTAACCAACCAAACGTAATAAAACGTGGTACAGTATATGTTTATACACATTGTAATTCACCGACATCTAACTTGGTTGAATTGTTTACATAACCACAAGATGGCGGATGTGCGAAATATTTCACCGGCATTCTATATCTCGGAAACTATTAGCGGTATCACCCGGAAATTTTGTACGGAGATAAAGGGCACTACTGGAAGTTCATCTGTAAGACGTTCTAAACCCTGTTAACTACAAAAGGAACATGACGGCCAAGTGAATTAGAAAATTTTAAATAGACCTTTCTCGCGATTTTATGTTCCAAACGCAATGAAATCTGGTACAGGAAATGTTTAGACACATTGTAATGCACTGGTATCTAATTTAGTTCAATTGTTTACATAACCTCAAGATGGTGGCTGTGCGAATTTTAAAATTAAGTTTTTATTTCTTGTGTCGTAATCATGCGATCGAAGTGAAAGTTTGAATAATGAACCTACGCAATAATTTTCCTTTAATGGTACATGACTCTATGGCCTATACATTTAACAATCCAACATGGCGACCATCCGAAATATTTTGACGGCTCTGAATATCTACGAATCTATTATAGCAATCAAACTGATTTTTTTATGTTCATAGGGGCTATGAACTTAAGTTCACCTATAGGATTTTAAATAACCTGGTGATCACAAATCCAACATGGCAGCGACGCGAAGAATAAATATTCACATGGACGTTTCTCGCAATTTAACCATCCGACTGCAGTGAAACTTGAAACAGTAAATCCTTATACGAATGTTAATCCACTGGCATCTAATGTATTTCAATTGTTTCCATAACCACGAGATGGCAGCTGTGCGAAATTTTTAAATCTCGTTTTTACTTGTAGTTTGAATGCTACACGTACACAATAATCTTCATGTAACAGTACATAACTCTAGGACCTATATATATACAATCCAACATGGCGACCATCCGAAATATTTAGTCGGTTCTCAATATCTACGAATGCATTACAGCAATCAAACTGATATTTTGTATGTTGATAGTGGCAGTTAACATAAATAGGATATATGAAAATAGGCTGTATATTTCTTCACGGAACTACTTGTTTCATAAATGAAAATAGGCAAAAAAAAGTTTTTTTTAAGAAAGCATGGTTTTCTGCTATTTGTTATGTAATAAGTAACAATTCCCTTAGATTATTCATTCTTTTAGTTCGAACTTTTAAAGATATTACTATCAGGAAACAGCATACGCATTTCAAGAGGATCAGAATGTAATTCTTTTAAACCGTAATATAGAATCCGATTTGAGTCACTGGCAAGAGCGCATAGCGTTGGATCTGATCATCGTACATGAAGTTTTGGGCAAACTGTTTCCACAGCTGAGGGCTGAACCCTCAAGTCATGATGTGAGAGTGTGTTCACGGAGTCCAGTGTTTGAACATGAATGTGAAGTGTAGCGCTATATAACGGGGACCAAGCTGCGTAACGTGTGTCGTCAAAAGGGTCGGGTCGTGATGCTCATTAACGCACGTTTGCCTAGCGTCCAGGCCGTCTTCTTGTGCCCTCAGACCAATAGTTCATTTACAACGATTGCTGTAGCGTACGCACTTTGTTTGATGGCAAAGCCTTTGCTGCTACCAGCTGCTCATTGTGTAATCACTCCAGCCTAGTCCAGCCCACTGACGTTAAAGTGAATACCTCATCAAACACACGCCAACCACCAAGATGAAATCATTCAGGACCACTACACAGAGTGTAAATAAATGGAATTCTCGAAGCATGAAGGGTATCAAAATAGTACATTATGCAACGAGCCTATAATGGCAATAAATAAGACACGAGTATGTTTATAAAACGAGCGTAGCGAGTTTTATAATTTCCATACGAGTGTCTTAATTGCCATTATAGGCGAGTTGCATACGACTGTTTATGTTCGACGATAATTATAAGTATTTTATGTCCGAACATAAATATTCATAAATATCTGTCGAGACTTCACCAGTTTTATGTACTGAACAGTGCGCATGGGACGCAGAGAATACCTTGTATCTGACCATGGCCTCCTGGAATTCCTCACTGTGACACTCGCCACGCAGTGAAATTTAAAATAGGGGGCCATGGAAGTGAGCGCAGGAGCGATGCTATCCTCACCTAATTGGTCACACAACTGTTTCTTGAGCTCTGATTGGTGGGAGAAACTGTATCATAATGAAGACTTGTACTATAATGAACCTCTTTATAGTACAGTTTCCTGACATATAATGTTTATATTTGCCAGGGTCAAACATAAAATAGTATTTACTTTTCATTAGTAAATCAATTTTATTATTTTTACAGTAGAGGCGTACATAGGGAATGCAAAGCAATGGAGTTCAGGAAAGATAAATTTCTAATGACCTTCCTACTAACAAATGATACATTCCACAAGATATATCTTTAAAAGGAGTCAAAATTTAAACAATATCTAGACAGTGATGAAACTAGAAGCACTGTACGTATCAGAAACCGTAAACATTAATTTCAAAGGCCAGATGGAGAAACTCGAATTAAAGGAAAGGAAAATTTTAAGAGAAATCATAGGACCAACATATCAGGATAATAAGATAATGTAACGTACATCAAGAATGAGAGTCTCTACAAAACAAGATGTTCAGTAAAGAACATATAGCCTACTTTCTCCTAAATGCATGGGTATTATAACTCTTTGTCCTTTTCAAGGAGTATGATTGAATGTTGGTTGTAGTAGCTTGTTGAAATACAACGTGCTATAGGGATATTAAACATGAATATGAGGTGCTTTTGCTAGTGCTACCTCTGTACCAAATGTCGTTCAATTCGGTTTCACCGTGTTTGAATTGATAGGGGGAATCGATTTGCACACATACTTGGCCACCATCTGCAAACTATTGGGCTGATGTTCTTGCAGTTTGGTCTGAATATGTTTCCCACATAAAGATATGGTGTTGCAAAATTTGGTAGAGACTAGATTATTAGGTTGGTCGTAATTACATTTTAGCTTTTAACATTTGGGTGGCCGCGAATACGTTTCCGTCAAGATAGCGGTGATATAAAACATGACACTGAGGTGCCCTTTGCTAGTGCTACCTCTGTACCAAATATCGTTCCATTCGGTTTCACCGTGCTCGAATTGATAAGGGGAATCGATTTTCACTCAAAGATGGCCGCCATCCGCAAAATATTAGGCTGATGACCTATTAGTTTGGTCAAAGGATGCTCCCTCCATAAAGGTATGTTGTTGCTAAATTTGCAAGAGATCGGATGATTAGGCTAATCGTAATTTGATTTAAGCTTTGAACATTTGTGTGGCCGCCATTACGTTTCCGTCAAGATGGTGGCGATATAAAACATGACACTGAGGTGCCCTTTGCAAGTGCTACCTCTGTACCAAATTTCGTTCATTCGGTTCCACCGTGTTCGAATTAATAGGGGGAATCAATTTTGACATAAAGATGGCCGCCATCCGCAAACTATTAGGCTAATGGCCTATTAGATTGTTCAAAGGATGCTCCCACCATAAAGGTATGTTGTTGCAAAGTTTGGTAGAGATCGGATGGTTATGTTAGTCGTAATTTGATTTAAGCTTAAAACATTTGTGTGGCCGCCATTACGTTTCTGTCAATATGGCGGCGATATAAATCACGACACTGAGATGCCCTTTGCTAGTGCTATCTCTGACCAAAGTTCGTTCCATTCGGTTTCACCGAGTTTGAATTAATATGGGGAATCGATTTTGACATAAAGATGGCCGCCATCCGCAAACTATTAGGCGAATGACCTATTAGATTGGTCAAAGGATGCTCCCTCCATAAACGTATGTAGTTGCAAAATTTGGTAGAGATCGGATGATTAGGTTAATCGTAATTTGATTTAAGCTTTGAACATTCGTGTGGCCGCCATTACGTTTCAGTCAAGATGGCGGCTATATAAAACATGACACTGAGGTGCCCTTTGCTAGTGCTACCTCTGTACCAAATTTCGTTCCATTTGGTTCCACCGTGTTCGAATTAATACGGGGAATCAATTTTGACATAAAGATGGCCGCCACCCGCAAACTATTAGGCTAATAACCTATTAGAATGGTGAAAAGATGCTCCCTCCATAAAGGAATGTTGTTGCAAAGTTTGGTAGAGATCGGATGGTTATGTTAGTCGTAATTTAACTTAAGCTTTGAACATTTGTGTGGCCGCCATTACGTTTCTGTCAAGATGGCGGCAATATAAAACATGACACTGAGGTGCTCTTTGCTAGTGCTACCTCTGTACCAAATTTCATTCATTCGGTTCCACCGTGTTCGAATTAATAGGGGGAATCAATTTTGACATAAAGATGGCCGCCATCCGCAAACTATTAGGCTAATAACCTATTAGATTGGTCAAAGGATGCTCCCTCCTCCATAAAGGAATGTTGTTGCAAAGTTTGGTAGAGATCGGATGGTTATGTTAGTCGTAATTTAACTTAAGCTTTGAACATTTGTGTGGCCGCCATTACGTTTCTGTCAATATGGCGGCGATATAAAACATGACACTGAGATGCCCTTTGCTAGTGCTACCTCTGTACCAAATTTCGTTCCATTCGGTTTCACCGTGTTTGAATTAATAGGGGGAATTGATTTTCACACAAAGATGGCCGCCATCCGCAAACTAATAGGCTAATGACCTATTAATTTGGTCAAAAGATGCTTCCTCCATAAAGGTATGTTCTTGCAAAATTTGGTAGAGATCGGATGATTAGGTTAATCGTAACTTGATTTAAGCTTTGAACATTTGTGTGGCCGCCATTACGTTTTCGTCAAGATAGCGGCGATATAAAACATGACACTGAGGTGCCTTTTGTTACTACTACCTCTATACCAAATTTCGGTCCATTCGGTTGCACCGTGTTCGAATTAATAGGGGGAATCGATTTTCACACAAAGATGGCCGCCATCCGCAAACTGTTACGCTGATGGCCTATTGGTTTGGTCAAAGGATGCTCCCCACATAAAGGTATGTTGTTGCAAAATTTGGTAGAGATCGGATGATTAGGTTAGTCGTAATTTGATTTAAGCTTTGAACATTTGTGTGGCCGCCATTACGTTTCCGTCAAGAGGGCGGCGATATTAAACATGACACTGAGGTGTCCTTTGCTAGTGCTGCCTTTGTACCAAATTTCGTTCAATTCGCATTCACCGTGTTCGAATTGATAGGGGGGGACAAACATTCAGAGTACACACACTCACACACACACAGACACACACACACACACACACACAGACTCACACACACACATACACACACACACAGACTCACACACACACATACACACACACAGACAGACACACTTTTTTCGCCCTGTGTTGATCTCAGAAGTCTACTTTCATTTTTTGCAAAAATCGAAAGTAGGCTAAAAATGAAAAACTCTCAGATACTATGCGAAAGAGGAGGATAAATTCCTACGGTCATCTTCTCAGAATGAACTCGAATAGATTAACCAAACAAATATCTGATTTCTTCCGTAGCCACAAAGCAAACCCCGCATGGCTTAAAGAAACTGAAAAGACCTAGTAGAATTAAAATTTAATGAACATTTCCTAATTAATCGAAAAGCTAACATAATTACTAAAGACGAAAATATAATGTTCCAAGAGAAATTTGCACTAAAATCCATACACAACATCTCATAAGAAGAGAGGAAAAGAATATCAGAAAAAATAAAGAGAAACTCGGCACTAAGGAAAGAACAACACACAGAGGATTGATTGATTCAACGAACCCCAAAGAGGGTGAAACGAAAGAGGAAGAAGAAGAAGATGAAAGAGGCGTACATGCAGAAAATTCTGATACATTGGCAGTATTTTACATAGAAGTACATATTACTAAATAATAATAATTATTAATAATAATAATATAATTCCATACTATCAGCACCTCCCAGAGTGCAACATGGAAAATGAAATATTGACCTAACAGACAGTCTGCCATAACAATTCAGATATTGTAGTCATTAATAAGTAATAAGGTTAAGGAAGCCATCATGGTTGATGTAGCAGTCCCCAATAGCAACAACTTAAATGCAAAGCACGATGATAAGATATCCAAATATAAAGACCTAGCTGAGCCTATCAGGTAGCAATGGCAGATTGGAAAGGTAAAGATCATATCAATTATTGTACCAAAGCGTCTACTGTAGGAGTTGGAAAATCTTGATGTTGTCACAAAGTTTTACAAGCTAATTCAAAAAGCATTCATTATTGCGACAAATATATTAGTTCAAAAATGCATGGTCTAGTGAAAATAGTTTCTTAAAGGCGGTGATTATGCTGTGATTTCATATAATCTGTAAAGCTGCCATATATTTTCCAGATAATGTTCTGAGAGTGAAGTAATAATAAGGTAATAAGTAATTCAGTAAACAAATGAACTAGAGAAAGTGGCAGTTGAAGATCGGATCTCAAAAATGGGGAGAGCATGACTTGACAAAATGCAGCTACAATAATAAGAGCTTATCCTGGAATGCCAAAATAGTACACTACAACACCCTGGTGAAAACAGAATGTCTGTATTCCAGTGAATGCCTGCCCATGAACTACAAGCTGGAGAAGTTAGAGGTCTTGGAACGAAGAATCCTCAGAACAAATGGGAGGTGTTCACACTGAAAGCAGATGGTGAAGGTGGAAAGAATCTCGGAGACTATGAAGAAGAGGAGACTAGACTTCCTGGGAGATCTGTACAGAATGAAGGCGTAAGACTAACCACACAGATAATTGGTTACCTCTGGAGTAGAAAGACCACTACAGCATGGTTTAAGGAAACAAATAAGGATATGGAAATATCCATTACCTCAGACGTACAGTTGATAATCATAAATACATTTGGGTATATAGAGAAGAATATGGAAGGTGTTTCAGCCACAGAAAAATTAAGAAGACCGGAAGAGCCTGGACAGAACACCAACGGAAGCAGGTCAGCGAACGCTTGAAGCTGTTTCCTTCACACCAGGAAAATGAAATGAAGTTGTAGCGTGATACTAAGTGGTTGATTTGTTGGCACCTACGATGGCTTCACTGACTGTGATTTTTCCACGCTCTCGGCATTACCTTATTTCAAGTCCCGGGCTACCTACCCTATCCTCAACCCTAATAATTGCAGTTACACACACAACACTACAGTTACCACAGGACCACAAGTTATCAGACATATTGAATACAAACACAGGTACACGGTGCTGATGGCCAAAAAGTCCTAAGCTAGTCATACAAATTAACAAATCCAACAACATAAGACAAATATTCAATCCTACTGCAGAATAAATCTCCAGCCAGCTCCATGCATATTGTTTTATCTCCTAAACCATGTCAGTAGGAAGTGTCATTAAACGAACATTATATTGTTATTATTATTATTATTATTATTACTATTATTTCACTTTTGAATTGAGCCACTATGGACTACGAGTTAACTATCAATATCATTTTCTGTGTGTTGCTCTTGTTCGTCTGCCAGCTTTGATGTCCTGCCAGGATCTTTTCCAAATTATTGTTGTTATTATTATTATCATTATTATTATTATTATTATTACTATGGAAAACTAAAATTCAGGCCAGAGAAAATAACTGGAAATTCATTTGGGTTAAAGACGGCAAAATTCTAGCGCGAAAAAACGACGAATCTGGTATATTGAGAATCTCCCGTGAGGAAGACATTAACAAAATTAGGCAAGCCCCCCCGCCAAAAGGAATGAATTATTATTGAATTATTATATTAATTGATATTATGAACAGTTGGGATAGCAATATACATGTTTCTGGATTACAAAAGGAACTCACATTTCTCAATATACCCGATTTCATCGAAAATGGTAATAAGACTAGAAATAATGCTGAAATCAATATCCTTTCTCTAAATATTCAATCTATATAAAAAACTGGGATTATTTAACCATAACCTTAGGCAAGAAAATTAATGATCTGGATATTATTTTCTTAACAGAAATTAACATACTTGAATCTAATAATTACCTATTTACTTTGGATAATTTTAATGTTGTATTTTGTAATAGAACAAATCGTAAAGGAGGAGGCATAGCCATATATGTAAAGAACAACATGGCTATTAGGACACACAATTCATACATTTCTAATACTCATGAATCAATGGTAATAGAAATACTTCACATGAACAAAAAGATTGGATTAACATGCATTTACAGACGACCTAGCACTAACATAAATAACTTTCTTGATGAACTGGAGACACATATAACACAATACACCAGTAAGTACAGCGAATACGCCATTTTAGGAGATATCAACATTGATACTTTATCTAATGACATCAGTCTATCAGCTATCAAATATACAAATATTATGGCAACTCATGGTTTCCTACCACTTATCACCCAATGTACTCGTTATGATCCAAATTTCGACTCGAGAACATGTATTGATCACATATACTATCGTAGCAGACTAGATAAATATACTTCTGCAGTCATACAATCAGACATCTCTGACCACTACATAACATATGCAGGTATTTGGCCAAAAAATGATAAGACACAATTACAAGATAATGAATCGTACATTATTCAAATGAACGATACTATAATACACACAAGCCTTAACAACACAGACTGGACAGATTGCCTTGAATTAAAAAATCCTAATGACATATATAACAATATAACAACCAAATTTAAGGAAATCTACCAAAAAGCATCTTACATAACTACACGTAAACACATAAAAAGCAAACAATGGTTCACTTTTGACCTAAAAATACAATGTAAGGAAAGAGACAGACATTACAAAACAATGCTCAGAAACAAGGATATTATTACAATAAAAATGAATACAAAGCTTTCAGAAATAAATTAAATAAGCTAATAAACAAAACATCAATATTATAAAAACAAGATAAATAGTTCCAAAAACGTTAATAAAGAAATGTGGAAAGTCATTAATGATATAACAGGTCGGAAAACACAAACTGTCAATGAAGTCATAAACAAACATTTAAGATTACATTATACTAACGAAGTGATAGTCAATAAATTCAACAATACCTTTAGTGAAAAAATAAACAGTCTAGCTCATAACTGTAGTATCAACATATGGCAATAAAATAGAAACACATTAATAAATTCCTTTACATTACTTGAAACTGATGAATGTGAAATTGAAAACATAATTAAGGAATTAAAAACAGACAAATCGCCTGGGGCAGACAACATACGCTTGAAAGACATAAAGGCAACATCCAAAAAAACTATACCGATCATAACACATCTCATAAACAAGATATTCGAATCAGGCATAATACCAAAATATCTGAAATACACAATTATTAAACCAATATATAAGAATGGCGATCACTTAGACTTTGGCAACTACAGACCAATATGCATTTTATCAATCCTACACAAAATAATGGAAAAATGTTTGGATAAGAGATTGAAAAATTTCCTAAATAAATATGATATGTTAAAGGGACACCTATACGGTTTTAGGAAGGGAAAAAGTACTGAACTACTCCTGGCTGAATTTGCCAATGCAATAAATAATGTCTTAAATAAGAACAATCACATAATGGTACTTTTTCTTGACTTTTCTAAAGCATTTGACACAATAAATCACAATAAACTACTTGCTAAATTACACGATATTGGAATAAGAGGCACGACTTACAAACTATTTGAAATTATCTGAAAAACAGGGAAATGGCAGTTATGATCAATAACACTATCAGTGACGCAGTAGAAGGAACACAGGGTATCCCTCAAGACAGTATTATTTCACCTACACTATATAACCTGTTCGTAAACGACATGAATGAAGCCATTAAACACAGTAATATATTTATTTATGCTGATGACACCACTATATATACCATACATAAAGACTCAAAAACAGCTTTTGATAGACTTCAAGAAGACATCACAAGATGGAGTCATGACAATAATTTGTATATAAATACAACCAAATCTAAAATAATGCACATCAGAGTTGATCACTTCACACAAGAAAAATTCAAACTAACGCACCACAGCATATCATGCATACACCAAAACATCCTGGCAGGTTGCAAATGTAACACCTTCATAAATAGTACTTCGACACAAAAATACCTAGGAATTACCCTTGATGAACACTTTAAAATGAACACACACACAGTAAACATAATTAAAAAAAACTAAGAGCAAACCTCTACACCTTCTACAATCTCCGATTTTATGTAGATAGGAAAACTTACAAAACAATGTATAGTGCTCTGATTGAAAGCAAATTAAGATATGCTATAGCAGTTTGGGGAAATCAAAACACAACTTTAATTAATAATCTTCAAGATAGCCAAGACAGGTTCTTTAAATATTTCACTGATATCCCTTATTTTAATATTAAAGAGTTGTTCCAAATTACTGTACTGAATCTCTACTACCATGATCCAAGATTCAGGCATAAGGTCTCTCACAACATACAAACAAGAGCCATAACAAGTACTAAATATGTAAAACCTTTATGTATAAATAGCTATGGTTTCATGAGACTAAATTATATTATACCATCACTACTTAATGAACTACCACCTGGACTGACGAACATTAACAGCAAACAACTAGCTATAAGTCGCATTAAAAAATATTACTTAACCAAACATTAACTCATAACATAAATTTATTAATATAACTACCATAGTGTAACCTTTTGTGTCTTTAATTATTTACATTAATATTTTATCATTATAATTATCATTATAAAAAAAATTGCATGCACTCTTGTACTGAAATATAATCTATATATATAATGTTGTAAATAATAACTAATATGTCTCACAGATAATCTGTACTGTCATCAGATTCGTGAGACATATCACAATAATGTAACATAAATAGTATTTAATAAATAAATTAAATTAAATTATTATTTTGATTTTGAACTTAGCCTCTATCGACTACGAGCTAGCAATCAATATAATTTTCTGTGCGTTGCTCTTGATCGTCAGCCAGCTTTGATTTCCTGCCAGGATCTATTCCAAATTATTATTTTTATTAGTATTATTATTAATATTATTATAATATGAATTATTATGGGTACAATAATAATAATAATATTAATTATTATTATTATGATTTATATTATTATTATAAGCAATGCAATGACCTCAAAAATATCAATAAGACGGACACGTTTACTCGCTAAATGTTTTCATATTTTGATAAATAAAAAAAATGGTTAGAATCCTTGTATGGTATCGGCGTTCGTAATGATACTCCGTAACCAAACGTACTGCGTTCGACTCCTTTATTTGTCGATTCAATTCTGGTCTGAGTATTCAGCCACATGAAGTAACAAGTAGTTCCGTGAAGAAATATACAGCCTATTTCATTTATCCTACTCACGTTAATTGCCTCTATCAGCATACACAATTTCAGTTTGAAGGTTGTGATAGATTCGTAGATATTGAGAACCGTCTAAAGATTTCAGATGGTCGCTAGGTTGGATTTTTATTTATGTACTATTAGATTAAGATTATTGTGTACGTGTGGTATTCAAACTTCAATCGTGTGATTAGAACACAAGAAGTAGAAACGAGAATTTGAAATTTCACACAGCTGCCATCTTGTGTTTATGCAAACAATTGAAATAAATTAGATGCCAGTGGATTAACATTTGTATAATCATTTAACGTGCAACGTTTCACTGCACTTGGATAGTTAAATCGCGAGAAACGTCCATTTTAATATTTATAATTCGCGTCGCCGCCATGTTGGATTTGTGCTCACCAGGTTACTGAAAGTCCTATAGGTGAACATATGTTCATAGCCTCTCTGAACATTAGAAATTCAGTTTGATTGCTGTAAAAGATTCGTAGATATTGAGAACCGTCTAAATATTTCGGATGCTCGCCATTTTGGATTGTTATATGTATAGGCCATAGAATTAAGTACCATTCAAGGAAAATTATTGCCTAGGTTCATTATTCAAACTTTCACTTCGATCGCATGATTATGACACAACAAATAAAATGTTAATTTTAAAATTTCGCTCAGCCGCCATCTTGAGGTTATGTAAACAATTGAACGGAATTAGATGCCAGTGCATTACTATATGTATAATCATTTACTGTAACACATTTCACAGCGCTCAGAGAGTTAAATCACGAGAAAAGTCTATTAAAATATTTCAAATTCGCTTGGCCGCCATGTTCGTTTTGTACTTCACAGGTTTATGAGAATTACATAGATAAACTTGTATCAGTGCTCACCCTACAAAATTTCAGGGTGATATCTGTAATAGTTTCGGAGATATAGAATGTCAGTGAAATATTTCGCACAGCCGCCATTTTGAGGTTATGTAAACAATTGAACTAAATTAGACTCCAGTACAATAT
The DNA here is from genome assembly GCA_946902985.2 of Meconema thalassinum. NCBI lineage: Eukaryota > Metazoa > Arthropoda > Insecta > Orthoptera > Tettigoniidae > Meconema > Meconema thalassinum. The sequence continues at coordinate 1,807,105,192 of OX336388.2, read as the reverse complement.
AATGTGTGTAAACATTTGCTGTACCAAGTTTCATTACGTTTGGATGGTTAAATCGCGAGAAAAGTCTATTTAAAATTCTCACATTCGCTTGGCCGCCATGTTAATTTTGTAGTTACTAGATTTTTGAAAGTCTCATAGGTGAAATTCTTGTAGTGCCCTTTATCACCGTACACAATTTCAGGGCGATATCGGTAACAGTTTCGGAGATACTGAATGTTGGTGAGATAGTTCGCACAGCCGCCATGTTTGATTGGTGAGACACAATAAAATTTGAAGGACACGGTCGGGGTCGGCCAGAATGTTGCTATGATCTTACCGAGTTTCATTGTAATCGCTCCAGCCGTTTAGAAGTTATTATGAGGGGACATACACCATATCACACACACGCACACACAGACACACGGACAAAAGGTGATCTCGTAAGCCTATTTTTTCATAAAATGAAAATAGGGTAAAAATGAATAAATACGGATTTGAATCCCACCTCAACTGTCCTAGAGTTAGTTGACGTGGTTAGCTACAAACACCAGGCAAATACTGGAATGGTTTTTAAATTAAAGCTATGACCACACTCTTTCAAACCCTAGCCTCAATTACAAGTACACAGACTATTATAGCCATCAGAGTGACACAGGTTATCAGATATATTTTCCGCACACATATAAGTACACGGAGGTATATGATAATAATTTCGCAAAACTCCTAAATGAATCAATGACATCAATGTATCTTCCTTCTCTATTTGCATTTCAAATGACAGAGTATTTTAAGCAAGCTTTGAACATGAAATCCTGAATTCACTTTGGAATGAATTCCTGCCACTTCAATGAAAAAGAGTAGTCATAGCGCAGCCATAGCGCTGGTCATAAAATTTTCTAGCTCTCTTGAAGATTGGCAACTGCACATTGAATGCAACAGCATCCCTATTTGGCGTCGTGCCCAACTTACAACAGTGGTGATTGGAACAATTCCAAGTTTGTCAATGAATGCTCTGTTTTAAGAATAGATCCATTTAGCGTCCATTAACCTAAGCCATAACGAGAAGCCTTAATTTATGACTCTTCAGAAGACCCTGTTTAACCCTTTATAAGGCAGAATATTTTTTTTAATGTTTACTTTAATTTTTTAAATTTAATTTTTATTTCAGCTGAAATTTTTAGCCTATTTTCAATTTTGAAAAAATAGGCTTATGAGATCACCTTTTGTCCGTGTATGTGTGCCTGTGTGTGTGATTCGTGTGTGTGTCCTCCCTAATAAAATCTAAACGGCTGGAGACATTTCAATGAAACTCGGTAAGTTCATAGCTCTATTTCAGGCGACCCCGACCGTGCCCTTCAAATTTTGTTACGTCTCACCAATCCAACATGGCGGCTGTGCGAAATATTTCACCAGCATTCAATATCTCCGAAACTATTACCGATATCACCCTGGAATTTTGTATGGTGATAAAGGGAACTACTAGAAATTCACTTATGTGACCATTGAAAACCTGGTAACTACAAAACCAACATGGCGGCCAAGCAAAAATCGACTTTTAATGGACGTTTCTCGCAATTTAACCAACCAAACGCAATGAAACTTGGCACAGTATATGTTTATATACATTGTAATGCACCGACATCTAACTTCGTTCAATTGTTTACATAACCTCAAAATGGCGGCTGTGCGAAATATTTCACAGGCAATCAATATCTCCGAAACTATTTATAATATCAACCTGATGTTTTGTACGGTGATAAAGAGCACTGCTACAAGTTTATCTATGTAATTTTCAAAAACATGCAAAGTACGAAACGAACATGGTGGCCAAGCGAAATTGAAACATTCTAATACATTTTTCTCGTGATTTAATCATATGAGCGCATTGAAATGTGGTACAGTAAATGATTATACATATTGTCATTCACTGGCATCTAATTTAGTTCAATTGTTTACATAAACTAAAAATGGCGACTGTGCGAAATTTTAAAATTAATTTTTATTCTTGTGTCATAAACATGCGTTCGAAGTGAGAGTTTGAATAATGAAGCTACGCAATAATTTTCCTTTAATGGTACATAACTCTATGGCTTATACATATAACAATCCAAAATGGCGAGCATCCGAAATATTTTGACGGTTCTCAATATTTAAGAATCTTTTCCAGCAATCGAAATGATTTTTTTAAATGTTCATAGAGGCTATGAACATAAGTTCACCTATATGACTTTCAGTAACCTAGTGAGCACAAATCCAACATGGCGGCGACGCGAAATATAAATATTTAAATGGACGTTTCTCGCGATTTAACCATCTGAGTGCAGCGAAACATTGCACGTTAATGCTTATACAAATGTTAATCCACTGGTATCAAATTTATTTCAATTGTTTTCATAACCACAAGATGGCAGCTGTGCGAAATTTTAAAATCGCGTTTTTAATTCTTGTGTCCTAATCATGCGATTAAAGTCTGAACACCACATGTACACAATAATCTTCATGTAATAGTACATAAATAAAAATCCAACCTGGCTACCATCTGCAATATTTAGTCGATTCTCAGTATCTACGAATCTAACATAGCAATCAAACTGAAATTTTGTATGTTGATAGAGGCTATTAATATGAGTAGGATGTATGAAAATAGGCTGTATAGTTCTTCACGGAACTACTTTTTATTTTTATTTTCATTTTTAACATTCAATAACAAATTTATTGATTATTTATAATTTTATAAATTTAATTTTTTATTTTTATAATCTTAAATTTATTTCAATTTTTAATTTTTTAATTTTAATTTTTTGTGTGATTCATTTTAATTTGTATATTTTGTGCCCTTTTAGCAAGAAATATGCAAATCACAGTATGCCAGCATTGCTCAATTCGGGATTTTCGGGGTTGTAGTATGTTCTCCCACTCTGTGACTTACACATTTTGGATTAAATAGTGGATACACTTGCAAAAAAAAAAAAAAAAAATCAACTCTTATTTTAACACATTTAATTAACCAAAAATTTTGGCGCTACAAACAATAAAACAAATAAACTACTGACCAAAATCCTTCTACTTGTTCAAAGTGAACAAGGAATAATCTAAAAATTAAACAAATATTATATTAAAACACACTGGTTTCCATTAAACCAACAACTCATAATTATTTTTACTTCCATAAAGTATCTATCTTAAAGTTCCATATAACCACGAGCTCCTTTGGCTCGATACTTTCCAATAATAACGGTGTCATTCTTTTGTACACCTCAATAACTATTTTTATAGTTCCTTATCATCAAAACAAATATACGATTACATTTAAAATACATGTTAATTCTCTACTTAAATGTTTGGGCACTTCACATGTTCTCAACGTTTACCACCTCTCTCAAGTTTTTACAAATTCACCATAGTGATCGGGAAAATACTTGTGTACCCCAGAGTTATAAAGATTACTTGACAAAGTCAAAAACTATGATTACTCCCAGAATCTAGTTATCTTCATTAAACTCATGGAATCCTACGTCCATACAACATTACAATAGAGATTTTTATTTATTTATTTATTTATTTTGTCTTATAAGACCATTATCACATAAGAAAACTACGATCTGAACTGGCAAGCGATAATTTCAATCTACATGGACCTCGGTTCAACGCCCGGGTCATTAACAACTTTTAAACACTCACGGTGTATTTATTACTTCTTACAGACGGCCTTCACCGACCCTCCTCCTACTAGGGTCTGACCGTACACTTGAATGAGATTTATGACTGTGAGGGTAACCTCTCGTCTAGTCTGCGTGTGGGAGCTATACTCAATGCTTTTAAAACAAATCTTTCTTTCTTTTCAGTTCTCTGGGGAGACCTGGCATTTTACTTCACTTATTTACTTTCAACAACATTTTTTTTAAGGTATATTAACCACTTTCGTAACCTTGGCATTTATTAATTATGAAGGGTCCTCGTTGATTGGGAAGAGTAATACACATTCTACGACGAATAATTAGGGGCTTCAACAACACGAGGAGTCTAGGTTCGACTCTCTTAACATGCCTCGGGAACCATTCCCACATTGGAGGACTTATACAAAATGCGATTTAGGGTCGGCCGTGGCCTACATGACCTACGCTCATAATACCATACATTTGCTCCCTATTACAATATAATAACACACACATGGCCTCGTGATCTACGTCACTATTGGAGGACTTACAACATAGCTCAATTTACCGCAATCAACTACCCCTCATAAGTAATTTACCAAGTACATTCAGATTCTACGCATTCCTAGCGTGACATTTTATTTTAATTGCGCTCCATTGCGCTATACATTATTTTAAAACCTAGCGTCTTCCAAAGAACTGATAAATTCCATATTAACAATTGATACATATCTCAATTTTTATATTAATCTTTCCCTTGACAATAATCGCTCTATTTTGAAGAACATGCATTAACATCATGTCTTATACTTTTATTAAGGCTCCAACGCTCTTATTTTCATATCATTCAATTTGATCTTTATTTATATTTCCTTTATTATTATTATTATTATTTATTTATTAGTACGCTTGCTTTTATAACATTCGTCAAATACACTGACATTTTATTCCATACATTTCCTCTACAGGATTTATTCTTTCACATAATTATTTATAATTTCTCAAATTTTATTTGTTCAGATCGCGTTCTTATTCTGTTATTAGTTATTTAGAAACATCCCTTTACTCAAAACTCCGGTGGATTTGTACACAAACACTTCCCCGACACCAAAACATAATGAAAATCTTTACTCACATGTTTCAGGTCGTTCCCTGACCTTCCTTCTCGTGCGATGCGTCATTTTGCCCACTCTTTTAAATTACTCCATCTTGTACAAATTCATTGCACGTACAGAGATATCTTGACACATATTTAACACGTATACATTTAACACTAATAACATTTTAAATGCACTGGTGTATCCGTTTAGAATACACAATAAAACACTGAAAATATATTACTTTTAACACAAAATCTTGATATATTTACACTTCACACATTCTGATCACTAGGCTGCTATTAAACCTACCACACGTGACCTCTTGACGTCCCGTCTCCAAGGGTGAAATTTAGTAATGTCGGCTTCCTATCCTGCAGAATATGAAAGTCTCGAACCATCTACTTCCTCCCTGGAATAATTCTCCTTCGAATCCCGTTCCTGACGATCTGCTATTTCTCTGACTCGAACGGCTCCCTTTTAGATCCTATTGATTGATCTTAGCGAAAGTCTGTTCTGTTCACGGTCCCCTTGATAATCTATCGGTGACCTATGGATTTTTTTAGCAACTAATACTTCTCGTACCTTAGTGCCTTTTAATAGTTCATCTGCTTCCTTGAAACAATGTCTATAGTTTCCTTCTCTTCTTCGCTTATTCGGTTCTCGAACTTCTAATCTTCTAGAATACTTTGCGAACCTTATTCTGTCTGTCCCTGCTCGGGTTCTTCAAATTTCATAAAATGTTTATCTCGCTGTTACGGTACTTCCGTACGTTATGATACTTTTGGGCGTTTACATAAAGACCTATCGCCCTGAGTTGTAAGTTCGCAGCCTGCTTTGACTGTAATTGATGAACTTTTCACGGTAAACTTTCTACTGTCGGACCAAAATCCTGTAACTAGGATTTTCCTAATTTTCAACACGGCGATACTGTAATATTACTTATTTGCAACTCCTTCCGGATGCACGTAAGTTATTGATACCGCGACGCCCTTGGCTGTCGGATATTGTCTATGCGATGTGATATAGCATTTTCCCCTCAAGGAATACTGGTAAACTGCCTTCGATGTGTTACAGCGTGACGCCCCCTCACGGACTGTCGGAATACTGCGTTCGGTGTATGATGTAGCACAATGACGCGCCCTCAGGCCGTTTGATAACTGCATTCGCTGTCCTATGTAGCCTGACGCCCCCTCACGGGCTATCGGAAACTGCATGATTGGTCTGGCTTGGCCTGGACTTTTATACTATTCAGTCAAAAATAAATAAAATCCTAGTCCTTTTCGTGACCAACTTTTGAACTAATTGTCGCACAATTATAAAAATTATATCTCCAGAAAGCTCGTCTTCCAAACGTCAAATGATCTCACTGCGCATAAGAATCGATCGTGCATTTCTGATATATTAATTAATTTTTAGTCTTCAGCTGCGTGGGTGGTGCTGTTCATTTTTAAATTCCCCACTCCTCGGGTCTCAGTGAATCCCCGATGACGTATGCTGCGTTTGCATTTCTTTCCAGTGCAATTATTAAAAGGTTTTTCTTTACACAAAAATCTCTAATCCGAAATGATTCACAGTACTGTATTTATTTACTTACTTTTATTCCTGCAAATGGGTTAAATTTAATTATTCTTCTTCTGGCACAGCGGCGCTGTTGCCGTTTTACTGCGAGGTAAGCTTGATTTCCGAGTCGTGCTTCTCTGTCTCACAGCCAAAACTTTCCACTCGTTCTATTAATACTCATGACCGGCTCCTTATCGATGAGTCAAGAGGCATGATCTCATTTCCTGAACACCTGGGTCCAGCTGCTTGCGCAACGTTATGCTAGCATCCTTGCTTGAAATCTTTCTCCGTTCCATTAGAGACTGTATGTTTCTTTCATTCCTTTCACAAAATACATGGATTCGATCCCTTTTGAGCCAATGGTACATGGGTTCAATTTATGTTTTATTTTATTCTTTATTTTTAATATTTTTAATTGTATTTACTAGTTGAAATTTTATCCAGCACCATAAAACTAGACATATATAATATTTCCTTATCAGAAATATTACATCTACAAAAATGTTTGTTGTAATTAGGCTGCAAGTTTCAACTATTAGCACCTTTGATAATAGCCTACAAACTCTTCTCATAGTAGGTGGTTAACATTATATACCACTATTCTATAAAGGGATTTTACTTATTTAACGTATGATGTTAACACAACACAATCACCTACATAAATACAGATTCATATAACACAGCAATAATACTAACAAATTATATAAATTATAAAGCAGATAAAAAAATAATTATAAATCAACGTCCAACTCGTTGATCCATTTGACAGCCTCAGTTGTAGCAGAATGCAGGTCCTCCAGACTTCCTGGAAAAACTCGGAGAGGACATTCCAGTACTAAGTGCTCCATTGTCTGTGGAATGTCAGCGCAATCGCAATTCGGTGAGTCTTTCCAACCCCATTTGTGGAGAACAGAAGCACATCTTCCCAAGCCACATCTAATACGATTGAGTCTAGTCCAGGTATGTCTGGGCAGATTGAAGCCAGCAAGTTTTATGTGAGGATCCTCAACGTTCGCGATGCCTGGTGGTGTAGATGTTGTCCACTCAACCCGCCAATTTTCATTAGGTTTAAAATTTCTGCTTGTTAAATCCAAGGCAGTTTTCCATGCAGGTTTACGGGATTTCAATCTAGATGGGCCAAGATGTTTCATGTCTTCATGTATTGGGAGGGCCTTGTTATTTTGCACTCTCGACCAAAGATGAACCAGATTTTTCTGCCTTCTGATATGAGGAGGTGCGATATTACTCAGCACTGGTAACCACTGGACTGGAGTAGGAAGTAGTGTTCCAGATACAATACTCATGCTCTGTCGGAGCTGAACATCCACCCGTTGAGTGTGGCAGAGCAAAACTCGGCTGTAGAATAGATTAGCGCAAGAGCAGTTGTTCTCAGAGTGTTGGCATCCGCTCCCCATGATGTTCCAGCCAGGCGCTGAAGGAGGTTATTGCGGCTCTTCAATTTCGCAGCAGATTTACACAGATGGGTTTTGTAGGTCAGAGATCTATCCTAAGTCATTCCCAGATATTTAGGGGTGCTATTATACTGTAATTCTTTACCTCTAAAATTGACTCTAGGATGGTAATTTGCATGCCTGTTGTCCAGATGGAAAGCAGTTATCTCACTTTTCTGAGGATTTGGTTGTAAGCACCATTTTGTGAAAAAGTCATCCAGGACTTTGAGGTCTTGGGTGAGAACGGCCTCAGCTTCTGCGAAATTAGCATGTTGAACAGTGAGGTTGATATCGTCCGCATACATGAAATTGCGGGCTACCGTTTTCGGAATATCATGGATGTACAGATTAAAAAGAATGGGTGAGAGAACAGAACCTTGTGGCAGGCCATTATTCAGTTTACGGAATCGGCTTTTGTTCTGCTCAGAGTAGACTTGGAACAATCTGTTACTTAGCATGTTGTCTAACAAGTTCATAATCTTTAAACAAGGAACAGCCTTGATCAATTTCAATAGCAATCCCTCCTTCCAAACAGTATCATATGCTGCTGTGAGATCCAGAAAGGCTGATACGCTCTTCAGTTTCTTCCCAAACCCAGCTTCCACAAAGGTGGTCAGGGAAAGAACTTGGTCACTGCAATCACGGCCAGGTCGGAATCCTGCTTGTTCAATTGGGATCAGTGCCTCAATCGCTGGCGCTATTCTATTCAGGATCAATCTTTCCAGGAGCTTGAATGTCACAGATAGCAATGCTATTGGACGGTAACTTTGAGGTAAGTTCGGGTCTTTCCCTGGTTTTAAAAGGGCAATGATTTTGGTCTTCTTGAAGATTGCAGGTAACTTTCCTGATTCTAGTATACAGCTGAAAAACATAGTCAACCATCGTTTTGTAGCTGGACCACAGTTCTTTAATAATTCTGGATAAATCCCATCTAATCCTGCAGCTTTTCCATTTTGAAGAGAGATTAAACCTTCTTCCACTTCCTGTACAGAGAAGGGTCTCGAATATTTATCATGTGGCTGAGCTGAGCGTATGGCTTGCCTAAGCTTTGTTTTCACCAACCGGTTGAACTTCTTGTTCTTTGCTGTTCTAGAGGTTTGGACAATATGGTTAGCTATCGCATTTACATTAATAGATGTAGGTGTTTTCGATGGTATGGAAGCGGAATCCAGTTTCCGTATCAGAGACCACGCCTTCCTGCTGGAATGGGTGAAGTTTAAACCTTCAGCAGTATTTGTCTATCTCTCTCTTCTACCTCTGTCAAGTGATTGTAGAAGTTCAGTAGCTTTCTCCCTGCTGCTATTTTCATTATACTCTTCTTTCAGTCTGTTGGACTCCTCATTCCATCCTGGTATATACTCCTTCCTGAAGCCTCTCGGAATAGATCGTTTGGCTGCTGCTTTTATTAGACCTATGAACCTTAAGTCGTTTTCAGGTACCGCTTGAATCCATCTAATGTTGGCATCTGAGTATTTTGCATAGGTTTCCCAATCTGCTTTCAGAAAGTTCCAGCGAGGACGAGGTGTGGAATGAATAACAGGAATCTGTACTCCAATTTTGTATATTACTGGCCTATGCTGACTATGGGGAAAGTCTTGAAGCACTTGTCGCCGAATGCGAGGTACGGGAGTTGTAAGGCTATTGGAAACAAAGCATAAATCAGGTGAGTAATCTTGGTTCCATCGAGCTGAGTGAAATGTGCCTCTGTCTTTAGGGTCATACATCTGGGTAAGGTTATGTACTTCAGCCCATTCCGTCAGTTTAGTCCCATTTTCGTCATTCTGACAGTAGCCCCAAGATGTATGATGACTGTTGAAATCCCCTATGATAATATTTTCGTTAGTAGGGACTATAGATATAGGGTCAGGCCAGGATGTGGATGGAGGTTTATATATATTTGTGACCACAGTATTCTCTATTTGTACTGATGTGGAGAAGAAAGTGTGACAATCACTGATTGGATGGACAGTGTACTGGTATATATCGCTCTTAATGTAAGTGGCGATACCATACTGAGCATGGTGTTGCATTGCTATCGGTTTGTATCCAGGTATTCTTCCTCGAGCTAACAACTGTTCGTCATTTTCCGTGTGCGTTTCCTGCAATACTACAATGTCAACTGCGTTGTCCTCTAAGATCTTAGCAAGGTATTCACTCTTAGCTCTACAGATGCCTTCGAAGTTTAATTGGCATATTGTTAGTTGTGAGCCAATTGTCTGTGTTTGAAACTGTACGTCCTTAAAAGGACTATTAGGTGTTACGGAGTTGAGGCCGTGAGGCCCTGAAGGGCAGTACGGCGGCATCTGAATCACTGTTGCTTTCTTAGCACCACCCAGGGGACACGTGTAGGGTACTTTAAGGTTAAACCTACGGACGTGAAGCAACGCTAATAAAGGGATAAGTGTACGCGAGTGGGTGCCAGTACTAACCCAATACAATGATTGGAAAGTGTAAAATCAATTTAAACCTGAACATTCCCACGGTGTAGCTCTCTACGTTCATGGCATTTGTAGACTTAGAAAAGGCTTTTGATAACGTTGATTGGCCTAAATTGTTTGACATTTTGAAATCTATTGGAATAAAGTACAGGGATAGGAGGGTGATCTACAATCTATACAGAAACCAGACTGCAGTCATTCGAGCTGAAGGACAGGAGAGAGAAGCTGGTATTCAGATAAGGCTGCAACTTATCACCCATACATTTCAATCTTTACATTGAACAAGCAATGCAGGAAATTGGAGAAAAATTTAAAGTTGGAGTGAAGATTCAACGAGAAATAGTTTCAACTCTGAGCTTTGCTGATGACATCGTCATCTTGGCCGACACGCCTGAGGATCTGAATGAGTTTTTGACTGGTATGGACTCCGTCTTGAGAAAAGAATTCATGATCAAAATTAATAAATGTAAAACAAAAATACTGGAATGCAGCCGAAATAAATCAGAAACCTCTATGGAGATCAAATTGGCAGGTGAAAAGCTGAAGGAAGTAGGAGACTTCTGTTACTTAGGAAGCAGAATAACCAGTGATGGACGAAGCAAAGAGGATATAAAAAGTAGGTTGGCTCAGGCAAGGAAAGCATTTCTACAAAAAAGGAATCTGTTGACATCGAATATAGATTTAGGTATTAGGAAGTCATTTCTGAAAGCCTTTGTCTGGAGCGTGGCGCTCTATGGAAGTGAAACTTGGACTATTGGTGCAGCAGAAAAGAGGAGAATTGAAGCTTTTGAAATGTGGTGTTACAGGAGAATTATGAAGATCAGATGGGGAGATAGGGTTACAAACGAAGAGGTATTAAGACGAGTGGGAGATGAGAGATGTTTCTGGCGACTGCTAATGAAAAGAAGAGATAGGTTGGTAGGACACATACTAAGACACCCAGGAATAGCAAGCTTAGTAATGGAAGGAAAGGTCGAGGGCAAGAACTGTAGGGGTAGACCAAGGTTAGAATATGTTAAACAGATTGCCTCGGATGTAGGGTGTGGTAGCTATGTAGAGATGAAGCGATTAGCTCAGGACAGGGAGGCATGGAGAGCTGCATCAAACCAGTCATAAGACTGAAGACTCAATCATCATCATCAGCTCTCTCTCCTATTAGTATATAATAATCTTTCAAACACGCAGAATGCAAAAATTCAACATACCCAAAATGCCTGGGTTTATTCATTCTTGACGTTCATAAAGAGGAACATGAAATACCATATCACATTCAGCTGCAGTGGATTAAACTACATGGTGCTAGCAATAGCATTATTGACCGTATATTTTCTTAAACAGAAATCCCATCATACCTTTACGATGGGTTTTGTCGTATGGAAACCGTTCATGACTGAAGCAACAGATTTACCGAGTTCAAAATGCTGATACCTCACCATCGTACTTCTATAGGAACTATGAACTCAAATATAGTAAACATTAAGAATGCTTTACTACATGGAGTTAGTTATTTAGTTTTGAGGTTTATGGGGAAGAACAGAGAGGTAATATGCCCCATAATTACAAGGAAATATATTTTTAAAGCTCACTTTTCTTTATGCCGTGACACACGAAGATGAACCTGACGTGAATTGTTCTGTTGGACGGTGCATCCACAAACGGCTGGGAGGCGTGACCAATCGTAAGGGAAATAATGGAAAAGATGTGCATTGTCAGATACGCGATATTGCACGTTTAGTGACGATATTCAAAGAGAAATACGGAAGTTAAATGACTGTTGTTACGAAAAAATAAGTTACATCACAGACTTCGAAATCAGATTAATTAAGGAATATCATCATGGAAGCAAAGAATATAACTAAACAAATTATGCATTTATTATTATTTATCGTTTGGCTTAAACAGAAATCCCATCATATCTTTACGACGGGTTTTGTCAAATATCTAGGTTCTGTCATTGCTGAAGATGGCACGATAACCGCCGATATAATCAATAGGACCAGGTCTGGGTGGAACAAATGGCGCGAACTAACAGGAGTTTTATGTGATCCGAAAATACCCATAAGAACGAAGGGGAAAGTTTATAAAACTGCTGTAAGACCAATCCTACTCTATGGTAGTGAAACATGGGCTACTACAAAGGCACATGAGCAAAAGCTCATGCGTATGTTACGTTGGGCAGGTGGAGTTACTCTCAAAGATAACATCCGTAATGAACATGTGCGGGGCGGTTTCAAAGTAGCGCCTATAACAGAGAAACTTTTAGAAACCAGGCTAAGGTGGTATGGACATGTTATACGAAGACCGGAGAATTATGTAGTAAAGAAGTGCCTTTCCATGACTACGCAAAAGAGAGGGAGTGGTAGACCTCAAACAACATGGATGACGAATGTCCAGAGGGACATGAGAGTATTGGGCCTATCTGCTGATGATGCTTTCCAAAGAAATGAGTGGCGCCTCACGATCAAAAAAACCGACCCCGCGTAACGGGAAAAGGCGACGAGGAAGAAGAAGTTTGGCTTTTAGTGTCGGGAGTGTCCGAGGACATGTTCGGCTCACCAGAGGCTGTAGCTGCTTCATTCGGGTGAGCTACACGTCCCTTCAATTTAAAGTAGTTCCAACTTTCGCTAGCAGATGTCACTGACACCTAGTGGTGAACGTTGGAACTTTGATAGAGCGTTTCAACGAAATCTAACCTAGAAATTTAGCTTCACACAAGTTTAGTTAGTCGCCTCCGTAGCGTAGCGGTCAGCATGGTTAGCTGCCGCCCCGGAGGTCCTGGGTTCGATTCCCGGCTCTGCCACGAAATTTGAAAAGTGATACGAGGACTGGAACGGGGTCTACTCAGCCTCGGGTGGCCGAAATGAGTAGAGGGGGTTCGATTCCCTCTCAGCCATCCTCGAAGTGGTTTTCCGTGGTTTCCCACTTCGTCTTCGGGCAAATACCGGGATGGTACCTACTGTAAGGCCACGGCCGCCTCCTTCCCTCTTCCTAGCCTATCCATCCCAATCTTCCATCCGTTCCCATCCCTCATGAGGCCCCTGTTCGCTTTGCAGGTGAGGCCGCCTGGGCGAAGTGCTGATCACACCTCCCCAGTTGTATCCATCCCGACCAGATGTTCCAAGCTCCAGGACACTGCCCATAGAGGCGGTAGTGGTGAGTTCCCTCGCTGAGTCCGTGGGATCCACCAACCTAGAGGGTAAATTGACTAAAAAAAAAACAAGTTTAGTTAGTGGAAGGATCTATTACATACCATTTTAAATCTATGAATGGGACCGCCGGCTTTACTTTCCCTCCAAAGGAAGGCATACTGAAGGATTTCAACGCTCATAAAATAATCGATGACTTCGGCCGGGATTGAACCCGCGAACTTGGGCACAGCAGTTCAGCATGCTACCAACTACACCACCGAAGCCGCTCTAAACAAATGAATCAGGGCTATAGTGCCGTTGCGTTTACCGATACAGTAATGTGGTAGCAGTGGCGATCTACCCAAGTTTAATCAAGTTAACATTTTTTGTTTCAGACAAATATTTAAATCTTCAAGCAAAAAATAGCATCTTTCCTTTCATTGACCTTAGTTTGGCGTTACATATGGGCCAATGGGGTACGATGGGGTATATTTGAAGTGTATAATTAATCCATATAATTCATTTTCAAGCCGACCAACAGTGAGTATGTAAGTTGTATTAACCATTAAATTTAATTGGGCAAAATCATGTGCTGGTCGACTAAAAAGCATCATTTCTATACTGCAAGATACCCGGACATTGCGCAAACCAAATAGGGACGTCCCATCAAGGGACACTAGTGGAACTTATTTCACTGATTTTCTCAATAACGTTAGTTAACTTAACTTTCTTATAAATCATTTTGAAGTCAGCACCAACAGCCTAGATTTGTGTATACGACCGACGATAGACGTCATTTAAAACAGTGTTTCCCAAACTTTTTTGTGTGTGTGTACCACTTTAAGGGATGAGAATCTCTCGCGTACCACCTAATGGTTTGCAGATATAGTAACTATAACCCCCACCACCACTACGTAACAGACCAAAGGATGGATTGTAAATTGTGTTTGTTCGAGTTATACTGTTGGAGTTAAAGTTCAAATAATAAAACGTGTTTTTTATTATTTATTACAATAAGTATTCAATTCAAACATTCAGAAATGGCACTGTTCAAATAATATTAATAAATAACTCTTAGTAATTAAACATAAAAACCAAAGTTCAACTAACTACTTCAATGTGAAGGGTGGGCTTGAAGATTAGAAGCTTTGAATGTCTGGTTTAAGATTGCTGAGTCTCAAACGAAGATCGTTTTCCACTGTGAGGAGCCTATTCCGGTATTTATTCGTGAGATAAACAAGTGAAGAAAATGCAGTCTCACACAAGTACGAAGTAGTGGAAGGCAGTAAAAATCTAACTGCTTTGTCAGCTATGTGTGCATAGTCTGCATGCCTCTCAACCCAAAATTTCTCAAGATCCATTTTTGAAAGTTTGGCTTAGTTCTAAATCACAATTCAATTCATAAAACTGTTCCTTATCTTTGGCCTTAAAGTCCTCCGGCAACATATCAATGTTTTATATTTTTATATTTTTCGTAACGTATCTAATATTTTTAATATTTTTTTGTAATATCACCGCGTACCACTGCAACAGTACGAGCGTACCGCCAGTGGTACGCGTACCACAGTTTGGGAAACGCTGATTTAAAACATAATATGATTCATAACACTCACTTTCTAACGAATAATGAGAAAAATTAAAAATAAAGTATTTTAAACTTAAAAATGGGTGGCTTTATATCCTCACATATATTCTAATTTGGACTTATAATTATTATTAGTACTTGTCTACATCATATAACAAGAAATGTAAAATGAATATTAGCTAAAATTCGAATTGCAGTGCAAATTGTTGGCAAGCCTGACCTCCAATCTACCCCTCCAGACCGCCAGCGCTATGTTTTGTTGGCCTGGTATAAATAGCAGACAGCAGTGCATTCGTGAGCGGGATTCTGTTGCACAACTAAATCAATTATTACTGCTCTTGCGCAATGGACGGCGCAGCAGCCGGAACATGTTCAGGTGTATCTCACGTTTCCGGAGGAAGTCTACACTCACACAAACCTTGAGGCACAAAATTGCCGCTAACTTGGGTACAGTTTTCAAAGATAGTGTTGCCAACTTGAGCGACACGTTGCTAGATTTAGATTTCTTTTTTTTTTCATATTCGCCTATAAGTCTATATTGGCTACATAACATTATGAAATTCACCGTCATGAAAATTTCAGTCTTCATACTTGTTTGCCCCAACGATGTGTTTCTTCCGTGCAGTTTGGTTCCGTGACGTCATTATACTTCTTCAGCCTGCATTATCAAGAACATGCCATTCTTGGTTTTCATCTGTATTGTTTACTATTTATTTTACCCTTCGGTGGCGTAGTTGGTAGCATGCGGAACTGCTGAACCCAAGATAGCGGGTTCAAACGCGGCCGAAGTCGTCGGATATTTTAAGAGCGTAAATATCCTTCAGTATGCCTTCCTTCGAAGGGGAAGTAAAGCCGGCGGTCCCATGTCATAGATTTATGATACATAAAAGATCCTTTCACAGCCTAAACTTGTGTGAAGCTAAATTTGTTAGGTTAGATTTCATCAGAACGCTCTATCAAAGTTCCAACGTTCCCACTAGGTATCATTGATATCTGGTAGCGAAAGTTGGAGCTACTTGAAATTGAACGGAACTTGTAGCTCACCCTAAAGGTGTCCGCTGAAAGCAGCTACAGACTCAGGCGAGCCGAACATGTCCTCGGACACTCCCGGCACTTAAAACCATACGATGAATGAATGAATGATTGAATACCCTGTGTCATATCCACCATTAAACTACCATATCCAGATCATGTCCTATGCATGCAAGATGCTACATTATTATCTGATAATGCATCTTAGTATTCTACAGCAAACATTTTAGGTTTTTATTATTAAAGAATATGCGTACAATGTGCAAATACAGAACTAGGTACATTACTCTAATCCGAGTTGTGGTAATGACATTAGTCTTTATCCGCAATGTCTTCCATGATATCTTTCACAGAATTGACTGCACAGTTTGCACTCACCGTCCTCATTCGGCTGTTGTAATGTCTTATTTTGGAAGAACATATGTTGAAATTCATGTCTTGCGTACCGTGTGACTACGAGTTGGAGTTCATAGTATGTCTGTTTCCATTCTTCCGTCACTATCGTGTCAGTTGAGTAGATGTCATTCTAGATAGTGGGTGGTCTTTTATGAGTGTTTGTTGTGCACACTCTTATAGGGCTTGGTGTATCTCAATTCTAATGTCTTCTATAAAGAAAGTTTCTGTCGTTATTAAAACATGTCATTAGGTTCCTATGTTATTAATAGTGTTTACAAAGAGACATCTATTGTTAGTATAAAGTTGATTGAAAAATGGTTTCAAACTTTCATTGGGATCTTCATCAGCAAGGAAGCATTACTACAACATACGGATATACATACTAAATAGAGCATTTTCTTACGATAAACAATATCCCTATATATATATATTAAAATGAAATTTTGGCTGCTTTTTCTGAATTTTCACGTAATTAACATGTTTCAGACTGTTTTATGACCATTGCGCGCGAAAACAAAATTTTCGTCTGTCTGTATATCTGTCTCTCTGTTTATCTTTCTGTCTTGGAAGTGTCTGTTCCCGTAGGAAACAGGATTTTAAATGTCTGATTGAGCTATGTAGGCCTATATTAACAAATTCACATGAAATTTGATAAAATGGTCCGGCTAGCCCAAAACCGGTTGCCAGCGTACCAATGGGCTCTTCTTCGGTTGGTTATGGTACACCTGTCTGTGTACAAGTTTGTACGCTTTTAACTCCAGAACGGCCGGTTGGATCGGCGTAGAATTTGGTACAGATATCCATCAGAGGCACGACACCAATCATTGATGTAACTCTTCACTGTACTTCTCATAAAAGTATGGCTATAAGGGGACACTTTTCAAAATAGATGCTAAAATTCGCGTCCCAGATGAATGACCAAAGCTTATTTTGAGTCCCTGATAGTGAGACACTAAGCTCGGGAGTCTAAAAGGGGTCTCCGAAAACCACATTTTTAAGCTCTAAATTTAACAGTGTCTGTGACATTCCCAGGAAACTAAATTCGCTGTGGTAAATTGATGAATGAATGACAAGCCCCTAACCATTGCAACAGTATCTCAATTGATAACGTCCGGCTATTGATACCAAAGACCGTTCGAAGAACGGGTACTTCTCGTAGTCCCCGTGTGGTTGCGGGTTAGAATACACCCACGGTATGCCCTGCCTGTCGTAGGAGGCGACTAATAGGGCCGACATGGCCGAATAACTTGCCAGTTTTGATTTGTTCAGACCCCCTGTGGATGGGGAGGGCAGAATTCATCCACGGTATCCCTTGCCTGTCGTAAAAGGCGACTTAGAGGGGGCCTTATAAAGGTCAATTTTGGTTTTCTGGTCCCAGCTCTGGTTTGACCAATAGAAATAAACATGCGTGCTGTTAGGGGAAGGGCCACCAGCTTGGCCATCTGGCCAGAAAGCCTAGACGGTATGACCCATCCCGTCAGGTGGGTGCGCCATGTACCCTACAGTAGTATCCGCCTTACAACGAAGGTCCCTGCATGGCCGAATACTGGAGCTGAATAAATCCTGTGCATGCCGAGGGGGAAGTGCCTGTTCGAGGCACTGGGACCCCGGGCAATATCTGCTATGCCAGGTAGGTATTGCCTAGGCTGGGTGGCGCCCACAGTGATAGCCCCCGTTCGGAGTGGGCAGTATTCGGGGAGGATTTCGTCCGGGATGCGTAGTAAACGATCACGGACACCTGTACAGGGTGGCACCCTTAAAAAGCCGTCTCTGGAGTGTAGACCGAATCCCAAGGTGTATACGCCTTGGGATGAGGCATTTAATAAGAAGTTCCCTGTTGACAGGTCTCCTCGCTACCTGGTAGCTACCAGGACAGACGGGGGAGATTTTAAACAGGTAAAATCGATCCTATTTTCAGAGGAAATCGAGGGGAAATATCGCGACCTTAACGGGATTTCCAAGCTCCGGAACGGGCAGCTCCTGCTGCATACCGTTGACCGGCAGCAAACCGAAGCGTTGCTGGAATGCACGCATTTCGGCGAAATTCCCGTTAAGGTTGAGAAGCACGATACGCTAAATGAGGTCCGTGGAGTTATATTCCATCGCGACCTCATTTTAAACAGCGACGCGGAATTGATGCGGGATCTGGGGAAGCGAGGCGTCACCAGGATTAGGCGCATCACCCGGAAAATTGGAAATGATAGCGTCGATACTGGCGCTTTCATTCTCCATTTTGAGGGTGATGTAGTGCCTAGGCAGGTGAAGGTCACGTCGTACCATTGCGACGTTAGACCGTACATCCCTCCACCTATGCGCTGCTACAATTGCCAGAAATTCGGTCATGTTTCTGCCAGGTGCACTGCCAAGGCGGTGTGTAGAGAGTGTGGCAAGGGGACACATGACGGTGTGGGGTGTACGCCTCCCCCGACGTGTCCTAACTGCCAAGGAAGTCACTCTCCGCGGTCGAAGCAGTGCCCTAAGTTCTGCAAGGAAGCAAAGATACAAGAAATCAGAACATTGGATCGGCTTTCATATCACGACGCTCGAAAGAGATATCGTGATATGACTGCACCCGAATTTCCGGTATCTTTCGCGGCTAAGGTGACGCCACCTATCACCCCTGCCACTTTCGTTCCCCGTGCTGTACCCTCGACGACGAACTACTCTGAGATCGTAAAGTCTCCCCTCGCTGTCCAAGCGAGACCTGTCAGCCCGAAGAAGGTTACACAACCTTCTTCGGCCATTGTGAAAAAGGCGCCGGTTATACCATCTAAACCGGCGCAATCGGAGAAGAAGTCATCTTCCTCTCCGAAACGGTCGGAGAAGAAGTCTTCCCCTGCCAACGAGGCAAAGAAGACTTCTGCGACCGGGGCTGGATCGTCATCCAGCCCACCTGATAAGACAAAGATAGTGGAGAAGAGGGAGACGGTGCGGCGCCGTCTCTCTCGACCTCCGGCTGATGGGATGGCTCCTTCATCTGCTGGGCCTTCCGCTCCCTCGACCATCAAGGGAGTGATGCCCGCAGAAGCCAAACCCATTAGAGTGGAGGAACTCCCCTATAGGAAAAATAAGTCACCGGCGGAGAAGAGAGGGGCGGTTCAGCGCCGTTTCTCTTCCTCTCCTGCATACAAGGCAGCTCAGCCATCTGCTGGCCATTCCGCTCCTACCATCACCAAAGGAGCGGTGCCAGCTGGAGCGGCCTCGTTTTGCAAGGACCTGACGTCTGTGGGGAAGGGACCACCTACTTCCCCGAATAGACGTCTGCGTCGGTCTAGAAAGAAGCATGCTCGGGGCGTGTCGGGGACAAGTACCCCGTCTTCGGACAGGGAGAAAGTCCCTAGACACCGCTCTCGCTCTTCTCCAAGAGCGAGACTCGTGAGGTCCGACGACGACCGCGCGCAACCAAAGAGAGCACCCGCTCCATTTTCTTCGTCTTCGGAAGGAGATGTGGAGATTGAGGTGTGCTCTCCTGCCCCATCATCTCCAACTAGAGATGGGGAAGGGTGGCAAACGGTCAAGCATAAGTAGAAGACCCACTTCTACTTAAGTCCACACCATGGCACTATTACAATGGAACTGTAATAGCTATTCTGTTCATCTCGCTGAGTTACGACAATTAATATCTTCGTTTTCGGCAACCATTGTCTGTCTTCAGGAATCCAGGTTTCGTCCTGGACATGAGACAACAATGCGTCACTTCAAACTCTTCTCTAGAGACCGGGTGGACGGAGCTGTGGCCGCTGGTGGCGTCTGCACTCTCGTCCACTCTAGCCTCTTTAGTGAAGAGGTGCCGTTGCGTACTCAGCTAGAGGCAATTGCAGTTCGTACTTCGTTGCCAGTAATGGCAACAGTATGTAACGTGTACATCCCGCCTGATTCTCAGCCGGATTACGACCAGCTGGTGGATCTAGTCTCTCAGCTCCCCCCTCCTTTCCTCCTTCTGGGAGATGTTAATGCCCACAACACCATCTGGGGCTCCGCTACCACTAGCGGTAATGGGAGAGTTTTTGAGAGGCTCATCAGGCGGCTGGACCTGTGTCTGTTGAACACAGGGGAGCCTACGCACTTCTATATTGCACACGGTACTTATTCAAGTATCGATATTACCCTGTGCAGTCGTGCGCTGGTTCCCCTGCTACAGTGGGGTGTGCACGATGACCTTTGTAATAGTGACCATTTTCCAATTATCGTTACTCTTCCGAACCAGAGAGCCATCGAGTTACCAAGTCGATGGCTTCTCCGTCGGGCTGATTGGCCAACATTCACGGCACGTGCGGTGTTTGCCGAAGATACCTTTGAGAGTGTCGACGATCATACCATTCATATAACGAATGGTATTTTGGCTGCTGCTGAGGAAACAATACCTTCCTCATCCGGCAACTCACGCCGGAAGCTTGTCCCTTGGTGGACAGCCGAGATTGCAGCAGCCATTAAAGATCGTCGACGTGCTTTCAAATGCTATCGGAGGCAAAACACTATGGCCAACCTTATCACCTTCAGAAGGATGCGTGCTAGAGCCCGATATCTGATTCGGGAGAGTAAGATAACGACGTGGGAAAAGTATGTGTCGTCCATGACGGCGCATACTCCTTCATGTCAAGTGTGGACTAAGCTTCGTCGGATCTCCGGACTCCCGACATCACTGTCGATACCCGGAGTGTCCATCAATGGAGACATAATCACGGACCATCTCGCCATTGCCAACAGCATTGGCTCGCACTTCTCCGATGTATCCTGCTCCGGGAGTTACGATCCTACATTTCTGACTCTGAAGCGGGAGGCAGAGACTCACCCCTTGTCCTTTGCCACTGCTGCTTCGGAGTCCTATAATGTACCATTCTCTGAATGGGAACTGCGCAGTGCGCTTGCACTGTGCAGGGATACGGCTCCTGGACCGGATAAAATACATAATCAAATGTTAAAACATCTGTGCGAATCCAGTATAAAAAAACTGTTGATCCTCTTCAATCGTATATGGATTGGAGGGGAGTTTCCATCTCAATGGCGAGAGGGGATCGTGATACCGATTCCTAAGGCTGGAAAGGATCCCAAGTTTGTAAGCAGCTATAGGCCCATTTGTTTGACAAATGGCCTATGCAAGCTGCTCGAAAAGATGGTGAACCGTCGACTGGTGTGGTTCTTGGAGGATAAAGGTCTCCTGTCTGAGTACCAATGTGGATTTCGCTCTCATAGGTCCACCACTGACCATCTGGTGCGAATTGAGAGTGCCATACAGGAGGCTTTTTTCCGAAAACAGCACCTAGTCACGGTTTTCTTTGACCTCGAGAAAGCCTACGACACCACATGGCGCTACGGGATCCTTTCCACCCTTCACAAGTGGGGACTCCGTGGTAACTTACCGACTTTCATTGCGAATTTCATGTCCGTCCGACTCTTCCGTGTAAGGGTCGGTAGGACATTATCGCAATACTATACCCAAGAAAATGGAGTTCCTCAGGGTTCAGTGCTGAGTGTCACCTTGTTCGCGATTGCCATTAATGGCATTGTTGCCGCCGCCGGGTCCGCGGTAGTTCCATCGCTGTATGTAGACGATTTAGCTCTGCATTACAGCTCTGGAAGTATGGCAGTCGTGGAACGACAATTGCAGCTAGCTATCAACCGGGTCGACAGGTGGGCTCACGACCGGGGTTTTCGTTTTTCAGCAGCGAAAACCTCCGTCGTCCATTTTTGTCGGCTACGGAGGCTACATTTACACCCTGAACTACATCTCAGGGATGCTGCGTTGCCGGTGGTTGACACTTATCGCTTCCTGGGGCTCCATTTTGACAGCAAGTTAACGTGGCAGCACCATATACGGCAATTGAAAATGACATGTCTCAGGAAACTGAACATGCTCAGGTTTCTTAGTGGCACTACGTGGGGGGCTGACCGTGCGGTGCTGCTACGGTTCTACCAAGCCCTCGTCCTGTCCCGGCTAGACTATGGTTCTGCGGCATACGGTTCAGCAAGGCCGGCAACCTTGAAAATGCTGGACAGTATCCACCATAGTGGCGTTAGGCTGGCTACCGGTGCCTTCCGGACCAGCATATGCTGCCAATGTGCGTCAAATGCCGCAACACCCGACCTATCAAGCTCTCTTCGGTACCCAAAACCACCAGGGGTACGCCAACCGGCCTCGTGCCACTCGGCCGGTTGGTATTAGACTTGATAGCTCGTGTACCGAAATAGGAGTGGCTGTAGGTCCCTGTATGATCCGGACATCTAGCGAGGTGCCTCCGTGGCAAGTCCCGCGTCCGGAAATTCGTTTAGATCTGCACCGAGGTCCTAAGGTGAACACGGATGCCTCCGTTTACCGGAGGCAGTTCCACGGCATAGTTCACCAATTTCCGGACGCTGGCATTCTATACACGGATGGTTCGAAGGTGGACGAGAAGGTGGGTTGTGCTTATGTTATTGATGGTGCAAATACCAAGATCTCTTTGCCTGAGGCCTGTAGTGTGTTTACTGCGGAGCTCGTTGCCATCTATGAAGCTCTGCAGTTTGCACTACAGGATGCTCGAATCCACTTTCTCGTGTGTACCGACTCTTTGAGTTCGTTGCAGTCAAATCTTACATGTTTCCCGCAACACCCCCTAGTGCAGCGAATCCACGACCTACTAGCCGGGCTGTGCCACGATGACACTCGAATCACCTTTCTGTGGCTTCCAAGCCACATGGGAATTGCGGGAAATGAGTTAGCAGATCAAGCTGCAAAAGAGGCGGTATCACTACCACCTCGACCGATGGAGGTACCCGCTAGAGATATTCGCTCTCAGTTACGCCTACAAGTTCTGGCTTTTTGGGAGAGTCAGTGGCTAGCTGACCCACTGCCCAGTAAACTGAGAGCGATCAAGGGAACTACTCGCGTTTGGCGGAGCTCCTTCCGGGCCCGGAGAGAGTCCGTCATTTTGTGTAGGCTAAGGATAGGTCATACAAGATCCACCCACTCGTACCTAATGAGAAGGGAAGACCCCCCACTTTGTACCTGTGGAGCCGTTTTCACCGTGGCCCACATTTTCACCGAGTGTGTGGATCTTGCTGACTTACGAAGAAACCTTGGTTTGCAGATGACACTCAAACTTATATTAGCCGATGACGCGGTGGCTGCTGATCGCGTTATCCGCTTTATAAGTGAGAGTGGGTTAGGGCCAGCAATCTAAATTTTCCAGTGAACTTTGACTCAACGACTTGTTCGTTTTTGAATGATGTTTTGTTTTTTCCGTAATTTTTGTTTATTTTTATATATATTTTTTTTTATTATTTAATTGTTTGTTTTTGTTTTATTAATTTTTGGTCTTTTTAGATTTAGATGTCCACCTCAAAATTTTAAATTCAATTCAAAATTTGTATTCTTTAATCTGTGTTAAGAGGGGCAGATGACCTCATAGTTCCGTCCCTTAAAACAACAATAACTAACTAACTAACTAACTTCTCGTAGTAGTAAATAAAACTCACATCGTGGGGGCTGGTGACCTGCCATAACAAAATTGACACGGAGCTAGTTTTCTACTTGCGACGGTCTAATACTGTGCGTTTGTTAGTGTGGGAAAATAAGCTGTTTCATTTCAGACACTACATTGCAGTTGCCAGAAAACTTACCCAAAGTGGGACTAACCAGTTATTAACCTTTGAGGGTGTAGCGCTATCCACTTGGTCCCCACCTCCCAAAGTGCCTAAGTATAGGAAACCCCCCGGGCAGGAAAGAAAGGAAAAACTATAAGTCGGACTGAATTGATATTGGGAACGGAAGAGAGCATCGAAGAAGAACTAGTCATAAGCGTTCCTTCAAGAAGAAAAAATAAAATAATACGAGCCTTACAGTAGTCACATATGATGTGTAACATCTGACATGTTATCCTACCTTGAAGTTTTTACCGTTTTTATTATCCTTGACATTCATCAACACACAAAACATCCTTTTATTTTTAGCCTACTTTCAATTTTTGCAAAAAATGAAAGTAGACTTATGAGATCTACACAGGGCCAACAATTGTGTGTCTGTCTGTGTGTGTGTGTGTGTGCGAGTGTGTGATTGTGTGTACTCTGAATGTATGTCCCCCCTATCAATTCGAACACGTGAATCCGAATTGAACGAAATTTGGTACTGAGGTAGAACTAACAAAGGGCACCTCAGTGTCATGTTTTATATCGCCGCCATCTTGACGAAAACGTAATGGCGGCCACACAAATGTTAAAAGCTTAAATCAAATTACAACCAACCTAATAACTTGATCTCTACCAAATTTTGCAACATTATACCTTTATGAATGAAGAACCTCTTGACCAAACTACAAGGTCATCAGCCCAATACTTTGCGGATAGCGGCCATATATGTGTGCAAATCGATTCCCCCTATCTATACAAACATGGTGAAACCGAATTGAACGAAATGTGGTACAGAGGTAGCACAAGGAAAGGGCACCTCAGGGTCATGGTTTATAACGCCGCCATCTTGACGGAAACGTAATGGTGGCCAACCAAATGTAAAAAGCTTAAATCAAATTACGACCAACCTAATCATCTGATCTCTACCAAATTTTGCAACAACATACCTTCAAGTGAGAAGCGTTCTTTGACCAAGCTACAAGATCATCAGTCCAATAGTTTGGAGAAAGCGGCCATGTACGTGTGCAAATCGATTCCCCATATCAATTCAAACACGGTTAAACCGAATTGAATGATTTTTTTTTACAGAGGTAGCACTAGCAAAGGGCACCTCATATTCATGTTTAATATCCGTATAGCACGTTGTATTTCAACAAGCTACTACAACCAACATTCAATTGTACTCCTTGAAAAGGACAAAGGGTTATACCAATACCCATACATTCAGGAGAAAGAAGGCTATATGTTCTTTATTGAACATCTTGTTTACACTCTCATAATACATAACAATTCTAAGACTCTCTTTTTTTCTTCACTGCCTACTTTATATTTCTACTCACGCACTCTCTCCTTGATACTCTGCTGTTACATACTCTCCTGCCAGTAACTAAGTTACGTTAACAGAGACTGATTTTTTTCTTCACTGCCTACTTGATATTTCTACTCTTGCACTGCCTTCTTGGTACTCTGCTGTTACAAAGTTATCCGTATGTAATAAACATTCCACATGGTACGACTGCCAGCTGGATCACATCCCTCAGGAGGGATGCGATCCAACTGGCAGTGCGTCATACACACTTCCGTCCGATTCACTTCCGTCCCATTTTTCAAAATCACTCCCACAAAAATATCCAGCAACCGAGTGGAAAAATGATACACATCAAAAACCTCATTTCGCTAATATGGCAAATGTCTTCCCATTTCCCGTGTCATGGGTCATTAATGTGGTGAATAATTATTTATTCTCCCGTCAGATACATACAAGCATTACAAACACTATTTGGCATTTGACCAAAACAAGCCACTGGCAATGCTCTCTCTGATACCTGATGTAGGTCATCTTTCGAGCAGAATGTTGGACACAGTCGACAGTGGTGCATGTGTTTTGTGGTCTGTTCTTCTCCAAAATGACACTTGGTGCTATCTTCCTTAGAGTAGCTTCGTCTTACTAGATTCGTTGGGGATATGCCTACTCCTGATCTCAACCGTTTCAGAGACTCTTATATTAGCCATCCCTTGCAATAGCCACGTGGACAAGTTTCAGAGACTCTTTTAAAGCCGGCAGGAAGAAGGATTTAGATTAAACTAAACTAAACTTAGCTTTCCACACTTGTATCCTTGCTTTTACATTGATGACTGCCAAGCGACTTTGATGTTCTTAGAAAACTCTTTCTGGACTTCAGTCTTTGCTCGTGGGTTCATGTCCATGCAATTGACGAGGTGTTTTTCTTTTGCTTATATTTCTTCTTTTCTTCACTGCTCTTCTGCAATGTGGCAAAGCCATTCAACTGGAGCGGATCTTAAATTTCTCTTATGAATCTGCAGGTGTCATTGAATTGAGTTACCCTAAACAGGACAGGCGTATTTCACAGCGGAATAACACAATGCCAGTTCAGAGGTTTGGATGGTTTCAGGTTCACTACCCCACTGTGATCCGGCCGGTTACCTAAGAAGATTGTTCTTCGTGGTAACGTTCGTCATGGAGTTCATGCAATAACACGGTAAGTCACTGCAAGCATTGTGATAGATCCTATTTTTTTCTACTTTCTCCGCAGCAAATTGTCAAACCCACAGAGCTGTATGTATCATGTATATTCTGTACTTAGTACGGTATAAAACAAAGTCCCCGATTCTTGGATGTCACGGGTAACCTCGAGAACCACTGGATGGATTTTGATGCGGTTTTAACCATTCTGTAAAGGATATCACGAAGACGGTTTCTGTAGAAAATTATTTATTTATGATCATAGGAAGCCCAGCAGTAACGATTTCAGTTAAAAAGTCGACAACAAAACCTGGCTTCCGTGCGCATTTTAAGCTCACGCTGGGCAAACCGTTAAAAATATCAATAGACTATGAGTGTAACAATTGTTCAGCATGAACAGTTCTACACAAAAAAAAAAAATCCTCTCGGCACGCCGGAAGGCGGAGGTAGATTTCCCCAGGCAAACTAGGGGATAGGCTATAATAGGCAAAATATGCAGGTTTTCGTAGAAGGATCAGACCTCATTTATTCGAGAAATTATTTTACAATTGGAGGTTAGTTAACATTCTTTCGTCTTTCTATTCATACTTTTAACATTTTACTGTCTTATGGGGATGGTAACCTTCTTGTCATTTGGGGTTAATTTTTATACTTGTGATCACACTGTCCTTATGCAAGGTTTGGAACTAATGTGTAACTATCTAACAGTCTGTTACTTCTTCACGCAAAATTTTATCTCCCGCAGAGATGTTGGTTGGTTCCTCAGTTTAGGGGCTGCGACAAGGTGGTCATGTAACCCCGTGTACATTGGGTGTGTGTAGAATCTGTCTGATAAACGGTGTTATTTGTGATGACTATATTAGTCTGTAATTCAGGAAAGGTCTGCAGACGGTCAATTTTAAGTAGTAGTATCTAATTTTTTACCAAATACTAACGTCAACGACACCTAGCTGTGAACTTGGCTGCTAGATGCCACCGCAACCAGAAACTTGCAACGAACGTTGTAACATACCCTCCGAAGGAAAGCATGCTGACGGATTTTTAGCGCTCTTAGAAAATCCGGCGACTTTGTCCGGCTTTGAACCAGCACCTTGGGCATAGAAGTTCAGCATGCTACCAGTTAGCCGCTTCCCACATAGTCAGATGGAACAAAAAGTTCCGTGACGAACTAAAGAGCCTACTTTTCTTAAAATTAAGATTCATGCCATAGATTAATCTACAGTATATGAACCTATCTAGAATAATGACGAAATTAAGTGGGTAATATCGAAATGTCTTAATTAGTTCGAAATAAGGTATACTAGGCATAATGTAGCCTAATAGAGCAATACAGTTGGCAGCTCTGGTGACTGAATATATTCTTACTTCCATCTCCTAAGGTACAGAATACAAAATGTGGTTGAAGTCCAAAGGACGTTACATGGATTTAGACATTGGATCTATTAGTACACGTAAAAGCATGTTGGCAACAATGTCATGCGAGTGCTGGTCAGAAATAATCTGAAATATTATATATTTTTGTGCCAATTTTGGATGAAATCCATTTGTTGGTATAGAAGTTACATGTATTTAAAAATTGGTCCTATCAGCAGGCTTAGAATCATGTTGGTAGAACTGACGGATATAAGTTACTCCAAGTTATAGTAAAATGTCGGGCAATTTACTTGTGCATAGTTTAAAGCTGTCGGCTTGCATACTTTCTGATATATTTGGATACAAAATAGAGAGCAATTATTAACAGTTGGCAGCCCTGGTGGCTCTTAAGAATACACTCAGTCATATATGTTTATGTACACATATTACATACAAAATTTGGTTGAAATCCAATTGATAGTGTAGAAGTTATATGCGTTTAAAAATTGGACTTATCAGAAGGCTTACAATTATTTTGGCAACGCTGTCATGTATGGCCACCTGGAAATTAAACTGAAATAGTATTATCTACATTTGTGCCAATTTTAAAATAGCTCCCATGTATACCTTCCAGGATATCCAACATGGAGCTCAAATTTCTAGTGCGTTTTTTTAGCAGTTGGTAGCACTGGCATCTTTTTCAAATATGGGCCTGAGATATTCCGGTATACATCTTTACTCATACTAAATTTGGTTTCGATTGCTGCAGCCATTTAGGAGTGGATAGGGGGGGACACACACAGCCAGACGGACAGAAGGACAGACACATTTTCCCGGATATATCTTATAAGTCTACTTTTTCCTCATTTTTGAAAAATGTGAAAAGTAGGCTAAAAATGAATGTGATCTTGTCAATGGCGTTGTCTTAGCAACCTCTGATAGATCATCCCTTATCAATTTAAAAGCGTTGTTATGGTAACCTCTGATGGCACTTGGCATTTTTAGCCTATTTTCAATTTTGAAACAAGATGTTCAGTAAAGAACATATAGCCTACTTTCTCCTAAACGCATGGGTATTGTTATAACTCTTTGTCCTTTTCAAGGAGTATAATTGAATGTTGGTTGTAGTAGCTTGTTGAAATACAACGTGCTATAGGGATATTAAACATGAATATGAGGTGACCTTTGCTAGTGCTACCTCTGTACCAAATTTCGTTCAATTCGGTTTCACCGTGTTTGAATTGATAGGGGGAATCGATTTGCACACATACTTGGCCACCATCTGCAAACTATTGGGCTGATGTTCTTGCAGTTTGGTCTGAATATGTTTCCCACATTAAGATATGGTGTTGCAAAATTTGGTAGAGACTAGATTATTAGGTTGGTCGTAATTACATTTTAGCTTTTAACATTTGGGTGGCCGCGATTACGTTTCCGTCAAGATAGCGGTGATATAAAACATGACACTGAGGTGCCCTTTGCTAGTGCTACCTCTGTACCAAATTTCGTTCATTCGGTTCCACCGTGTTCGAATTAATAGGGGGAATCAATTTTGACATAAAGATGGCCACCATCCGCAAACTATTAGGCTAATGGCCTATTAGATTGGTCAAAGGATGCTCCCTCCATAAAGGTATGTTGTTGCAAAGTTTGGTAGAGATCGGATGGTTATGTTAGTCGTTATTTGATTTAAGCTTTAAACATTTGTGTGGCCGCCATTACGTTTCTGTCAATATGGCGGCGATATAAATCATGACCCTGAGATGCCCTTTGCTAGTGCTACCTCTGTACCAAATTTCGTTCCATTCGGTTCCACCGTGTTCGAATTAATAGGGGGATCAATGTTGACATAAAGATGGCCGCCACCCGCAAACTATTGGGCTAATAACCTATTAGATTGGTCAAAGGATGCTCCCTCCATAAAGGAATGTTGTTGCAAAGTTTGGTAGAGATCGGATGGTTATGTTAGTCGTAATTTAACTTAAGCTTTGAACATTTGTGTGGCCGCCATTACGTTTCCGTCAAGATGGCGGCGTTATAAAACATGACACTAAGGTGCCTTTTGTTAGTACTACCTTTGTACCAAATTTCGTTCCATTCGGTTGCACCGTGTTCGAATTAATAGGGGGAATCGATTTTCACACAAAGATGGCCGCCATCCGCAAACTATTACGCTGCTGGCCTATTGGTTTGGTCAAACGATGCTCCCCCCATAAAGGTATGTTGTTGCAAAATTTGGTAGAGATCGGATGATTAGGTTAGTCGTAATTTGATTTAAGCTTTGAACATTTGTGTGGCCGCCATTACGTTTCCCTCAAGATGGCGGCGATATAAAACATGACACTGAGGTGTCATTTGCTAGTGCTACCTTTGTACCAAATTTCGTTCAATTCGCATTCACCATGTTCGAATTGATAGGGGGGGACAGACATTCAGAGTACACACACTCACACACACACAGACACACACACACACAGACACACACAGACTCACACACACACACATACACACACACAGACAGACACACTTTTTTCTTCCTGTGTTGATCTCATAAGTCCCGGCGACCTCGACCGTGCCCTTCAAATTTTGTTACGACTCACCAATCCAACATGGCGGCTGTGCGGAATATTTCACCAGCATTCAATATCTCCTAAACTATTACCGATATTACCCTGACATTTTCTATGGTGATAGAGGGAACTACTATAAGTTCACTTATATGACTTTTGAAAACCTGGTAACTACCAAACGAACATGGCGGCCAAGCGAATTTGCGACTTTTAAATAGACGTTTCTCGCGATTTGACCAACCAAACGCAACGAAACTTGGTACAGTATATGTTTATATACATAGTAATGCACCGACATCTAACTTCGTTCAATTGTTTACATAATCACAAGATGGCGGATGTGCGAAATATTTCACCGGCATTCTATATCTCTGAAACTATTAGCGGTATCTCCCTAAAATTTTGTACTGTGATAAAGGGCACTACTGTAAGTCCATCTATAAGATTTTCAAAAACCGGTTAACTACAAAACGAACATGGCGGCCAAGCGAATTTGAACATTTTAAATAGATCTTTCTCGCGATTTAATGTTCCAAGCGCACTGAAACCTGGTACAGGAAATATTTATACACATTGTAATCCACTGGTATCTAATTTAGTTCCATTGTTTACATAACCTCAAGATGGCGGCAGTGCGAATTTTAAAATTAAGTTTTTATTTCTTGTGATGTAGTCATGCGATCGAAGTGAAAGTTTGAATAATGAACCTACGCAATAATTTTCCTTTAATGGTTCATGACTCTATGGCCTATACATTTAACAATCCAACATGGCGACCATCCGAAGTATTTAGACGATACTGAATATCTACGAATCTATTTTAGCAATCAAACTGCATTTTTTAATGTTCATAGGGGCTATGAACTTAAGTTCACCTATAGGACTTTAAATAACCTGGTGATCACAAATCCAACATGGCGGTGACGCGAATTATAAATATTTACATGGACGTTTCTCGCAATTTAACCATCCGCGTGCAGTGAAACTTGGTACAGTAAATCTTTATACGAATGTTAATCCACTGGCATCTAATTTATTTCAATTGTTTCCATAACCTCAAGATGGCAGCTGTGAAAAATTTTTAAATCTCCTTGTTTTTTCTTGTGTCCTAATTATGCGATTGAAGTTTGAATACTACATGTTCACAATAATCTGCATGTAACAGTACATAACTCTAGGACCTACATATATAAAATCCAACATGGCGACCATCCGAAATATTTAGTCGGTTCTCAATATCTACGAATCTATTACAGCAATCAAACTGAAATTGTGTATGTTAAATAGTGGCAATTAACAAAAGTAGGATATATGAAAATAGGCTGTATAGTTCTTCACGGAACTACTTGTTTAATATTCCGAAATCATTTTTCTCATCCCTTGGCGTAATGGTGGGTCATATCAAAAATTCTTTCAGACAAAAGTTTTAGGTAATTATTAGGGGAATATTTTCCATTTTGTACGGTTTTGATATTGTGCCTATTAAGAGAGATATGATTAATGTTTCCCGAAAAACCCACTTTTTTCCACCCCTTTGGTCAATGGTTGGTGCTATCAAAAAACTTATTTGACATACATTTTTGGCACTTATCCGACACATAATATGAACTTTGAATGTATTCGATATTTCACGTATTAAGAGAGTTATAGCGAAATTTCACTTTTTTGAAAAAAGCCCCCCATTTTCACCCCCTTCGACCGATTTTGCCCATTAACGAACTCGACTTAGATTTTGTAGGGATACATATTATGTAAAACATTCAAAGTGATTGGTGCAAAATTACGGCAGTTATCGTGTCCACAAGAAACTGATATATATATATATATATATATATATATATATATATATATATAGAGAGAGAGAGAGAGAGAGAGAGAGATAGATACATATATACATAAATTATATATAAACTTTTGAACTGACGGTGGTTTTGGGGTCTGGGGGATGTGAAACGCGAAGATAAGTCGAAATTTTCCGGAAGTCGAAACATGGTACCCATTGCAATAGTTAGCTTTCTAATGAAATCTACCTAAAAGTCCAGGAGAGCATATCTCTATCATCAATACATCGTCCACTGTAAGTGTTTTTTAGATTGGACGGAAGGGGGATTTGTGTTTCATGCACCTCGCCATTCTTAAATTACGTCTGACAAGAATTCGTTGCACATGCATCTCCATGATAATCTAATTAATAGTCCAGTCAGAGATTTTAACCTATCATGCCGAGACGTAAAACGGATATAGGTTGTAGTTCATTGATATCGAAAAAAAAAAGCGCTTATCACGTAATGCTTTCATAACTGTTCCCAGGCGAAGCCGGGGCAGGTTGCTAGTGTCTATATAAAATGTTGTGTAGTAGATATCCTCGTTCCAGTGTACATTTCATTAGTCAATTTCATATGAGAGGAACTGAATATTTCTTCTAGTGGCATGTAGGAGGCAATGCAAATTTTTTGTCATTACGTGAAAATGCTGGGGAATTAAACACAGTCGCACTGTTGTGTAACAAGCACGCTGGATATGGTAATGCTGCCATGTATACCTAACTGCTATTGTCATTTCCAATGAGTGTCTAAATTAGTTATGGTAAAACTCCCCCATTCTCACCGTGCATATTGACTGACTCGCACCACGCCGTAATGGCACAATTCTGCGTACAGTCGGAGCGTGTGTCTACTGCTGTATTCACGTCGCGCCGCGTTTGAGCTACAGTTGCTAGGTTTCGGTTTCATTTTAAGGGCTTGAGATACAGTATCCTCGAGTATTTGGGTGACTGGATGATAGACCGACCTTGCTGTATGCAAGTGAGAGCTGGGTAGATGCAGGATATCTGTTTGGGATCGTGGTCGCCGTGCACTGCTAATCTGTCGGGCTATCGTCAGGTGTCAGATGATGCACCGTGTATCATCGTTGTCCGCTGAGAGGCGTAATGTATGCTCCTTGAGCTTGTGGAAAGAATGGAAGACATCGGTGCATTCATCGAGATAGGACGTTTGGTGTGATGGAACAGACGCGTGACTGATAGGTTAGATATGGTGTGGCTGTCAAACATCAATGAATTGGAACATGTATGAACATTCGGCAATTTGTTATATGCTTATATAAATATTCTTTAGTAATAGTCCACAGAAATCCAGTGATTTTACCAGCTAACCCCACCTCGTCAATATCCACATCTATCTACAGTCCACTTGATATTTATTCTCTTCATAACCAATTCTTCGTCAAACTGATTATCAATACATTTTAATATCTGGTGCATAAGCAAGAGGTAACTGATATGGTATAGGGGCAGATGACCTCGCTGTTCCACCCCTATAATAATAATAATAATAATAATAATAATAACGTATGGCCTCGGATGGCGTGTGCAAGCTTAGTTAATTGGCACCCAGAGGGTAGCTTGCTTGTCGAATTTCGTCATTCCTTTCAACGTTATGAAAGTCAAGGAGGTTACATTTATCCAAGCTCCTTGATACTACAGCGCTTTCTAGTAGAGAATGGAGGAACTTTGTGTTGGCGGAAAATCCCGAGATTAATTTTGCCATTGAACACGGCCTACTGAATTCAAATGGGTTATTTAACATGCCAACAACGTATGACATCCATGTCGTGATTTTTGTGTTCCACCCCTTAGAACCGCAATCACTAACTGACTGATATTATGATGGTTGGTATAACGTCGTGGTTATATTATGCAAGCATCAAGTATCGAATAGGAGCATTCTCAGTGACATAGCATTGGTATTGGTGGTAATGAACTGAGAGCGCGCCCACTTCACACACTCGTGACAGCAAGCTTGTTGCCGTGCTTGTCAAAGAACAGAACCGCTCAGTCTTGCTTCGCATGCCTTGACAGCATCTGTACCCTGCCAAGGTTCTGGGAATAGTGACTACTTGGCAACATCTAACCAGCGCGTGACGAAGTATGTGCTCACTGGTTGACAAAGAATCCAGGCGGGGGGATGACGTAATGCAACTGGACGCACATGCGCATCGGAAGGTTCAAATCTAACTTGTTCCGTTATAGCACGAATGATTGAGAGGACACATAGGTGTGACCAATGGCAGGATGCTACTCATAATGAAGAGATAATGGCTAACTTAGAAAGGAACACGCTGTTCGTATGAGCTGACGCTGATGGTGGGGTCATGTGGAGAGAATGGGTGAGAAGAGATTACCTAAGAGGTTAATGAGTTCAGCTGTAGAGGGTAAGAGAAGCAGAGGCAGGCCTAGAAGGCGATGTTTAGATTCTGCGTTGAACGATTACAGAGTGAGAGGTGTAGAAGCAGAGGAGGATACAGTGCTAATTGCTAATGTAGGCGACTAGCTCGCAATTGGAGGCTTGCAGACTAGTCTGGACGTTGGAGGGCAAAACAGTCTCAAGTGAACAAAAAGATACAGTCAGTCTGAGAGACTAGACTTTATATCATTTCAAATGACGCATGCTACAAATGCTACACATGTTAGAAAGGCTCAGGAGGGCTTCTCGATCCGCTCGAAGCCCCACGACTCTTTCAACAGACTCCATTACCCATTGACTTAGGCTTCCCACGCGGGGAACGGAGAGCGGGAGGTGCACTCTGCTGCATGACGTCACGCACTCGCCGTCTCCGTATCGCATAACGCCAGACCCCAGGAGTAAACTCAGACTCGGTGCATATGCACTGAACAACATGATGACGTCATACACGCCGTAACCGTAACGCATAACGGTAGACAAAAGCATAACGATGAAGTCGAGAAGATAATTTGAAATGATAAAATGTATGTATGTACGCACTGCACTGTATGTAGTCGTATGTATGTAAGTATGTTGAATTTCTCTGATAACTCGTGTCTTCTAGTAATTGGGGTAGTGTGTGCAACAGTAAAATGTATGGTCTAAGAATGGGGTGATACCCCTTAACAAGAAATAAGGCAACACTCCGTCGTTTGTAGCGATCTTTACTTCCAACTTGACGTTTTACTGCTATGCTAGAGCTGTCTAGCAGTCAGAAGTGAAATAATTACTTTAACAAGCCAATCACAGGCAGCCATTCAATCAATATATCACGACAAGTCGATTGAATGGATGCATTTGAACGGCTGATTAAAGTGATTTCACATCTAACCACTAGACAGCTCTACCATAGTACTGAGACGCCAAGTTGGAACTAACAATGGTTTCACTATAGTGGGGAGTATAAAAATCGAAATAAAACACAATTATGATGGACGCTGCCAGATCCCTGTTTCGAACCTTCGATCTTCGGTCTCTCAGCTAACTATTGAAATTGTCACATGCACTGCTACAAATATGGATTTAGGTGTTTGGAAGTCATTTGTGAAAACCATTTCTGGAGCATGGTGCTCTATACGTAAGTGAAACTTACTGTTTAGTACAGTACAGCTGGAATGGTTTTGTTCCAAAAACTGTGCTATGGTTCGCTTCTTGTAAATCGTTAGAAAAGCACAAAAAAAGCTTAACTCTGAATTTTAGAATAAATTGCACGATCATTTAATCGGAAAACTCAATAAAACATTGAAAAGCGTTTTTCTCTGAATCGACGTATTTTAAAGAAACTTTTTTAAACAACAAATGTAGAGGACATTGTCACCTACAATTCGTCTCATTGAGGTCATGTCATACGTCTTGAAATGCAGAAGCTAGGTGGCGCCAAAGTTTCCAAAAAAGTGTTTTTTCCCTTTTTGTCCCAGAAAAAATAGTTTTTTCACAAATGAGTGAATCAGAAATTTGTTCCTCTCAAAATTGTCTGCAGCATTTATTTAAACGTTTGTTTCCTCCGACTTACCGTTCCAAAGTTATAGAGCAGCAAATGAAACGCTGCGTTGTCAAGGCTATTATTGTTACAGCGGAGAGAGCAGTGGGCATAATTTAGACAGGGACCGGTGTCGGACAGCTACCTAAGGCTCGGTCAAACAGGACGCAGGCTGCGTTTGTTAATTAGCTCAATCATATCTATTTCAATCGCAACGTATCAATCATAACTGTACACATATTAACCTTTGTGCCATCTGAATAGTACAATTTTCACACTTCGGCAGACTATAACTTTGGAACGGTAAGGCGGAGGAAAAAATGTTTCAACAAATGTTGTACACAATTTTGAGAGGAACAAATTTCTAATTCGCTCTTTTGTGAACAAAACATTTTTTCTAGGACAAAAAGTGAAAAAAAAAGTTTTTGGAAACTTCGGCGCCACCTAGCTTCTGCATATCAAAACGTATGACATGACCTCTATGAGTCGAATTGTAGGTGACAATGTCCTCTATATTTTTTATTTAAAAAACTTTTCTTTAAAATACGTCGATTCAGAGAAAAATGCTTTTCAAAGGTTTTTTAGAGTTTTCCGTCAACATGATCGTGCAAATTATTCTAAAATTTAGAGTTAAGCTTTTTTTGTGCTTTTCTAACGATTTATAAAAAACCAACCATAGCACACTTTGTGGAACAAAAGGTTTTTTTTTCTGTGCAGCTGTCCTGTACTAGTTGGCGCAGCAGAAAAGAGGAGAATAGAAACGCTTAAAATGTGGTGTTACAGGAGAGTGATAAGATCGGAAGGGTAGATAGAGTAGGGTAAGAAATGAAGGGGGTATTAAGACGAGTGGAAGAGGAGAGATGTTTCTGGCGACTGCTAGTGAAGAGAAGAGATTGGTTCATAAGGCACATACTAAGACACCCAGGAATAGCAAACTTAGTTATGGAAGGAAGGGTCGAGGATAAGAACTGTAGGAGTAGATCAAGGTTCGAATATGTTAAACAGATTGCCTCGCGTGTAAGGTGTGGTAGCTATGTAGAGATGGAACAATTGGTTCAGAACGGGGGGAATTTGGGGGCTGCATCAAACCAGTCAAGTGACTGCAGACTCAATCAACAACAACATATTGGACACCTACTGACAGATCACCTTGGCATAACTATTTTTTAACGTGTTATCGTTAACAAGTTTACCTATTAACACCTCAGTTCACGCTACCGTTTTCTGCCGATTAGCTCATAATGCGAATCGGGATACCATATAGTTTGCGAGCCTCAAATTCTAGAGCATGCGCGTTAATACGTAAATTATCAATCACGTGAAGAGCTTGGCTGGATCACAATATATTGTGGATAAACAACAAGCTGTGTGCTCTTCTGTTGGTCAGCAGTGACCTGCTAATAGACTACTAGACTCGCATTACAGCGCGAGCTGTCAAGGACACACGCAGAAATGCATTGAGTCAACTATATCAAACATCTACAAATATGTCTACGAGCAGATGTGGTTTCATCCACGTGACTGGAAATGTAGTCGTTTTATCCCCGTGTTGAATCCGACTGATAACTCATGTTGTTGCGGTATTTATTTTATTTATTTTATTTATTTATTTGCGCACAACAGGATTTTCATCCCAATTACAGTGGCATGAAGATTACACAGTATGTTACCTTAAAACTTATACTAACTTAAACTAAACCGTAATAATAATTTAAAAAAGCTAATTAAAATTACACAGTATGTTATCTTGCAACTTATACTAACTTAAACTAAACAGTAACTAAATAAAACTAATTAAAATAACTAGGTGTACAATTAAAACAGTATGGTACAAATAATACATGTGTAATACAAGGTTGGCTAGGTAGAATGACACAGTGGTACGAATTCATGATTTACAATTTGCAAGGTTTGAGTCATTATTTCTGGAGAGTGGTTAGGAATTCCATCAAAAATACTGTCAAGGAAGTACTAAAATCTATGGCATTATTTCTTTGAGCAACAGTGTTGAAAATATAGCATAGCCTGTTCGGCGGTGAATTTTTGTGGCCAGATGTCCTGGTTCCTTTATTTTCAAATGTGATATTGTTCCTAGAATTGATGCGTGGTACATGGAAATTTAAGAGAGAGGTAGTAGGGTGTTACATGTAATTGTGACTAGGAGTCGGATGGAGGTGGCCGTGGCCTTGTATTATTTACCATCCCGTCGTTTGCCTAAAACCCACTTCTAGGATGGCTGAGGTGGAAATCGAACCCGTCTACTTCTCCGTCTTCTCAGATTTGCCGGAGTGAACTCCATTCCAACCCTCAGACCAGAACATAATTCCTTATTAGAGCTAGCATCTCTGAAATTGAAATTTTGGCAGTTGAAATTTTTAAAGTTAATAATTTTATTTATCTGAGTCCAAAACACATACAAATATACAAATAAATTGTACTAAATTTCATTTCTCCAGTGTTCAACTGTTAGAATTGCACAGTCTTTAGCTTCTATCAAATCCTGCATAGCACATGGTCTTGATAACGTGCTCCAATTCAGAAGGTGATCATGGTCTTGCCTTCCACCACATCTACAAAGTTCTTCAGTACGGTACTGTATCCCCACTTCATTAAATTGATTTTTCACCGACTCACACCAGTTCTCAGTCTGTTTAGCGTCTTCCAGGATTCGTATTGTAAATGGTAGCATGCTGCCGGATTCTCCTTCATTTCCCACGATCCTCCCGGTGATTTAAGTTAATAATAATAATAGCAATTATAATAATAAAAACAATAATACGATTCATAATAATAGTAATAGTGTTATTGAATTTGTCCCCTACTTAAGAAAACCTTCAAGTGTAGATAAACCAACAACGCAACTGCTTAATAAAAGTTTATTTCTCAGGGAACTACTGTATGACACCCAAACATTTCAAATTTTCACAATTTACCAATAACATTTATGGGTTCAAACCCGGCCGAAGTAGAGCGTTAAAAATCCCTCAGTATGCCTTCCTTGGGAAGGGAAGTAAATCCGGTGGTCCCATGTCATAGATTTATGGCATGTAAAAGAATCTTCGATCAACAAAGCGTGTTTGAAGCAACATTTGTAGGTAAGGTTTGATTAATGCTCTTAATTTCCAACGTTCGTCACCAGGCGCTGGTTGCGATGGTATCTAGTAGTAGCCAAATTTACAGCTAGGTGTCGTGGACGGTAGCATTTGGTAGCGAAAGAAGAAACTACTTGAAATTACCGTCTGCAGTCCTTACTTGAATTAAAAGCGGATAACACACACTGATACAGTCATCACAATTAACACAGGTTATCTGACGGATTCTATAAACACCCAAAGTACACGGGGCTACATGACCGCGTTGTCGCAACCCCTAAACTAAGGAACCAACCAACCAGCATTTATGGCTGCGTGTTACTTCAGTGAAAATGAAAATCCACAACCTGTTTCCAGTCTCCGACCGGGTCAGGAATGGAATGAATGAAGCCCCCATCTAGCGGCGAGGATATGAACTGTGCCAGCTGCTGAGGCCTGACGCACTCCTCTGGGGCAATGATTAAATGAATGACAGATGAAATGAAATGATAGTGGAGAGTGTTGCTGGAATGAAATATTGACAGGGAAAACCGGAGTACCCGGAGAAAAACCTGTCTGCCTCCTTTTTGTTCAGCACAGATCTCACATGGAATGACCGGGATTTGAACCACGGACCCAGCGGTGAGAGGCCGGCGTGCTGCCGCCTAAGCCTCGGAGGCTCTCGTGTTGCTTAAGTATTATTAAAATTTATAACATATTTCACTAATTATGGACATTTGAAGAAAGTAGAAATATTCACAATTTCTTTTAAGAGTTCTCCTACTTCGATATCTTTTTACTTGATGTTAATACAGATAATTGGTTGAAAGCCATTGGTAATCTGATAATAAATGTTAAGCTTGTAAGGCTAACTAATTTTTTACATGAGTTAAGGTTTAGATCTTACTGCATAAATAATTGAATTCGTCAATTTTATGCCATTATTTCAGATACTCTTAATTATTTTATTATTACTCTGATTACTTTCATTTTACCTCACAGTGCTTAACTTGTAAACACCTATACATAACCCTTTGCACTACGGCCCTTGAAGGGTCTAGGCTTACCAAGCGACCGCTGCCCAGCAATTTGGCCTGCAGATATTGGGGTGAAGCGTGAGCAGCGCATCGGGTCCCCTCGGTTTTCGAGATCGGGGCCCTGCCTCATTGTCAGACAGCTACTCAATTGTCCTCACGAGGCTGAGAGCACTCCATTCGAGCCCTCACGCCAGTTTCTAAAATCCCTGACGGAGCCGGGAATCGAACCCGGGGCCTCCGGGTGAGAGGCAGGCGCACCACCCCAACACCACGGGGTTGGCTGTAAACACCTTTACGTGTGAAAAATATCAACGTGATCGGGCACATTGTTCCTGAGAGAAAGTTACATAACTTAGAAAATGTCAAATTTGAGAGATCTTTCTTCAAAAGTCAATTATTATTGAAATACGTTATAGATTTCTATACTACTTGTGTAGCTCGCAACTATGGATGTAATTGATAAACTGTGAAATTTGGCCGTTTCTAGTTTTCATGGTCATCTGAGAATGAAACTTTTGTCGAGCAGTTGCATTGTTTCCTAATCTACACTACCAGGTTTCCATAAGTGATGTGGTTTTCGTGTTCGGGGCGCTGTATCACTGTCAGACAGCTACTCAATTGTCCTCACGAGGCTGAGAGCACTCCTTTCCAGCCCTCACGCCAGTTTCTTAAATCCCTGCCGGACCCGGGAATCAAACCCGGGGCCTCCGGGAGAGAGGCAGGCCAGAATTTAGCTTTGGAGGGGATCTTACCTGCTAGTAAATCTACTTTCACGAGACTGTCACATTTAACCTCCCCTCACTCTAATAATAACATCGGGCTGAGTCGAAATCGAATCAAAAATTTAGTGTTTTGAAGACCAGCGCTTAATCAACTACTCCACGCAGCCTGACAAATGAACGTTATATCTAATTCAAGCTATGTTCCTTTAACCCACTGGTCTCGCTTAGCAAACCCAACTAGTAGAAAGGACGCTCCCCATAACATGACAACCCCGCCTTCCGTCCAGAGTAGTTTATAGACATGCCTTCTTCTTGTCATTGCCTCAGCTAGCATTATTGGCTGTTATCACGGAGGCCCGGGTTTTCATTCCCGGCTCTGGCAAGGAATTTAACCCTGCACTGATCGCGCATCCTGAAGGAACATTTCCAGTCCCGCATGGTCAGAGATGTTCGCTTATTTATTTATTTATTTTTAGTTCCGTTTTGGCCGGCTGTGGACCACGTGGTTCTTATCTCTGGCAGCTTTCCTCCTAGCCCAGTATTCCTTCATTCTGGCACTGTAAATGTCCTTCCGCTCCTGAGTCCATTTCACACCTAATCCTGGACGCACTGCTTTTGCTGTTAGTGACTGGAGAGAGTCTGATGTTCTGACTAAAGTCCTGTATTTATTCCTGTCATAGATGTTACTGGGGTCAATATCCAATTGTTCAAGGTCTTTTCTGACTAGTTTCGACCACTTGGCGTTAGTTGCTTTCCCTCTAGAGACAGTGTTGAAAATTCTGGAGGTGAGCCTCTGATTATCCATTCTCACGATATGACCATAGAAAATCAGCCTCCTCTTCCTCATAGCTGTTGTAATGCTCTCCACTTGTTCATAGAGTTCATTGTTGTGCCTG
This sequence comes from Meconema thalassinum, assembly GCA_946902985.2. NCBI lineage: Eukaryota > Metazoa > Arthropoda > Insecta > Orthoptera > Tettigoniidae > Meconema > Meconema thalassinum. Next base: position 1,807,063,365 of record OX336388.2, on the reverse strand, counting down.
ATTCTATACTTGCCTTCCTCTTTAATAGGGCCCATGATTTTTCGTAGAATCTTCCGGTCCTTCAGCTTCAATTTCCGGAGTTGTCCTTTTCTGACCATATTTAGGCATTCTGAGGCATATAGTACTGATGGTCTCACTACTGTACTGTAGTGTCTGAGTTTGAAATTCATTGAGAGGGATTTTGATTTGTACATATTCTTGCATAGGTGGTAGGCTCTCTCCAGTTTGATGCATCTGTCGTTCATGGCCAGGTCTTCATTGATGTTTGGGGTTATCCATTCTCCTAGGTATTTGAAGGAGTCCTTTGTACTACTTTGTCCTCCAGTGGGATTGACTCGGGCGCATCTCTGATGTTGCTGATAAACTGTGTTTTGTTGATGGCGATCTTTAAGCCTACTTTAGCTGCTATATAGTTCAGAGAGGATAGTTGATGGTTAGCTATAAGGTATTTATAGGAAAAATACAAAATTGTATTTCCGTTTCTTAGGTGTCATTACTGAAAAGAAGTCATCGAAATGCAATAAATATATGACACATTTATTTTGTAATACATCTTCTAAATTTAGTGCCAACTATGTACGTAACTTTAATATTTTGATATTTAATCCCATTTTAAAATACAGTAATTGTGCGATTGGCTGCGTGGCTCAGCGGTAACGTTCTCGCTTGCTGAACCCAAGGTTGCAGGTTCGTATCCTGGCGCAGTCAGCTGGCATTTGAGGGTGCGCAAATGTGAGGGAGCCGTGTCAGTAGATTTACTGGCACGTTAAAAATCCCCTTCGGGGCAAAATTCCGGCACCCTGGCGTCTCTAAAAGCCAAAGTAGATAACAGGGACGTAAAACCAGTAACATTTTTATTATTATAGAATAGTTGTGTGTATTTTTATGGTTTTATTTACGACATTTATGCTTTTTAGTCGGCCAACATGATTGTAACTAATTATATTGGGTGTTATGCCCAAACCCCGAAGAAAATTACATGGGATTAATGGATTCATGTAATTTGTTTCAGAGTTCACAATAATGTTGACCGACTGAAAAGCATGAGTTTCATATAGTATAGGAAACACTGAAAATGGCTTCCAACACCATAAGGGTTTTATTCACATCTTATTACATTCAGCAAACATTTATTTTAGTAAATACTCCCTTATTCATAAAACAATAAAATTACACGGCATTAAGGTATTTATAGGAAAATTACAAAATTGTATTTCCGTTTCTTAGGTGTCATTACTGAAAAGAAGTCATCGAAATGCAATAAATATATGACACATTTCTACAAAGTTGTGAAGAAGCTTATAAAAGTTACAATATTGACAACTGAGGCAAAAATAATTATAAAACAAAGCAATACAGTAATGAAATCTACCTGAGTTACAACATAGGTCGCGACGAGTCTCACAGGCGACACAACAACGAACAGAACGGAACTAAGTGTTGAAATTAGATTGTTAATGTGTTTGGGAAGGAGGGGTAGGACGGTACTGACGCTCTGCGAGTTCATGGAAATACCGTTTCCTTTTTAAGATTTAAAACATTCATTTTGGTTCCGTATTGATATACTAATTACGTTTTTAAAGGGCTAGGGTTCCACCTTAATCAATATTTTATTGAAAATGATCACTTATGTGGTCATTAGAAATGGTACATGTTTCGAGGACTAATAGACATTTTTTGTCCCCTTCGTCAGCCAATATTAAGCACTAAATGAGAAAATTATTAGATTAGCGTAGCACTAAAATGTTAATAGCCACTGAACCTAATGTGGTGCACCTCGGTCATCCTGGAAGTGGTTTTCCATCCATTTTCTACTTCTACTCCAGGCAAATGCCGGGATAGTACCTAACGTAATGCCACGGCTGCTTCCTACCAAAATCCTTTCTCGACTATAAAGACACACACTAATACACACATCACGGAGTCACAGGTTATAACACAACTTCTACACACACCCAAGTGCACGGGGCTACCTTACAACGATGTCGGAATGACCCTAAAAATCAACAATAACAGAACCGCAGCTACTATACTTTCGTTGCTGACTTATTTGGGAGCTTGCCGACATCATGTGTAAGTGTTTTTGTGTGTGGAATTAGTCTGATAACCTGTATCATTGTGATAACTGCGCAATTGTGTGTATTTGAAATTGGAGGTAGGATTAGATATGAGATGGCCGTTCTCTTAGGTAACAAGCAAAACCAGCATTTACCTGCAGTAGAAATGCAAAATCACTGATATGGGTATCAACCCACCTCTTTTCAATTATGCCACATGAGACTGAGCGTTCATCATTCCAGCCCTCAGAGTCTGGAATCGAACCTGGACCTCAGAATTGCTGGCCACTGTGCCACGAGGTGGTCAACTACCCTATATTCGTCTGACCATTGTTGCACGCTGTATGATAACTTTACACAAATAAATTATCCATAACGGATTCAAAATACTTCTCTCTTGGTCTTCCCCTGCCTATTTCCGAAGGAATTTTTCCTTCTAAATATTACGTAAAATGTCGTAGAGTATGTCCAATGAATTAAATCTTTCTTATTTCTAAACAAGTTCTTAACAGCCTTTTCTCCTCTATTTCAACGGAACTTATTTATTGGACTTCTTGTCAAACTGATCTTTATTATCCTTCTCCTCGACCCCATTCACATTACTTCTGGACACATTATCCCACCATTTCCACGCGTCCATGTTGTGATACAGAAATGCACTCCAAACAAATTTATTGGTGTATCATTTTCTATCTTTAATAACTGTATATGGCTGTTATTTAAAATCTGTTTCTTGTTATAACGTACAGATATGTTGGTTAGTTTTGAGGGGCGGAACAACGAGGTCATCTGCCCCAACGTACAGATTGAAACAACTTTCAATTTCACGCTTTATTTTAATGACTTTGACAAGTAATTTTATACGGAATTCAGTGATTTTGAGATTCAGAATTCACGTTATGAGAACGGATGAAAGGAGAGTTGATGTTGATTCCTATAGAAGGTTTGGAACTTTGTGGTCATGTAGCCCCGATTACTTGGGTGTGTGCGATAAATGTCTGAGAACCTGTGTAATTGTGGATGTATTCATGTCAACATAACTCAATTAAATTCGTATTCCCCTTCCTTTCTTGTGGTGGAAGAAAGCGTAGTGCTGCAACGAGGAGTTACATTGAATCGTGTGTCTTCCATTAACTCATTTTGGCAACTTTTGCACTCAACGATTTTAATACTAGAAGTAGTGTAACTTTAATGTTAGAGAAACTAGGGTGGAATCTCTGGAAGATAGAATGACGAAACCAGACTTTACGCTATGTACTGTACACTAATTGGCCAGCATAGAGAGAACCAAGCAAACGTCTGGGAAATCCCACTTACCTGAGCAGGGCAGATCATCCACATAAAGCTTATGGCCGACCACTTCGTACAAATTATGGGAAATATTCTTTCATTAATCACGTTAGTAAGTCCTTAAGATTTCAAACTTAAGTCAACATTAATTTTTACTTTTTATTGTACTGGTTTCGGCCACACTGTGGCCTTCCTGAGCGTAAATAATGTCAATAGAGAAGCAAGATTTACAGTACATGAAAACTTTTACCATAAAAGAAGGTTGTTTTCAAACATATTTCTAATGAATCAATAGTCTATAAAGCTAAAAAACTAAAAAACACATACACTAAAATAAAAATAAAACAGAATTTTTACAAAAATATGTTAATTCGAAAGAAAGAAATCTTGATATGAAACCGGCTTGAAGAAGGAAACAGTGATGTGGATGTCATGTTGACAAACATTTTGAGGTTAAGATGGAATTTGTCAGAATGGTTATAATGAAGTACAAATTTGAATAAGCTGTGGAATGATTGTCTATCGTTGAGAAAATATTCCGATCTAGAAATAGGGCAATATATACAGCACTATTAATTAATAAGAAATATTTTTGAGAACAAACTTCTTTTATGGTGAAATATTTCATGTCTTGCTTTTCTATTCATGTTATTATCTGCGCTGAGGAAGGCCACAATGTGACCAAAACCGGTACAATAAAAAGTACAAATTAATATTGAATTATGGTTTTTAATCTACAGGACTTATTTTACTTCGTCAATGGCCATCTTCGTGTCACATTAATCATGTTATTAACCCTACAAGTGCCAGATATTCAAGCTGAAAACTTAGGGTATTATGATTTTTATTTTTTTAAAGATTGAATATCATCAGAAACTAACGTTGTATATGCACCATTTTGATCAGAAAGGTTTGTTTCACAATTTTAAAAATGTAAAAAATGAAACTATAAGACCCAAAGATTCTTTATAAAGAGCAAACTTTTTGTTAGTTTGAATATATTTATTTAGAAACTTCAAAGTAAAATTGCACAAAAATGATTGATCATTATAAGCTGAAATATACAAAATTTGTCTTATGTCATTCTGAAATGATGCTGAAAGTTGGTTGATATTGGTCCATAATTAGCATTTCTGAAACCCTTTTTGTGTCACAATTGGGAAAAGACAAAAGAAAACATTCACTTTTTTAGTATATAGTAAGTTAGTTTCTTCTTATTCTACTTCTACTTCCTCTTCCTGGGCTCTCTTCCTTCTGTGTAAATTTACAGTATCCTTTGATATTTCTGGATGAGTCACCTTTTGAAACTTATCTGGAACCGTAATTCTACAGGCCTGTTTATGGTAACTGTGTCTGATCATGTCTAGTTTGCTAGGTTCCTCGAGCCTCATGTGGAATTTTTGTCCTCAGAATCACTATATCAATTTCAACATCTTCAAAATCACTAAATCACAACCCTCATTAAAAGCTTGTAAAATATTTGATTCAGTTAGCATTTCTTCGATAATCTGGCTGCCATGTTTGTTGTTTATCGCAGTCCCATGACAACTACTTAGATTCTAAAATTCTTAGATTTGAAACTCTACCAAATCCTTTCAAAAGTGACAATAGTGGTGGTATGCGTAAATTAGAGACATTCACATTGACATAGTAGGCTACGACTATTTTTCACCAACAGATAACATAACTGACTAGAAACCATGCATCTACTAAGGATTTCAATAAGCGATTGTGGCGCTACAAGAAGGTGCAGTGAGCCTCTTTTAGAGATTCTTGGCACTTCTTGGGTTAATGATTGGAACTCATAACCTGCCACAGTCTTGGAGCATTTCCCCATATTGATGTGTTGAAGAGAAGACGTGTAAATACGATGTAATTAATATAGTTTCCAAATCGAGACTTGTGTGCATTAAGTGCACACTAGCGTATTGCTGGTGATTTACTGTAAGTGTACAATTTGCCTCCGGGAAATTACCTCCATTTGCAAATAAAGTCAAGTAATTGAATGATTGAATGAATGTATCAGAAACCTAACTCAACTTCTGCCAATGTACTGTATGTCTTCACCCATGTGTAGATATCAGTGACGTAAGAACGACTTGGTTGTATTCCAAAGTCGACGAAGCTCGTTTACATAGAACGATAGTATTCTTGTGGACATCTGGCCGTTAAGCTGCTGGAAGGGCAAAGCAAGCTATGTAGGACATCTGGTTCACCCTGCTCTTCGCCTGATATTGATTCCCTAGTATTCAACAAAGACTGCTTTATATCCTCTTTTATCGTGTTACATTGACTGCGAGGTAGTCCACGATAGCACAATTCTAAGCGGCTTATGTGACCATCCTCATCTCTTATCTAATTTCAAAATGTATTCTCCTCATTCAAACATTATCCTTCGCTACAGTGGCAATGGTCTCTCTAGAATCAAGTGTAACATATTTAGAGATTTTAGTATATTGCTGCGATTGAGAGGCAAGCTTATGAACATTGGGAAATCAGCTTTCTATAACAAAAATCAACACGAATTTTGAGTCTAGATTCTGTTTGTCTGATTTTGATTTGTCATGCCTAACTAACGAAAGAAAAATAGTTTTACCTAATGAAGCTTGCTTTTGGAGCTACCACACCGAAAGTTCAAATTTGAATGAAATTCTCTATTTTTATAACTTCAAACAAAAACAAACTTTAATTTATATATTTACATCACGTTTATTGTCAAAAAATAGTTAATATTGATCTACAAATCAAGGAACCAACACAAACAAGCTTTAAAAATGAATATTTTTGGGTACTTCTTCTTTGTGGGTACGAACTTTCTCGCATTAACCCCCATATATAATCGCCTATTATGTTCTCATTATATTGTCGTTGATAACGTTGCTCAAAGTCCATCACGTCTTGGTGAAAACGTTCCCTTTGCTCTCTGAATATGCCCACAAGTTATCTTTAAATTGTTCCAAGTGAGCATGTAATATATGTACTTTGAGGGACATTCTACAACCCATGAATTTTTGAACTTATCAAGCATAGCGGAAATAAGCTTTTTGTAATTCTCGCTTTCTTGTTTCCAAGGAAGCTATGGATCACTGCTTTAAGGCTGTACCATGCTGTTTTTTTTTGTGAGTGTTGAGTAAATGTGGAAATTCTTCCCTGACCACTTGTTTCTTTATTTGATGACGCACGAAAATATCTGCTTTAATTTTACTCGTTGACAATTTAGGAAAAGAAGGCTTTAGATATTGAAAAGCTTGAAAATCTAGATGTGTTCAAAGCCATACCCCTTAAACTGTCTACCAAAACTTCAAATATTTAATTATCATTGCATCAAGTACAAAAGCAGACCTTATTAATTATGAATGGCGCTTTTGGTTACTGTTCGATAGAGACAGTCAGACTTATATGCATTAAGTAGTAGACTCAACACAAAATGTTTTTTTTGTTGACTTGTGTAATCAATTAACATTTTATTCCCCGTATGTCTACCTCTTATTATTCCAGTTTCCATTGTTGTTGTTGTTGATGTTGATGTAAATTCATTTAGAAGCTTGCGATCTCGTGGTCATACAAGACATGATATGTGAATTTGATTGTTTATTTTGTAGTTGTAAATTTAATATTTATTTATTACTATACATTTTGTTCATAAGTGCAATTATTATTTTATTTTATACTAGTGGACCTGTGATAGATATCTCGCATGTGCATAAACTACATCCACAATTACACATGCTCTCAGACAGATTTCACATACACCCAAGTACACGGGACTACATGACGAATCAAAATCAACTCTTCATTAGACCCTGCTCGAATTTCCTACCAACAGTAACACACAAATGTTCCTAGTGATATACTGAAATGTTGCACAACCTTCTGTACCCCCGGCGTTGTGGAGTAATACCAGACTCTAGGATTAGGGCATCCCTTGGTGATAAATCCCGTGTACGTTGGTGTAAACAATAATTACCATAATAATAACAATAAAAGAGAAAAATAGGAAACAGATAGACAGAAGAGAGAAAGAGGAAGCATAGTGAATATATGAGAGATTTTTGGGAAGATAGAAGAAATGGACAAAAAACAAGTAGTTCCGTGAAGAACTATACAGCCTATTTTCATATATCCTGCTCATGTTAATTGCCTCTATCAACATACAAAATTTCAGTTTAATTGCTGTAACAGATTCGTAGATATTGAGAACCGTCTAAATATTTCAGATGGTCGCCAGGTTGGATTTTTATTTTTGTACTATTACATTAAGATTATTGTGTACGTGTGGTATTCAAACTTCAATCGCTTGATTAGAACACAAGAAGTAAAAACGAGATTTTAAAATTACGCACAGCAGCCATCTTGTGATTATGCAAACAATTGAAATAAATTAGATGCCAGTGGATCAACATTTGTATAAGCATTTAACGTGCAACGTTTCACGGCACACGGATAGTTAATTCGCGAGAAACGTCCATTTAAATATTTATACTTCGCGTCGCCGCCATGTTGGATTTGTGGTCACCAGGTTACTGAAAGTCCTATAGGTGAACATATGTTCATAGTCTCTAAGAACATAAAAAAATTCAGTTTGATTGCTGTAAAAGTTTCATAGATAGTGAGAACCGTCTAAATAATTCGGAAGCTCGCCATTTAGGATTGTTATATGTATAGGCCATAGAGTTATGTACCATTCAAGGACAATTATTGCCTAGGTTCATTATTCAAACTTTCACTTCGATCGCATGATTACGATACAAGAAATAAAAACTTAATTTTAATATTTCGCACAGCCGCCATCTTGAGGTTATGTAAACAATTGAATTAAATTAGATGGCAGTGCATTACAATCTGCAAAATCATTTACTGTACCACATTTCACTGCGCTCAGAGAGTTAAATCACGAGAAAAGTCTATTAAATTATTTCAAATTCGCTAGGTCGCCACGTTCGTTTTGTACTTTACAGGTTTATGAAATATACATAGGTAAACTTGTATCAGTACCCTTTATCACCGTACAAAATTGCAGGGATATCTGTAATAGTTTCGGAGATATAGAATGTCAGTGAAATAATTCGCACAGCCGCCATTTTGAGGTTATGTAAACAATTGAACTAAATTAGACTCCAGTGCATTACAATGTGTATAAACAATTGCTGTATCAAGTTTCATTACGTTTGGATAGTTAAATCGCGAGAAAAGTCTATTTAAAAGTCTCAAATTCGCTTGGCCGCCATGTTGGTTTTGTAGTCACCAGGTTATTGAAAGTCTCATAGATGAACTTCTAGTAGTGCCCTTTATCATCGTACACAATTTCAGGGCGATATCGGAAATAGTTTCGGAGATATTGAATGCTAGTGAAATATTTCGCACAGCCGCCATGTTGGATTGGTGAGACGTAACAAAATTTGAAGGGAACGGTCGAGGTCGCCGGGAATAGTGCCATGAACTTACCGAGTTTCATTGAAATCTCTCCAGCCGTTTAGATTTTATTAGGGGGACACACACACACACCTCACACACACACACACACACACACGCACACACACACGGACAAAAGGTGATCTCATAAGCCTATTTTTTCAAAATTGAAAATAGGCTAAAAAACAACTTGAAAATTGATTGTGTTTTCACGATCTCCTGAAAAGGGGAATCAACGAAAAAAATAATGAACAAGTAGTTCAGTGAAGAACTATACAGCCTATTTTCATATAACCTGCTCATATTAATTGCCTCTATCAACATACAAATTTTCAGTTAAATTGCTGTAACAGATTCGTAGATATTGATAACTGTCTAAATATTTCAGATGGTCACCAGGTTTGATTTTTATTTTTGTACTATTACATTAAGATTATTGTGTACGTGTGGTATTCAAACTTCAATCGCTTGATTAGAACACAAGATGTAAAAACGAGATTTTAAAATTACGCACAGCAGCCATCTTGTGATTATGCAAACAATTGAAATAAATTAGATGCCAGTGGATCAATATTTGTATAAGCATTTAACGTACAACGTTTCACGGCACTCGGATAGTTAATTCGCGAGAAACGTCCATTTAAATATTTATACTTCGCGTCGCCGCCATGTTGGATTTGTGCTCACCAGGTTACTGAAAGGCCGGCCCCGTGGTGTTGGGGTAGAGCGCCTGCCTCTCACCCGGAGGCCCCGGGTTCGATCCCCGGCTCCGTCAGGGATTTTAAAACTGACGTGAGGGTTGGAACGGGGTGCACTCAGCCTAGTGATGACAATTGAGTAGCTGTCTGACAGTGAGACAGTGCCCCTGTCACGAAAACCAAGATTAACGGCCGAGGGGACCCGACGCGCTGACCACGCGTCACCCCAAAATCTGCAGGCCAATTGGCTGGGCAGCGGTCGCTTGGTAGGCCTAGGCCCTTCAAGGGCTGTAGTGCCACGGGGTTAGTTTTTTTTTTTTAAGGTTACTGAAAGTCCTATAGGTGAACATATGTTCATAGTCTCTATGAACATAAAGAATTTCAGTTTGGTTGCTGTAAAAGATTCATAGATATTGAGAATCGTCTAAATATTTCGGAAGCTCGCCATTTAGGATTGTTATATGTATAGGCCATAGAGTTATGTACCATTCAAGGCCAATTATTGCCGAGGTTCATTATTCAAACTTCCACTTCGATCGCATGATTACGACACAAGAAATACAAACTTAATTTTAAAATTTCGCACAGCCGCCATCTTGAGGTTATGTAAACAATTGAATTAAATTAGATGGCAGTGCATTAAAATCTGCAAAATCATTTACTGTACCACATTTCACTGCGCTCAGAGAGTTAAATCACGAGAAAAGTCTATTAAAATATTTCAAAATCGCTTGGTCGCCATGTTCGTTTTGTACTTTACAGGTTTATGAAATATACATAGGTAAACTTTTATCAGTACCCTTTATCACCGTACAAAATTGCAGGGTGATATCTGTAATAGTTTCGGAGATATAGAATGTCAGTGAAATATTTCGCACAGCCGCCATTTTGAGGTTATGTAAACAATTGAACAAAATTAGATTCCAGTGCATTACAATGTGTATAAACAATTGCTGTACCAAATTTCATTACGTTTGGATAGTTAAATCTTGAGAAAAGTCTATTTAAAAGTCTCAACTTCGCTTGGCCGCCATGTTGGTTTTGTAGTCACCAGGTTTTTGAAAGTCTCGTAGGTGAACTTCTAGTAGCGCCCTTTCTCACCGTGCACAATTTCAGGGTGATATCGGTAATAGTTTCGGAGATATTGAATGCTAGTGAAATATTTCGCACAGCCGCCATGTTGGATTGGTGAGACGTAACAAAATTTGATGGGCACGGTCGAGGTCGCCGGGAATAGTGCTATGAACTCACTGAGTTTCATTGAAATCGCTCCAGCCGTTTAGATTTTATTAGGGACACACACACACACCTCACACACACACACACACACACACGCACGCACACACACACGGACAAAAGGTGATCTCATAAGCCTATTTTTTTCAAAATTGAAAATAGGCCAAAAATGAAAATCCACAGCCTGCTTCCAGTCTCCGACCGCGTCAGGAATGGAATGAATGAAGCCCCCATCTAGCTACTGATGCTTTTAGAGAAGTCGAGGTGCCGGGATTTTGCTCGGAAGGGGATCTTTTACTGACACGACACCATCGCATTCGCGCACCCCTTAATACCAACGGACTGCGCCAGGAGTTTCTGTTGTGAATGCAATAGTGAGTCTAGGTATCATTATTAACGTCTGGAATGGTGTAGGTGCCGCGGCACTTGAAATACTGTGCAAATCTGACATTTGCCTGGAGGATTTGGTGAAAATCCAGGGTAAAGTAAGCCTCTTTCAGCGCTGGGATTTGAACCTCCGATCTTTCGACTTGTAGCAGCGCTCCATCGCAGTCGGGTGAGCTATTTAACGCGCACGGCAGCTCAGTGAAGTCCTGGTATTACCATTCGCTTCGTCGACAATACCACCATAGGAAATATTCTGCTATCTGTGTGTTGAAATCTTGTCAGAATAATATGGAAGGAAGTTTGTCCATTATGGGGCAGGTGACGACTCCAGTGGCAAGGCAATGATCTTGATAAGGCGAGGCGCTACGCCGTCAAGTACTCTGTCACCCCGGGCTACGCTCATTATCACCACCATAGAGAATGAAATTATCGTCAGCAGGCGATGATCATTGCTTTGCTCAAAACTCACGTTAAGAGCAATAAACATCAATAATTGCGTCGTATTCGGAAGAGCCAATATTGGAATGGAAATTAAAAACTATATCGTGTTTACCAAACATGCAACTTTAAATAAAACTGGATATAGCTTTGAGGACCAATTTTCTGTATGACAAATAAACCTAAACATAAAACATCAATAAGGGAGATATTTTTTTTAACAAATCCTAGCTAGATCTGAGGTGATGACTCCAGGCTCTCTGCGAACTCACCTGATAAATGGGCTCATACAGCACCGTCTGCTCTCCTTGAAATATGCTTAGTGTGGTTTTCAGTGGCTTTTAAATCCAAGTAATTGCCAAGACGATACATTCTAATAGGCCACGGCCACTTCCTTCTATATCCTTGTCCAGTTTCATTTTATCTTTGATTTCTCTGATGAGGTAAGCTACAAGAAATGCTTCAGGTCGTAAAGCCCATCATTAAAATTAAATAAATAAATAATAAATAAATAATAAATAATAATAATAAAAGTTGAATAAATACATAAATAAATTATATAAAGAAATGAATAAAGCTACAAAATAAATAAATTTAGCAAATGAAATAATTAAATAAATATAGAAACTTATAATTAAATAAATACATAAATGTTAAGTAAATAAATGTATTAAATACTGTAAATAAATAAATAGTTAAATAATTAAGAAATTACATAAATAAACAAATCCCATTTCATCCACGAATGCAATGACGAGCTGCAAGTTCGGAGATCTGAAGTTCGAATACTGGCATTGACAGCGGACATCCTGAGTTTAGGATATGTACGCATTTCCATATTTAGTCCAGGCAATGCCGTTAGTATAAATTATTTCATTTTAGAAAAATATGTGCTTTTGGGCACGGTTTTTATCGCTTGATAGCCAGTTTGTTTTATAGGAAGACTTTGATTACGGTAGTATAATAATTTAAGGGGAGACTCTGGTATAGAATGGAACTTCTCCTGTCATCGACCAACTGAAATAAAATTTTCGTAGTATGTGCCTTGTATATAATTAAGACGTTGTTTCCTTAGACGCTCTGCAGGCATCGATGTCTATCTGACAGACTATTTTCACGCACGCATTCATAACGCATGACAGCATGCACTTATATTCAAGATCACGTTTCAAGCCACGTTTCTGCCATACTAGTTTGCAATCGAATGAATTCAGGCACTCTAATCTGAAGCACCTTTCTTTGTTTTGACACTCAGTGCATGCGACAGTGCTCCTTTGTTCTTCAACTGCCCGTCGAGAATTTGAGAAAGATTGTTCTTAGTGATGGTGATTTCCTGAAAAATACAATGTCCATAAGTATATTCTGTAGGACTCTCGTAGTTAGTAGTGGTACTAGTAGTAGTATCTGTGATAATTTTAATTAATAACGGGAAGACAATCTCGATGTTGCAACCCTTAACCCTCTGCCGGGTGCATGCTAAATAATATCGCCGTTGGGCGCAACTAATCTGTCAGATTAACCATTGAAATACACGTTTCTTTACATTAAATCGCCTAGAAACAGTACCAGTATTTGTCATCTCATTTGACTGTTGTATTTTAAACTTGAAGAAAAGAAAATATTCAGTTTAATTATGTAATGCTCAATTTTAACTCAATTCAAAAACTTATTATATATAATGAACAAACTCAAATTCTGCAATCATATTAAACTAAATGTTCTCTAGTGAGATTTAATAAGCCACAGATTGCATTAACTAAAACAAAGGAATGTTCTTTTATCAATATTAGAAGAAAATAGATGGCATACACATACGTAAACAAAAGCCAAACACACTTACGTTTTCGGGTGCAATTAATCTTCTGGATGAATCGACTCACCACGGAGTAACGTAGGGTACTGAAACAAAGAAGACCTCACCCCCACGCAACTGGCGGGGAGAGTGGAAGTTATTACACCACGCGCACCGTTCATGTAAAAACCCAAGCCTGGGAGGGAAAAAAGTATTTGCTCTTAATGTAAGAGGTTATGTGCGCCCGACGGAGTGTCAATACAACAATCACCATGATCATAAACCCAGCTCTGATTCTCATGATCTCAGAAAGTAGGAGAATTGTCTGATATCGCGCATAACGTAAGAGAAGGCCAGACGTTAAAGCCTCATTACTGGCTAGCAAATATGTGAGGCCACTGAGAGAGAACCGTTTCCGCATTATCTGCTCCATACTCTTGTAGAGTGAGAGAGAAGGGCTCGTTTGTCGCAGGTTCCGCGTACATAAAGAATCACAGATGTAGCAAGCGACCCTTCATTAATCGCTTAATAGCTTGTCACGGAGGATGAGTGGTTAACGTGTCGGATTACCAACCCGAAGATTGCAGGTTCGCCCCTGGCCGTGGTAAGTGATTTTTTTGAAAGGCGACTAAAATCACGACATGGATGTCATTACCCCCATTTGAATTCAGTAGGCCGTGTTCAAAGGCAAAATTAATCTCGGGATTTTCCGCCAAAACAATGTTCCTCCATTCTCTACTCTCTACTAGAAAGCCCTGTAGTGTCAAGGAGCTTAGATATCTAACCTCCTTGACTTTCATAGCGTTCAAAGGAACGACGAAATTCGACATTCAAGCTGCCCTCTGGGTGTCAATTAACAAAGCTTGCACCCGGCACCCGAGGACATACGAAATTTAAACAAGTAGTTCCGTGAAGAACTATACAGCCTATTTTCATATATCCTACTTATGTTAATTGCCACTATTTAACATACACAATTTCAGTTTGATTGCTGTAATAGATTCGTAGATATTGAGAACCGACTAAATATTTCGGATGGTCGCCATGTTGGATTTTATATATGTAGGTCCTAGAGTTATGTACTGGTACATGCAGATTATTGTGAACGTGTAGTATTCAAACTTCAATCGCATAATTAGGACACAAGAAAAAACAAGGAGATTTAAATTTTTTTCACAGCTGCCATCTTGAGGTTATGGAAACAATTGAAATAAATTACATGCCAGTGGATTAACATTCGGATAAAGATTTACTGTACCAAGTTTCACTGCACGCGGATGGTTAAATTGCGAGAAACGTCCATGTGAATATTTATAATTCGCGTCACCGCCATGTTGGATTTGTGATCACCAGGTTATTTAAAGTCCTATAGGTGAACTTAAGTTCATAGCCCCTATGAACATTAAAAAATGCAGTTTGATTGCTAAAATAGATTCGTAGATATTCAGTATCGTCTAAATATTTCGGATGGTCGCCATGTTGGATTGTTAAATGTATAGGCCATAGTCATGTACCATTAAAGGAAAATTATTGCGTAGGTTCATTATTCAAACTTTCACTTCGATCGCATGACTACATCACAAGAAATAAAAACTTAATTTTAAAATTCGCACTGCCGCCATCTTGAGGTTATGTAAACAATTGAACTAAATTAGATACCAGTGGATTACAATGTGTATAAATATTTCCTGTACCAGGTTTCAGTGCGCTTGGAACATTAAATCGCGAGAAAGGTCTATTTAAAATTTTCAAATTCGCTTGGCCGCCATGTTCGTTTTGTGGTTAACCGGTTTTTGAAAGTCTTATAGATGGACTTCCAGTAGTGCCCTTTATCTCAGTACAAAATTTTAGGGAGATACCGCTAATAGTTTCAGAGATATAGAATGCCGGTGAAATATTTCGCACATCCGCCATCTTGTGATTATGTAAACAATTGAACGAAGTTAGATGTCGGTGCATTACAATGTATATAAACATATACTGTACCAAGTTTCATTGCGTTTGGTTGGTCAAATCGCGAGAAACGTCTATTTAAAAGTCGCAAATTCGCTTGGCCGCCATGTTCGTTTTGTAGCTACCAGGTTTTCAAAAGTCACATAAGTGAACTTATAGTAGTTCCCTCTATCACCATAGAAAATGTCAGGGTAATATCTGTAATAGTTTCGGAGATATTGAATGCTGGTGAAATATTTCGCACAGCCGCCATGTTGGATTGGTGAGTCGTAACAAAATTTGAAGGGCACGGTCGAGGTCGCCGGGAATAGTGCTATGAACTTTCCGAGTTTCATTGAAATCGCTCCTGCCGTTTAGATTTTATTAGGGGGGGGGGGGACACACACACGAATCACACACACACACACGCACACACACACGGACAAAAGGTGATCTCATAAGCCTATTTTTTCAAAATTGAAAATAGGCTAAAAAAAATCGCTTACAGAACTGGATCTGAATTCTGCAGTGGTATTCCAGGAAGTTCAAGAGCTACTCCACATGTGAGGCAGTTTTAATTATCGTGTGGCCTCCGGAGAGGCCGAGTGCAGGTCTTTCTAGTTTACGCACGTGGGCGACCTGCGCGTCGTAATGAGGATGAAGTGATGATGAAGACGTCACATACACCCAGTCCTCGATCCACGGGAATTAACCCCAGAGGATTAAAATCCCTGATGGCTCGGCTGGGAATCGAACCCGGAGCACTTCGGGCCAAAGCCTAGCGCGCTAACCATTTATCCACGGAGCCAGATATGTGAGACAGTGAATGTCGTACTTGGCTAACATCTCCAATATCAAGTTTGATTCTCCGTTCTACCACGTTATTTAATTCAGGTCCGAGGAATTGGAATGCGGTACACTCAGTCCTCAAAGGTACTACGCTACCGATAAGTATAAGCGAGGAACTACAAGGTGCCTTCAATATTCTGACGCAGTGCACAGAAGAAAACAATTTCCTACATAAATTAGGATAAGACGGTTTCAATGACGTTTAGGACGTTTGGAGAAGCATCCGTTTTTCGCATTCAAGAAAGAACATTGAGGGATGCATCGAGCTTCAAGTACTTGGGTATCACATTGCAAATAAGGGTAATGTCCTTTCTTCCCACATCAATGATACGATTATTTATTTATTTATTTATTTATTTATTTATTTATTTTATTTACCGTATGGCTTTTAGTACCGGGAGTGTCCGAGGACATGTTTGGCTCGCCAGAGGCTGTAGCTGCTTCAAGCAGATACCCATAGGCTGAGCTACAAGTTCCGTTCAATTTCAAGTAGTTCCAACTTTATCTACCTGATCTCACTGACACCTACTGGTGAACGTTGGAACTTTGATAGAGCGTTTCAAGGAAATCGAACCTAGAAATTTAGTTTCACACAACTATAGTTTGTGGAAGGATCTTTTACATGCCATAAATCTATGATATGCAACCGCCGGCTTAACATCCCCTCCGAAGGAAGGCATACTGAAGGATTTAATGCTCTTAATAATATCCAACGACTTCGGCCGGGTTCTAACCCGTGATCTTGGGAACAGTAGTTCAGCATGCTACCACCGAAGCCACGATGAATGTAGCCATTAGAGCCATAAACGATATCAAGAATATAAATAAACTGTCTGCCAAAACAGATTTAAAACTATTTGACTTCAAGGTTTCACCTACTGTCACATAAGGTCTGGAAAATGTTTGGCTGCATTTGAAACTGAAATACCTAGAGCAATTGGAAAGAATGAAAGCTACGTTTTTTAGAAGAGCCCGCTGTGTGCACAAATAAACACCTTCAAGGCTCGTATTTGAGTTAACAAGTAAACCGCTTTACGTCGAGGAACTTTATTTTTGCTTGTTGCTGCCATCTATACCGAGCTATGTACACTTCGTAGAGAAAGTAAGGGTAAAGAAGGGATACATATGGAGTGAATTCTACTCCACGGATGCTATGATCTACAAAGACTGGCAAGGAGGGGGTTAGGAGCTGCGTCATTTGGTTTTCACGCTTCAACATACATGATTTTCACTTTAAGTAGTGCATAATTTTAAAAAATCCATCAATCAGGTTCAAATTGTGTTTGTGACCGCTGTTGCTCGAGTTGCGAATGGTACCATGCTATGATTTGCGAACTTCGGATCGAGTCCCTAGCTGCATTTACCAACGATTATTTTATAGTTTATTGCATTATACTTTCATGTAAGTAATGGCCATTGGCTGCTATAAAATCTTCATATATATTACTCTAAGGTGAATGTTTCACAAAACTCAAGCTCCTAAACCAGAGGGAGTTAGAAGGTGTGGTTTGTACAAAAAACTTCCATATCGTCTCACTAGTACAGGAAAAATCTTACATTTCTTGAAAAGTCAACAGAAATATATTTATGTGTTTCTAAAATGCTTTTAAACAAATAAACAGATGATAGCCCCTGGCAGACTGATTCGCGTACAGCCCGCATAGCACTAGCGCTCGACGGGTAGTCTGTACACATGGGGCGCGCACAACCCAGACAGCCCCTGGCAGAACTGTGCCGCGTAAAGCCCGCATAGAACTATGGCCGGGTGGGTAGTCTGAACACATGGGGCGCACACAACCCATTATGCGAGAGATCTCGTACGGGTCCGCTAGTATATTATTATAAGTGTAGGTTTTATTCTCACCTCAACTTCCTTAGAAATGGTTTTGCATTGTTTACACTGCTGGAATAGTTTATAACGTAAATCGATGGCCTCCTTCCAAGCTATAGGCTCAATTTCAAAATCACACACTGCCAAAGGCATGACAATAACACAGGAGTTGAAGCTTTATCAACCTATTTGCCAGGGTATCATCCCATAAGCCTTTGGGCTCGTCTGTTGGTATGGCACACTTCACCAAATAAGCAAGGAGCCTTGTGGAAACTCACTATCACAAGCCACAGAACCTCCTATTTTAAGTGGAACCTGAAATGACAGACGTGACTATACAATTCAAAAATCTTATATGGATTAACTAGGAAATTAACTTGGTCCACCTTTTAAGATGCAAGCAGCGAGACCCCTGAGCTATAACGCCCTATGTAGTGCTTAGCAGTACGGAAGAAAGTACTTTAATATGCAAGGTATGTTAAGGACAGTCAATCTAAATGGTATAGGAGGACACGAGTTCTATTCCTCACTCCACAATTAATTAAAATTCAGGCAAGAGGGGTGGAACTGAGAATATTTAGTCTCGTGAGACTAATTTTATAGCTGTTTGACATGAGAAGTTGCGATCCTTGGACAAGCCCCTCCATACTGTAGCTGAGGGTGTCATTGCATTGGCCACCCATCCCCCATTAATTAGCAGAATATCAGCTGGATGGTGGTAGTCTTCCTTGGATATTCGTTTACATCTTGGGCCAGTAGTGACATTACAATAATAATAATAATAATAATAATAATAATAATAATAATAATAATAATAACAAAACAACTTCTCATAATAGACCAGACATAACTTTAACTGATAAGAAGAACCATCACACGCACTTGATTGACATACCTATTCCGAATGACCATAATATCCACCATAAATACAGAGAGAAAATTGGTAAATATTCTCCTCTAGCTATGGAGGTTGCTAGAATCTGGAGACAAAATAATGTGACGATTCTTCCTTTTCTCCTTTCTCCCACTGGGGCGACACCTAAATCCTTTTCAGTAAATCTAGCCACACTAAATCTTCCCATATACACCCACACTATTGCACAAAAGGCTGCAATTATGAAAACCTGTAGCATCGTTAGAAGGGTTTTTGAATACACATTATGATTTTTCTTTGGACCCTCTTGTGAAAAAGAGATGTGGAAGATAAGAAGAGAAAAGAAAATTAACTGTCAAACGTCTATGTTATACCGCATAGTTCGAAAATGTATGCTATAGGCTTAAGTGTTACTTTACTCATTTTCTTGTACGTAATGTACCGATATGAGTCATGTTACCGACTGTAAGTTGAGTAAATAAAGAAAATAATAATAATAATAATGATAATGATAATAATAATAATAATAATAATAATGATAATTGTCATCAATAAAGAACACAGAGAGGCATTGCTGGTAGATATTGCATGTCCCAACACTCAAAACACCCAAACAACAGCTGCTACTAAAATATCTAAGTACACAGAGCTGGCAAATGAGATAAAGCAGATGTGGAAACTTGAGTCGGTGACTACAATCCCATTGTATCGTGTACTGGTGTTATATCCAAAACTCTCCACAGTAGTCTATCAATATTGAATCTGCATCCACAGATATATATTGAACTACAGAAGGCAGTTCTGTTAAACACCAGCCATGTTGTCAGGATGTTCGTTGGTGACAATACCCTGGTCAAACACTCAGCAAAGCTCGATGATTCAGATGGAAATTTAGCTCATCCTATGAATGAAGGAGGCTAGAGAAGAATGCAGGCACGACGTGGATGTACAGTAATGTGATGTCTCTGTACAGTGTAATCTACAAACGTACCTCAGTACAGATGATTCCTGGCTAAGGCCGAACCTGGCTGTAACATAAAATGTTGTCGGTATTTGCCGTGATAATGATGTCAAACAAAAAACAAACAAAATCATAATCATAATAATAATAATAATAATAATGGCCCGGCTTTGCCTAGCAGGCTTACGTTGTTTGAGTCAGAACACCTCGCTACATGTGATCAATTTTAACGCTCCATTTTCCCTGCCATCTATCATTGAACGTGAACATTCTGGATAGCTGGGTATTCATCTCGTGGCGTAGTGACTGGCGTTATAGGCAGTCACTGCGAATGTTCGTGATCGATTCCCGACTCTGCCAAGAAATATAATTCTGGTCTGAGACCTGGAACGAGGTACACTGAGCCTCGCGAGGTAAAAGTGATAAGAGATGGATTCGATTCCCACCTCAGTAATCAGAAAATTAGTTATCCATGAATTTCCACCTTTAATCTAGCAATATAGCGGAATGGTTCCTGACCACGTCATACCAAATCCTGACTCCAATACAATATCATTACAATCTACCAGGTTAACAGACAGACTTCGCATACACCCTAGTGCACAGGGCTACATGAACAAGGCGTCCCAAAGCCTTACATGATTTTCTTTCGACTAGACAACAAACGTGATATTTAGGCTGTTTTCTATTGTTATATACTCAAGTTCCATCATATGCCAACATCAATGTTGTCACTTTTAACGCCCTTATACATTCCGACTGTTTCATTGGGGATTGAACAGGCCATCTTCTGAATATTACCCAGTCTCTATGCAGTTAAATCTGTTAAAGCGATAAGTGTATCAATTGATACTGTTTAACATTAAAATATATACATTAGCTCCCTGAAAATGAAAGTAGCCGCGTAATTAATCAGAAATAATTTGATTCTGTTGCTATATATTGCTATGAAAATGAGAGTAATAATAAACTAATCGAATTCCTGTGTTGTGAACATAAAATTAATGTGAATTGTAATTATATTTATAACTCTAGGTCACAAATCGCATTAAATATCTACCTCGTGGTGGTGAGGCCGAGGCCTTCTGACCACCCTTGCTCTTCCTTGACGCAAAACAGTAATACTGCATGGGAGAGCCTAGTGACAGGTTTAGGGGTCCAAACCAAAGGCTCCCATAATACGAGGGTGGTAAATAAATTGATTTTAATTTGTAATAACGAAGCCGTCAAATAAGTATTATTTCACTTATAAAAAGATTATTAAAAGTTTTGGCTACACAAAAATGCATTGACTACATAAAGGATGTAAATCTGACATTGTGACCCTTATCTGAGTTCAGCCTTGTATATAGATTTTTTCTCAATGCTGTTTTAATTATCTTTATATTATATGTATCGCGATGTGTTTTGTACCATACGCTAAATAAATAAATAAATATTCAAAGTTTGATAAAAGTTCAATATTGATTTGACGGATTTGTTTCTACTAATTGAAATTGTTCATTGAATACATCTATATTAAAAAGAAATTTGACATGTCCTTTGTATAGAGTGTGCTTCTGTATGGATTTGCATCTTGGACGATCAGGGGTCAGGATTGGAAGCGACTTGAAGCGTTTGAGATGTGGGTCTGGCGGAGAATGTTACGGGTTAATTGGACTGAAAAGAGGACTAACATCAGCATCCTGCAAGGAATTCAAGGGAAGAGAGAACGAACTGAGACCAACGATCCATAAAATAAAAGCCAAATTCACAGGATACATTTTGAGACATAACGCTTTCCAACTAATATACTGGAAGGAAAATTCACAGGGAAGAAAGGCCGAGGACGACCGAGAAAATATTTCCTGCAAGACATCACACTAATTCTTCATTATGGTTCCTACTGTGAAATGAAAGGAGGTGCTGAAGACAGAAAATAATGGTTGCGGAGACAAGGTATGGCCTTTGGAAGTTGATGATATGGATATATTATTTAGACAAATATGGTTATTATTGAAGCTTTTTACATAAAGTGGTGGAAACGTACGCATATTATAGGCCTACTAAACTGTTTATTGTAGATTTACCTTATTAACAACAGTGATCTTACACTGGAACTACTTGTTACTATTTGTTCCCACGCATTTGGTATTTTATTCTAGTTTAGCTTTCACGGAAGTATGGATCACTGGTTGTACTTCAAGGTCTTCCATGCTCTACTTTCCTCGAGTCAATCCCCGTCTAGCTTATGGGAAATTTCTTATTAAGAGATAAGAGTATTGTTTATTTTAGCGGATAGATCTCGCCCTCGGGGAAATAAAGGAAGAGATTGGTCGGGATGTGCGGAGCTACATCGAGTTAAGGCAGGTCAGCTGTGACCTTGCTGGGTCATATCTCTAAAGGAAGAGAGAAGAAATTGGTCAGCGCGTGATGTGTGCCTTGAAGGTCACTAGTGTTCAAATGAAGGAGGGGAATCTATTTACTATTACTTTATAATTATTCATATGTTTACTATGTCATTGGTATAATTCACCATTTCATCGACAATTGTTGCAAGATGGAGTGGAGTTTTGTATGTTGGTAGGTTGAGGAACGAACGAATTATGGTGAAGGTCTCTAAAATGACTGCTTGTACCTTTTGCCTATGCTCAAGTGTCATCGGGCCGAATAGACTAATTTAGTTCTTGAATTTGCTAAAACCGTTTCTTTGTGTGCCGTTACAATCTAAGAGCAAACATCTTGCAAAATTTCAGCTTTCTAGGCCTAGTGGATTCAAAGCTACGATGATGAGTGAGAACATGAATTTTGAATTGTATACCTATATATATATAGAGAGAGAGATGGATTGACTCGACTGGTCACAATCGATTCGCTTGTAGAAGAACCGGAGACAGCTCATTTTACGCCCGTCGATGCGAGAAGCACGAAGTGGTAATCCCGTAAATCACGTCTTAAGGTCCAAAAACCCTTGGTTTTGGATATATTCCATGTGACATTGATGATGCAGCAAAAACGTTACCATGACAACGCCAGCTCACATGATCCCATTCAGTTTTTCATCAGGGGCAGATGACCTTGTAGTTCCACCCCTTAAAAAACAATAACTAACTAACAGTGTTACATCTGCCTTTGTTGTTGTTATTGTTTTATCTGTGGGACAAGGACATAGTGGTCATTTAGCCTTGTCTACTTGGGTGTGTGTAGAATTTGTCTGGTAACCTGTGTTATTGTGATGTTTATAGACTAGAAGTGTGTTAATTTGTGATTCAGACGAGGATTGGGAAGGAGGCGGTCGTGGCCTTAATTTATGAACAACTCCGGCATTTGCTTGGAGTGGAAGTGGGAAACCACGGAAAACCACTTCCAGTAGGATTGAAAACTGTAGTTCATGGCCTTCGTATCGTTTGAGTGGCATGTCTTCGTACAGTGAGAAACGTAAGGTAGAGCTGCGGTTGCCATTGCTACGTTGGGCCATTCGTTGAACCGTTTGCCAGAAATATCTCAAAACGTCTAGGTTTTAGGGCCTTTGTGTTTCGGGGTACCCTTTCTTGTATCTGGGGGTGTAAAATGAACTGAATTAAAAGATTTCTGGTGTTCAAAGCAGGCCATATCGAGATTTCGCAACGTTTTGTACGCTTGCTTCATAATTGCGGCATCGATTGTTCTTTGCATCCTTGAGTCTTTTTCACGAATTTATTCTGATCGCCAGCCAATATATTATTATTATTATTATTATTATTATTACTATCGTATTGTCACAGAAACATAAATATGACATTTTGAATTGGAGCCGATAGGCGATCTAGACTCCAGTTTCGACTTACCTATTAGCTCTGCAATCTGGTAGAGAAACCGGAAATGTATGGAGCGATCTGTGGCTGACATTTCCCATGTATCACTAAATGTTACACTACACGACCGGGGTTCAAATTAATGGGGAGGATTCATTCAACAGTTGGTAGACCTGGTAACACAAACACTATGCTGAATAATATATATTTAGATATAAATTACACATACGAAAATCGGTTAAAATCCATTTGTTAGTGTGGAAGTTATATGCAGTAGAACATTAAACATATACGCTTGCATAGAATTATGTAGGTAGCACTACTGTAATTATCACGATACCTCATTTGTCTAAAATATCTAGAATTTACAGTTTACTAAGTGTTAAGTTTGTTCCCTACACATATTCCGAGACATTTTGTCTGCGGTTATTTTATTTATTTAGCGTATGGCACATGAAAACATTAAATTATCGCATACATGAAATTTGATAAAAATTCTAGCTATTAAAAAACAACTATCACCTTAAACCTAGATGCAAATAAATGAAAATGAAAATCCACAGCCTGCTTCCAGTCTCTGACCGGGTCAGGAATGGAATGAATGAAGCCCCTATCTAGCGGCGAGGATATGAACTGTGCCGGCTGCCGAGGCCTGACGCACTCCTCTGGGGCAATGATTAAATGAATGACAGATGAAATGAAATGATAGTGGAGAGTGTTGCTGGAATGAAATTTTGACAGGGAAATGCGGAGTACCCGGAGAAAAACCTGTCTGCCTCCGTTTTGTCCAGCACAGATCTCACATGGAGTGACCGGGATTTGAACCACGGACCCAGCGGTGAGAGGCCAGCGTGCTGCCGCCTAAGCCACGGCGGCTTCAAGATGCAAATAAATAAATGTCCTAAATCATACATTGTACGTACAAGATTTTTATGAAATACTGTGACCTAAATCCACCATGTTGGTGATCTTTGATTGCCGAGATTCGCACAGCAACCTTGGAAGTAGTTGATGAATGTAACATATTGTAATGTATTCCAGAATGTGTTTGTAGAAGATATTCTTCATAATTATTATTCTAGCTGCTAAATGGACCCATCCTTATGGCATTGAGCTTAAATTTAGTACAAGCGAGTGTCGAACATCTTCTACTCCTAACGGCTTTGACAAGTCATGACGCAATAGATGAGGGGTGGAAATTCCCCACACTCCTACGGATCAGGTGACCAGGGCAACCGGTGTGTGCTCTGTGTAACACGTGTAGAGAGGTTTTTCCATTCTAGTCTGTTCTATTGCTGATTTAACACACATGTGCGCGGAGACGATCATTCTACCTTCGGGAAGCGTGTGTCTACACTATGATATTAGCATTACAATTTGCTTGTGAAATACCGGTACTTCTTATAACTTATTTACGAGTGGCAGGTAAAATTAAAATTAGTGATTTCTCCAAGAGGCTGATGTAAGTAGAAACTGTATATTTATCAAGTGAACACATTAACACAGCTACAAATCGGACTTGACAAATTCACCGTGGAACGCCAGAATACGGAGAAATTAATATGCAACATGTTAAAGCACACGATATAATAGCAGACCTTGTCGTGCTACGAAACCAGGCATATAGTCAGTCAATGTTGAACATTTCTACAATAGTAATTGCATCTTATTCAACATAATACATTCAAAAATTACCGGATTGCCAGCAAGAGCATTAATAAATTATTAACAGTATCGAAACAACACCGTTCAGTCCATATCAGTGAAATACATGGAACATTTCTTCAGCAGTGGCTTACACCTAATTCTTTTTAGGGGGTGTCTGATGTCATCCACTATGATACTTTCACTCAAGAATAAGAATATGGGAACATTTATGGAACATTTCTTCAGCAGTGGCGTACACCTAATTCTTTTTAGGGGGTGTCTGATGTCATCCACTATGATACTTTCACTCAGGAATATGAATATGGGAACATTTTTGGAACTTTTCATATACTTCAATATAATGGCTTAAGCATTTAATAGGGAAACTTGATGGTGAGGACGAATCCGGGATTCAGAGAGGCTGAATACACTGTAGACCAGGCATCACGATGATGTTGGCGTTAAACGAGTTTCTTAAACGCCGATCTTGCAAATTAAAGAACAGAATCAAGATTAATTCGTCGGGGAAACGGGCACAGTGATTTGGCACCCTATACGTGTGGGCAACGTTACGTAAGGCAGCAATTTGATGCCGAGCGTGATTAGCTCGACGGTTTGGTAATTTTTGGGGGGTGATAGTTCGATAGTCAGACGAGTTCTGATATCTTGCAATGTCATTGAATCGGGATTTTTTTTTTAACTTCAATTCTAGATGTTGTTTGTTTAACTTATCAGGTAAAGCTATCTTTATGCCTTGTTTTTTGAATAGGTTATGCCTTCAAAAGACAAGGCATAAAGATAGCTTTCACGACGAAAAACACAACCGCTAGGCACCTCCTAAATAGTAATCTAAATAAACGTGACCCGTATTCAAGGTCAGGGGTATATTCTATAACGTGCCAAGACACCGATTGTCAAGCTAATTACATCGGGCAGAGTGGAAGGCGAGTAGACACACGTTATAATGAACATAGGAATGCGATAAGATACGGAACACATTCAGCCGTGTGCGAACATATGTGTGACGCAGGGCACAGCTTTACCAACATAGAGTCGGACCTTAAAATAATCCATCACGAATCGAAAGGCAGAGCTCTTGACATAAAGGAAGCAATAGAGATACACCTAGCCAAACGAAACAATCCCAACAATCTAAATGAACACACGTTCATGGAGAGCTCACCCCTCTTCACGCTACTAAAAAACACACCCTGTCGGAAACAAAACACAATTTAGCGACACAGCCAAGCTAGATAAAAAAAGGGGGGAAATTAGGGGGTTTTTAATAGGTAAATGTTATCTGGATCAGGTGTACGATGTACTTTGCTTCTGCAATAAACCAAGGCCCATATTCGCGGCAGTATTAAAGGTGCCGGGACGTCCTCATAAGACCGTCAACGCTTAGTTCGAATGGGTTATGCTCCACGCGTGGCGAGGGCCAATCCACGGTCTTTAATAGTTTTGGACCCACCTCATTCAATAACATACATCTTATCTAGGTTGGCAACACCTCACATAAACACATCGCTATCACTCCCCACAGCACGTAGGGACAGGGGGGAGGAGGCAGGGGAAAAACCAGTCGTTAAGATAACCACCGCAGTCGACCGCACAGCGAGTTCCAGTGAGCACGAAAACTGCGAGTAGCTGTAATACGGAAGACAATCAGATAAGTAGTTATCCAAAAATTTTATAGTTTAACCATAGTTTACAACCATATAATCTCTCTAAAGTACAATCTCCGGATAGCTATCACCATTTAGCATTTCACCTAACATATATACTGCATTTAGCATACACTGACAGTTGCAGTACCAATACTGCAACTAAATAAGTGTACATATTGTAAATCTTTTCACCTGTATTTCAAACATAGATTTTGTAGCCTAAGTGTAATGGATCTGATGATGATCGCTTGACGATCGAAACTGGTCATCCTAGTGTTTTATTAATCTCATGTAATTTATTTCAGGATTAGGGCATAACCCATCTCTTTTGGGTACATTCGTGTTGACCGACTGAAAAGCACTAAACTCTTATATTTATATATTTGTGTAATTATAATGACTGATGCAGCAGAAGCAGAAGGACCTCAGGACATTCTTGCTCAAATCCAAAGGGGCTTTGACAAACTGTATGAGGATTTGAATGTGGTAAAGAACACTTTAGCTACTGATAAGCAGGAACTTAAAGATAGTTTGGCTGCTGATAAGCAGGAACTTAATGCACGAATAACCACATTAAATGAAAGTTTAGCTACTGGTAGGCAGGAACTAAAAGCCGATATTGACAATTTATCAAGCAAAGTGCAGTTGATTAAAGATGATACACAGGATATTCATGCTGATATATTAAATGTAAGAACTGATATATTAAAAGCCAATATGGAAATAGAAAGTATTAACTATTCTATAATAGATATTAAATCAGATATTCAGTCTTTAAATACAGATACTCAAATGGTATCTAGCGATGTAAAGAGTTTAGATGTCCGTTTGCAAACGCAAATTGCGCAAGTGCAGGCAGATGTTGAAAAAAGTAATTTAGCCTTAGACAAAAAGTCAGATGCTTGTGATACAAGACTTACCCATAATCTCAAAGTTCTTAGAAAGGAATTGCATACCCACGAATCAGGTCAAGTTAACGCTGTCAAAACACAATTTGTAGACAGATTGCAAGGTTTATAAAAGAAGTTGACCGACAATTTAGATGGTTTAAGTAAAGATTTATCAGAACATAATGAGAGGGTACAGCAGAAAAATGAAACAGTAGTTAAGAATTCGTCAACAGTCACTGACACTGATTCTACGGAGATAGCAGATATCAAAGAGAAAGTAAACCAGCTAACAGGGAAATGTAACAACGATTTCGAGCACGTGCGTAATGAGCTACAGACACAGATAAGGAATAGTGTAATTATTACAGCGGCAGATATGGAAAATAAACACAAGTTAGAGCACGACCTGACCACAATTTGGATATCGAATCTGGAAACGGAACTATCCAACATGAAAAATAATGTTAGCCACACTTATGAGCAACCAGGACAAATATTACAATCGGATAGTCCCAATGTTTTAAGAACATCAGATAGTCCTAATGCTTGTGGAACGTTAGATACGGAAGGGAATAGAGCCAATTCAACTACGAAGGGACACGTCACAATAATTCGAAACATTGATGATCGACCACGCAAGTTTAATGGGGGTAATAACTTGACACGGATGGAATTCCTGAGAGATATTCGGGAATACATGGATGAAAACAGGATATCCAAGGACAGAGAGCTCAGAATAGTTGAAAGACACTTGGAAGGAGTTCCCTTAAATTGGTTTAGGGCATTTAGATGTTCGTTTGTTAATATGGAAGACTTTAGTCAATCATTTCTACACCGTTTTTGGAGTTCAGATGAACAATTGGATATTAGAGCGGAAATGTACTCTAAGAAATATGCCACGTCCCATCCGACTAGATATGCGAATTACTTCACTGCGAAGCTCGCAAAGCTACAGTTTCTAACTCCACCTTTACCACGCCAGGAACTGATAAGAGCCATAACGAGGCAATTTCCTATTGAAGTACAGCGCATGCTCATAGTATCGGGAGTAGAAACCCTGGAAGATTGTGAAGAAGTTCTTAGGCGTATGGATCACGCTACTCTAGGCAATAATGGTAGACATGACAGAAAGGAAAGTCGGGAAATAAATGCAGTCTTAATGGATAGGACAGCCCAAACAGAAAGACCAGTGCAACAAGAAGAGAAGACATCGAGAGATTCTAACCACCAGCAAGATGATTATCACCACAACCGTAGAAACGATAATAATAATCAGAGAAATACCCCGTATAATCGAAGATGTTCGAGGTATCGTAACAGAGGACAAAATAACTGGTACCAACGCGGGAGGTTTAACAGCTACTCCAACCAGAATAATAGGTCTCAAGAAGAGAGGAACAAGCAAAACAGTAACAATTTGGACACCAGGTATCAGGAAAGCCGAGAATATATAGAACAATTAAGAAATACTCGAACTTCAGCACCAACAGAAGAAGAGTTAAACCAGCCTAGTATTAGTGGGCTGAACCAAGAAAAAAAACGTCCAATCAACAATAGGTAATGAAATTCTAATCAACTCGTACATTGTACAAATTCAGGAATTATACGAAATAAAGGATGAAGACCTCATATTTGAAAATGAAGAAGTACGCCGAGGGATCAGACATGAATTACCGACTATTTCTTTAAATATAATGGGATGCCAAATAAAGACGTTAGTGGACACAGGGGCCATGGTTTCCATTATATCACAGTCATGTCTGGAATTGCTCCAGTCAAAAGGAAACCTTGAGATTCTTCCGGCATCAACTGTAAAGATTAGAGGAGTTATCCCTGACAGGATAATTCAATGTAAACAACAGGTAATGTTAGAAATGGAACTTTCTGGAAGGAAGATACAACACATCTTCCTAGTCTTATCAAATTCAAATTTCGATATCATTATCGGAGTTGATTTCATATCTGACAATGGTCTGGTCATTGATATGAAGAACCGATATATATATTTTACTTCCACCGAGGGACTGAAAGAAGAGGCTCGTGAAGGCGTAGTATGGGAGTTTGGAAATATGGATGTAATGGATGAAATAATCAATTCAGTGGAAACAGAGCATAGGAATATAGAAGGAAGAAAAATCAATCCAGAAACTCAACAGAAGTTGAACGATTTATTAGAAGAATATGATGACGTTTTCAATAGCAAACCTGGACTAGTTAAGAATTTTGAGTATGAAATCCAGTTAACAGATGCTACTCCTTATCGAAAGAAATTATATCCGATTCCGGAAAAGTGGCAAGCTGAAGTTGAAGACATGATCCAGAAGATGGAAGATGATGACATCATTTGTCGAATGCCCACGCCTTTCCTAAATCAACTGGCGGTTGTGCAAAAGGCGAATGGACAACTACGCTTGTGTCTGGATGCGAGGGGATTGAATGAACGTCTGCTCTTGGAACATGATAGACCTCCAAAAATTCGGAAAATTTTGAGGAAATTTGAAGGAAAAACATATTTTTCTACCATCGATTTGACTTCATAATTTTATCAGGTAGCGTTATTTGAAAATTGCCGCAAATACACTGGTTTTCTATTTAATAACATAACCTATGCTTTCAAGAGAATGCCTTTCGGTTTAAAGAACAGCGGTCCTGTGATGATAAGAGCATTGGATTCCAACCTAAAACAAGAAGTCAAAGCGAATGTGATATGCTACATAGACGATATAATAATTGCATGTACAGACGGGGAACAACATTTGCAACACCTCAGATTATTGTTTGATAATTTGAAAGCAGCCAACTTCAAAGTCAACCGTGAAAAATGCAGTTTTTTCAAACCGAAATAAAGTGTTTAGGTCACATCATCGACGGACACGGATATAGGCCTAATCCTACGAAGATTCAGGCAATTGCGGAGTTTCCTCAACCGAAGAAAGTACGTCAAGTTAGACAATTCTTAGGAATGTGTCAATTCTTTTCGACGCACTGTCCTCACTATACGGAGGTGATGGCACCACTCCAGTATTTGTTGAAATTAAACAATAAATGGAAATGGAGCGAAGCATGTAGTGAGGCGTTTGATAGAGCTAAACAAATGCTGGTTGATCATATTACATTGGAATACCCCGATTTCTCTCGGAATTTCTTCATAGAATCGGATGCGTCAAAAATTGGTGTGAGTGCTGTGTTGTATCAATTGGATGCCGAGGGAAAACATCACTATCTTGCATTTGCCAGCCGCAAACTTAAAAGCCATGAAGCCAATTACACCGTGACAGAATTGGAAGCATTAGCTGCCATATATGCTTTACAGACTTGGAAAAAGATACTGATAGGATATATAGTCACAATAATCACCGACCATCAAGCTTTGCAATTCATGTTGAAAACAGACCTCGCTAATGATAGAATTACCAGATGGACCTTATTCTTGCAGCAATTTAACGTGGATATAGTTCATCGATCTGGCAAATTGAACATATTAGCCGATGTTGTAAGTCGTAATCCTTGTGGGGAAGACATACACTTGATTGAGGTTGTTCCGGAAGATGCGGATACGTTACATAAACTTAGAAGAATCGCAGCATCACAGAAGAGAAACATGTATCGTTTCCTAAAGAAGAGAATGGACCAGCATGATCCGAATTTCATCCCAACTTCGAGACAAGCGGGAGAATACCACATCGTGGGAGACATTGTCATGAAATATGCGGACAAGGATCATACGAAGTTGAGAACAGTCTTACCACCATAACTTGTTAATAAAGTAATCTGGCTAGTCCATCGTTCAACGGGACACTCCGGACTGGACAAGACTCTGCACGCAGCTAAAGAAGCTTTTATTTGGAATTGTATGAGGGAAACCATACGTAAGGTTATAAGGTCCTGCGATAATTGCCAGCGGAGAAAATACATTTCGAAGCTTGCTAAAGAACCACCGATTGCTATAATTCCGTCCCGACCGAGAGAATTACAGTATATGCGACGGACATTTATGGCCCACTTCCAAGATCATTTAGAGGAAACCAGTATATCTTGGTTACAATAGATGTATTCTCTAAACTGGTAATGTTGCACCCGATTCAGAAGGCTACATCGCGATATATCATTAGACGGCTAGAGAATTGTGTTTTCAAAGAAGCCGGCACACCATAATTCTTATTAAGTGATCATGGGAGCCAATTCACAAGTCATGAATTTCAGCAGGCAATGGTAAGGCTAAATGTAAAGCACATCCTCAATACTATCAGATATCCTGAAGGAAATCCTGCAGAAAGAATAATGTCTGAAATTGGAAAACTCTGTCGACTTTACTGTTCGGATAATCATGATAAATGGATGAAAGTTATACCCATCATTGAAGAAAGCCTTAATTCGACTATACATGAAAGTACATCACAAGTGCCATACATGTTACATTATGGACGTAAACCAGAGAGAGTATGGGATGGAATTATTTCCATAGCACCGGAAATAATTCAATCAATTGCCACGCGCATTGACATGGCTAGAGAGAGCTTGGAACGCCACGCCGAAAAGAGAAAGAAAAGACAGGCAGGAAGAAAATTCAGAGAACCTCTACGGGAAAACGATTTAGTCTTGATAAGGACACCAGTATCATCCAACTTACCCATGAGAGTCTATAACAAATTCGCTAAGCTTTATTATGGTCCAGTAACGATTGTAAGAGTTTTCGGCAACAACAGTTATCGTTTGGCAGAAATACACACCGACCGAGGGATTGGAAACTACAACGCTGGAAATCTCAGAAAATATTTCAAACCTGAGAATTAGTACTGGACAGACATGTTTGATTTCTTCACATAATCTTAGCATAATGATGTTTTATAAGTTCTCTGACCGAAACTTATAAAAACCAGGAGAGGGGAACATGTGACCGAAATCCACCATGTTGGTGATCTTCGATTGCCGAGATTCGCACAGCAACCTTGGAAGTAGTTGATGAATATAACATATTGTAATGTATTCCAGCATGTGTTTGTAGCAGACCTAGAGCTAAAGAAATATTCTTCATAATTATTATTCTAGCTGCTAAATGGACCCATCCTTATGGCATTGAGCTTAAATTTAGCACAAGCGAGTGTCGAACATCTTCTACTCCTAACGGCTTTGACAAGTCATGACGCAATAGATGAGGGGTGGAAATTCCCCACACTCCTACGGATCAGGTGACCAGGGCAACCGGTGTGTGCTCTGTGTAACACGTGTAGAGAGGTTTTTCCATTCTAGTCTGTTCTATTGCTGATTTAACACACATGTGCGCGGAGACGATCATTCTACCTTCGGGAAGCGTGTGTCTACACTATGATATTAGCATTACAATTTGCTTGTGAAATACCGGTACTTCTTATAACTTATTTACGAGTGGCAGGTAAAATTAAAATTAGTGATTTCTCCAAGAGGCTGATGTAAGTAGAAACTGTATATTTATCAAGTGAACACATTAACACAGCTACAAATCGGACTTGACAAATTCACCGTGGAACGCCAGAATACGGAGACATTAATATGCTACATGTTAAAGCACACGATATAATAGCAGACCTTGTCGTGCTACGAAACCAGGCATATAGTCAGTCAATGTTGAACATTTCTACAATAGTAATTGCATCTTATTCAACATAATACATTCAACAAATAACCGGATTGCCAGCAAGAGCATTAATAAATTATTAACAGTATCGAAACAACACCGTTCAGTCCATATCAGTGAAATACATGGAACATTTCTTCAGCAGTGGCGTACACCTTATTCTTTTTAGGGGGTGTCTGATGTCATCCACTATGATACTTTCACTCAAGAATAAGAATATGGGAACATTTATGGAACATTTCTTCAGCAGTGGCGTACACCTAATTCTTTTTAGGGGGTGTCTGATGTCATCCACTATGATACTTTCACTCAGGAATATGAATATGGGAACATTTTTGGAACTTTTCATATACTTCAATATAATGGCTTAAGCATTTTATAGGGAAACTTGATGGTGAGGACGAATCCGGGATTCAGAGAGGCTGAATACACTGTAGACCAGGCATCACTATGATGTTGGCGTTAAACGAGTTTCTTAAACGCCGATCTTGCAAATTAAAGAACAGAATCAAGATTAATTCGTCGGGGAAACGGGCACAGTGATTTGGCACCCTATACGTGTGGGCAACATTACGTAAGGCAGCAATTTGATGCCGAGCGTGATTAGCTTGACGGTTTGGTAATTTTTGGGGGTGATAGTTCGATAGTCAGACGAGTTCTGATATCTTGCAATGTCATTGAATCGGGATTTTTTTAAAATTCAATTCTAGATGTTGTTTGTTTAAACTATCAGGTAAAGATAAATGTCAGGATAATTGGAGGTTTGAGAAGTCGTTGTGCTCTATTTGTTAGACGTAAAACATGTTTGGAATTCATTCGAATATATTCAGTCGCATGGTCTTGGTTCGTCATCCTACTATTAAGTTTCCCTAGTCTTAAGT
Organism: Meconema thalassinum; assembly: GCA_946902985.2. NCBI lineage: Eukaryota > Metazoa > Arthropoda > Insecta > Orthoptera > Tettigoniidae > Meconema > Meconema thalassinum. Next base: position 1,807,029,136 of record OX336388.2, on the reverse strand, counting down.
ATATTTATATATTTGTGTAATTATAATGACTGATGCAGCAGAAACAGAAGGACCCCAGGACATTATTGCTCAAATCCAAGGAGCTTTGACAAACTGTATGAGGATTTGAATGTGGTAAAGAACACTTTAGCTACTGATAAGCAGGAACTTAAAGATAGTTTGGCTGCTGATAAGCAGGAACTTAATGTGCATTAACCACATTAAATGAAAGTTTAGCTACTGGTAGGCAGGAACTAAAAGCCGATATTGACAATTTATCAAGCAATGTGCAGTTGATTAAAGATGATACACAGGATATTCATGCTGATATATTAAATGTAAGAACTGATATATTAAAAGCCAATATGGAAATAGAAAGTATTAGCTATTCTATAATAGATATTAAATCAGATATTTAGTATTTAAATACAGATACTCAAATGGTATCTAGCGATGTAAAGAGTTTAGATGTCCGTTTGCAAACGCAAATTGCGCAAGTGCAGGCAGATGTTGAAAAAAGTAATTTAGCCTTAGACAAAAAGGTTAGATGCTTGTGATACAAGACTTACCCATAATCTCAAAGTTCTTAGAAAGGAATTGCATACCCACGTATCAGGTCAAGTTAACGCTGTCAAAACACAATTTGTAGACAGATTGCAAGGTTTATAAAAGAAGTTGACCGACAATTTAGATGGTTTAAGCAAAGATTTATCAGAACATAATGAGAGGGTACAGCAGAAAAATGAAACAGTAGTTAAGAATTTGTCAACAGTAACTGACACTAATTCTACGGAGATAGCAGATATCAAAGAGAAAGTAAACCAGCTAACAGGGAAATGTAACAACGATTTCGAGCACGTGCGTAATGAGCTACAGACACAGATAAGGAATAGTGTAATTATTACAGCGGCAGATATGGAAAATAAACACAAGTTAGAGCACGACATGACCACAATTTGGATATCAAATCTGGAAACGGAACTATCCAACATGAAAAATAATGTTAGCCACACTTATGAGCAACCAGGACAAATATTACAATCGGATAGTCCCAATGTTTTAAGAACATCAGATAGTCCTAATGCTTGTGGAACGTTAGATACGGAAGGGAATAGAGCCAATTCAACTACGAAGGGACACGTCACAATAATTCGAAACATTGATGATCGACCACGCAAGTTTAATGGGGGTAATAACTTGACACGGATGGAATTCCTGAGAGATATTCGGGAATACATGGATGAAAACAGGATATCCAAGGGCAGAGAGCTCAGAATAGTTGAAAGACACTTGGAAGGAGTTCCTTTAAATTAGTTTAGGGCATTTAGATGTTCGTTTGTTAATATGGAAGACTTTAGTCAATCATTTCTACACCGTTTTTGGAGTTCAGATGAACAATTGGATATTAGAGCGGAAATGTACTCTAAGAAATATGCCACGTCCCATCCGACTAGATATGCGAATTACTTCACTGCGAAGCTCGCAAAGTTACAGTTTCTAACTCCACCTTTACCACGCCAGGAACTGATAAGAGCCATAACGAGGCAATTTCCTATTGAAGTACAGCGCATGCTCATAGTATCGGGAGTAGAAACCCTGGAAGATTGTGAAGACGTTCTTAGGCGTATGGATCACGCTACTCTAGGCAATAATGGTAGACATGACAGAAAGGAAAGTCGGGAAATAAATGCAGTCTTAATGGATAGGACAGCCCAAACAGAAAGACCAGTGCAACAAGAAGAGAAGACATCGAGAGATTCTAACCACCAGCAAGATGATTATCACTACAACCGTAGAAACGATAATAATAATCAGAGAAATACCCCGTATAATCGAAGATATTCGAGGTATCGTAACAGAGGACAAAATAACTGGTACCAACGCGGGAGGTTTAACAGCTACTCCAACCAGAATAATAGGTCTCAAGAAGAGAGGAACAAGCAAAACAGTAACAATTTGGACACCAGGTATCAGGAAAGCCGAGAATATATAGAACAATTAAGAAATACTCGAACTTCAGCACCAACAGAAGAAGAGTTAAACCAGCCTAGTATTAGTGGGCTGAACCAAGAAAAAAAACGTCCAATCAACAATAGGTAATGAAATTCTAATCAACTCGTACATTGTACAAATTCAGGAATTATACGAAATAAAGGATGAAGACCTCATATTTGAAAATGAAGAAGTACGCCGAGGGATCAGACATGAATTACCGACTATTTCTTTAAATATAATGGGATGCCAAATAAAGACGTTAGTGGACACAGGGGCCATGGTTTCCATTATATCACAGTCATGTCTGGAATTGCTCCAGTCAAAAGGAAACTTTGAGATTCTTCCCGGCATCAACTGTAAAGATTAGAGGAGTTATCCCTGACAGGATAATTCAATGTAAACAACAGGTAATGTTAGAAATGGAACTTTCTGGAAGGAAGATACAACACATCTTCCTAGTCTTATCAAATTCAAATTTCGATATCATAATCGGAGTTGATTTCATATCTGACAATGGTCCTGTCATTGATATGAAGAACCGATATATATATTTTACTTCCACCGAGGGACTGAAAGAAGAGGCTCGTGAAGGCGTAGTATGGGAGTTTGGAAATATGGATGTAATGGATGAAATAATCAATTCAGTGGAAACAGAGCATAGGAATATAGAAGGAGGAAAAATCAATCCAGAAACTCAACAGAAGTTGAACGATTTATTAGAAGAATATGATGATGTTTTCAATAGCAAACCTGGACTAGTTAAGAATTTTGAGTATGAAATCCAGTTAACAGATGCTACTCCTTATCGAAAGAAATTATATCCGATTCCGGAAAAGTGGCAAGCTGAAGTTGAAGACATGATCCAGAAGATGGAAGATGATGACATCATTTGTCGAATGCCCACGCCTTTCCTAAATCCACTGGCGGTTGTGCAAAAGGCGAATGGACAACTACGCTTGTGTCTGGCTGCGAGGGGATTGAATGAACGTCTGCTCTTGGAACATGATAGACCTCCAAAAATTCGGGAAATTTTGAGGAAATTTGAAGGAAAAACATATTTTTCTACCATCGATTTGACTTCATAATTTTATCAGGTAGCGTTATCTGAAAATTGCCGCAAATACACTGGTTTTCTATTTAATAACATAACCTATGCTTTCAAGAGAATGCCTTTCGGTTTAAAGAACAGCGGTCCTGTGATGATAAGAGCATTGGATTCCAACCTAAAACAAGAAGTCAAAGCGAATGTGATATGCTACATAGCCGATATAATAATTGCATGTACAGACGGGGAACAACATTTGCAACACCTCAGATTATTGTTTGATAATTTGAAAGCAGCCAACTTCAAAGTCAACCGTGAAAAATGCAGTTTTTTTCAAACCGAAATAAAGTGTTTAGGTCACATCATCGACGGACACGGATATAGGCCTAATCCTACGAAGATTCAGGCAATTGCGGAGTTTCCTCAACCGAAGAAAGTACGTTAAGTTAGACGATTCTTAGGAATGTGCCAATTCTTTTCGACGCACTGTCCTCACTATACGGAGGTGATGGCACCACTCCAGTATTTGTTGAAATTAAACAATAAATGGAAATGGAGCGAAGCATGTAGTGAGGCGTTTGATAGAGCTAAACAAATGCTGGTTGATCATATTAAATTGGAATACCCCGATTTCTCTCGGAATTTCTTCATAGAATCGGATGCGTCAAAGATTGGTGTGAGTGCTGTGTTGTATCAATTGGATGCCGAGGGAAAACATCACTATCTTGCATCTGCCAGCCGCAAACTTAAAAGCCATGAAGCCAATTACACCGTGACAGAATTGGAAGCATTAGCTGCCATATATGCTTTACAGACTTGGAAAAAGATACTGATAGGATATAAAGTCACAATAATCACCGACCATCAAGCTTTGCAATTCATGTTGAAAACAGACCTCGCTAATGATAGAATTACCAGATGGACCTTATTCTTGCAGCAATTTAACGTGGATATAGTTCATCGATCTGGCAAATTGAACATATTAGCCGATGTTCTAAGTCGTAATCCTTGTGGGGAAGACATACACTTGATTGAGGTTGTTCCGGAAGATGCGGATACGTTACATAAACTTAGAAGAATCGCAGCATCACAGAAGAGAAACATGTATCGTTTCCTAAAGAAGAGAATGGACCAGCATGATCCGAATTTCATCCCAACTTCGAGACAAGCGGGAGAATACCACATCGTGGGAGACATTGTCATGAAATATGCGGACAAGGATCATACGAAGTTGAGAACAGTCTTACCACCATAACTTGTTAATAAAGTAATCTGGCTAGTCCATCGTTCAACGGGACACTCCGGACTGGACAAGACTCTGCACGCAGCTAAAGAAGCTTTTATTTGGAATTGTATGAGGGAAACCATACGTAAGGTTATAAGGTCCTGCGATAATTGCCAGCGGAGAAAATACATTTCGAAGCTTGCTAAAGAACCACCGATTGCTATAATTCCGTCCCGACCGAGAGAATTACAGTATATGCGACGGACATTTATGGCCCACTTCCAAGATCATTTAGAGGAAACCAGTATATCTTGGTTACAATAGATGTATTCTCTAAACTGGTAATGTTGCACCCGATTCAGAAGGCTACATCGCGATATATCATTAGACGGCTAGAGAATTGTGTTTTCAAAGAAGCCGGCACACCCTAATTCTTATTAAGTGATCATGGGAGCCAATTCACAAGTCAAGAATTTCAGCAGGCAATGGTAAGGCTAAATGTAAAGCACATCCTCAATACTATCAGATATCCTGAAGGAAATCCTGCAGAAAGAATAATGTCTGAAATTGGAAAACTCTGTCGACTTTACTGTTCGGATAATCATGATAAATGGATGAAGGTTATACCCATCATTGAAGAAAGCCTTAATTCGACTATACATGAAAGTACATCGCAAGTGCCATACATGTTACATTATGGACGTAAACCAGAGAGAGTATGGGATGGAATTATTTCCACAGCACCGGAAATAATTCAATCAATTCCCACGCGCATTGACATGGCTAGAGAGAGCTTGGAACGCCACGCCGAAAAGAGAAAGAAAAGACAGGCAGGAAGAAAATTCAGAGAACCTCTACGGGAAAACGATTTAGTCTTGATAAGGACCCCAGTATCATCCAACTTACCCATGAGAGTCTATAACAAATTCGCTAAGCTTTATTATGGTCCAGTAACGATTGTAAGAGTTTTCGGCAACTACAGTTATCGTTTGGCAGAAATACACACCGACCGAGGGATTGGAAACTACAACGCTGGAAATCTCAGAAAATATTTCAAACCTGAGAATTAGTACTGGACAGACATGTTTGATTTCTTCACATAATCTTAGCATAATGATGTTTTATAAGTTCTCTGACCGAAACTTATAAAAACCAGGAGAGGGGAACATGTGACCGAAATCCACCATGTTGGTGATCTTCGATTGCCGAGATTCGCACAGCAACCTTGGAAGTAGTTGATGAATGTAACATATTGTAATGTATTCCAGCATGTGTTTGTAGCAGACCTAGAGCTAAAGAAATATTCTTCATAATTATTATTCTAGCTGCTAAATGGACCCATCCTTATGGCATTGAGCTTAAATTTATCACAAGCGAGTGTCGAACATCTTCTACTCCTAACGGCTTTGACAAGTCATGACGCAATAGATGAGGGGTGGAAATTCCCCACACTCCTACGGATCAGGTGACCAGGGCAACCGGTGTGTGCTCTGTGTAACACGTGTAGAGAGGTTTTTCCATTCTAGTCTGTTCTATTGCTGATTTAACACACATGTGCGCGGAGACGATCATTCTACCTTCGGGAAGCGTGTGTCTACACTATGATATTAGCATTACAATTTGCTTGTGAAATACCGGTACTTCTTATAACTTATTTACGAGTGGCAGGTAAAATTAAAATTAGTGATTTCTCCAAGAGGCTGATGTAAGTAGAAACTGTATATTTATCAAGTGAACACATTAACACAGCTACAAATCGGACTTGACAAATTCACCGTGGAACGCCAGAATACGGAGACATTAATATGCTACATGTTAAAGCACACGATATAATAGCAGACCTTGTCGTGCTACGAAACCAGGCATATAGTCAGTCAATGTTGAACATTTCTACAATAGTAATTGCATCTTATTCAACATAATACATTCAACAAATAACCGGATTGCCAGCAAGAGCATTAATAAATTATTAACAGTATCGAAACAACACCGTTCAGTCCATATCAGTGAAATACATGGAACATTTCTTCAGCAGTGGCGTACACCTTATTCTTTTTAGGGGGTGTCTGATGTCATCCACTATGATACTTTCACTCAAGAATAAGAATATGGGAACATTTATGGAACATTTCTTCAGCAGTGGCGTACACCTAATTCTTTTTAGGGGGTGTCTGATGTCATCCACTATGATACTTTCACTCAGGAATATGAATATGGGAACATTTTTGGAACTTTTCATATACTTCAATATAATGGCTTAAGCATTTTATAGGGAAACTTGATGGTGAGGACGAATCCGGGATTCAGAGAGGCTGAATACACTGTAGACCAGGCATCACTATGATGTTGGCGTTAAACGAGTTTCTTAAACGCCGATCTTGCAAATTAAAGAACAGAATCAAGATTAATTCGTCGGGGAAACGGGCACAGTGATTTGGCACCCTATACGTGTGGGCAACATTACGTAAGGCAGCAATTTGATGCCGAGCGTGATTAGCTCGACGGTTTGGTAATTTTTGGGGGTGATAGTTCGATAGTCAGACGAGTTCCGATATCTTGCAATGTCATTGAATCGGGATTTTTTTAAAATTCAATTCTAGATGTTGTTTGTTTAAACTATCAGGTAAAGATAAATGTCAGGATAATTGGAGGTTTGAGAAGTCGTTGTGCTCTATTTGTTAGACGTAAAACATGTTTGGAATTCATTCGAATATATTCAGTCGCATGGTCTTGGTTCGTCATCCTACTATTAAGTTTCCCTAGTCTTAAGTATATTTATATATTTGTGTAATTATAATGACTGATGCAGCAGAAACAGAAGGACCCCAGGACATTATTGCTCAAATCCAAGGGGCTTTGACAAACTGTATGAGGATTTGAATGTGGTAAAGAACACTTTAGCTACTGATAAGCAGGAACTTAAAGATAGTTTGGCTGCTGATAAGCAGGAACTTAATGTGCATTAACCACATTAAATGAAAGTTTAGCTACTGGTAGGCAGGAACTAAAAGCCGATATTGACAATTTATCAAGCAATGTGCAGTTGATTAAAGATGATACACAGGATATTCATGCTGATATATTAAATGTAAGAACTGATATATTAAAAGCCAATATGGAAATAGAAAGTATTAGCTATTCTATAATAGATATTAAATCAGATATTTAGTATTTAAATACAGATACTCAAATGGTATCTAGCGATGTAAAGAGTTTAGATGTCCGTTTGCAAACGCAAATTGCGCAAGTGCAGGCAGATGTTGAAAAAAGTAATTTAGCCTTAGACAAAAAGGTTAGATGCTTGTGATACAAGACTTACCCATAATCTCAAAGTTCTTAGAAAGGAATTGCATACCCACGTATCAGGTCAAGTTAACGCTGTCAAAACACAATTTGTAGACAGATTGCAAGGTTTATAAAAGAAGTTGACCGACAATTTAGATGGTTTAAGTAAAGATTTATCAGAACATAATGAGAGGGTACAGCAGAAAAATGAAACAGTAGTTAAGAATTTGTCAACAGTAACTGACACTAATTCTACGGATATAGCAGATATCAAAGAGAAAGTAAACCAGCTAACAGGGAAATGTAACAACGATTTCGAGCACGTGCGTAATGAGCTACAGACACAGATAAGGAATAGTGTAATTATTACAGCGGCAGATATGGAAAATAAACACAAGTTAGAGCACGACATGACCACAATTTGGATATCAAATCTGGAAACGGAACTATCCAACATGAAAAATAATGTTAGCCACACTTATGAGCAACCAGGACAAATATTACAATCGGATAGTCCCAATGTTTTAAGAACATCAGATAGTCCTAATGCTTGTGGAACGTTAGATACGGAAGGGAATAGAGCCAATTCAACTACGAAGGGACACGTCACAATAATTCGAAACATTGATGATCGACCACGCAAGTTTAATGGGGGTAATAACTTGACACGGATGGAATTCCTGAGAGATATTCGGGAATACATGGATGAAAACAGGATATCCAAGGGCAGAGAGCTCAGAATAGTTGAAAGACACTTGGAAGGAGTTCCTTTAAATTGGTTTAGGGCATTTAGATGTTCGTTTGTTAATATGGAAGACTTTAGTCAATCATTTCTACACCGTTTTTGGAGTTCAGATGAACAATTGGATATTAGAGCGGAAATGTACTCTAAGAAATATGCCACGTCCCATCCGACTAGATATGCGAATTACTTCACTGCGAAGCTCGCAAAGTTACAGTTTCTAACTCCACCTTTACCACGCCAGGAACTGATAAGAGCCATAACGAGGCAATTTCCTATTGAAGTACAGCGCATGCTCATAGTATCGGGAGTAGAAACCCTGGAAGATTGTGAAGACGTTCTTAGGCGTATGGATCACGCTACTCTAGGCAATAATGGTAGACATGACAGAAAGGAAAGTCGGGAAATAAATGCAGGCTTAATGGATAGGACAGCCCAAACAGAAAGACCAGTGCAACAAGAAGAGAAGACATCGAGAGATTCTAACCACCAGCAAGATGATTATCACTACAACCGTAGAAACGATAATAATAATCAGAGAAATACCCCGTATAATCGAAGATATTCGAGGTATCGTAACAGAGGACAAAATAACTGGTACCAACGCGGGAGGTTTAACAGCTACTCCAACCAGAATAATAGGTCTCAAGAAGAGAGGAACAAGCAAAACAGTAACAATTTGGACACCAGGTATCAGGAAAGCCGAGAATATATAGAACAATTAAGAAATACTCGAACTTCAGCACCAACAGAAGAAGAGTTAAACCAGCCTAGTATTAGTGGGCTGAACCAAGAAAAAAAACGTCCAATCAACAATAGGTAATGAAATTCTAATCAACTCGTACATTGTACAAATTCAGGAATTATACGAAATAAAGGATGAAGACCTCATATTTGAAAATGAAGAAGTACGCCGAGGGATCAGACATGAATTACCGACTATTTCTTTAAATATAATGGGATGCCAAATAAAGACGTTAGTGGACACAGGGGCCATGGTTTCCATTATATCACAGTCATGTCTGGAATTGCTCCAGTCAAAAGGAAACTTTGAGATTCTCCCGGCATCAACTGTAAAGATTAGAGGAGTTATCCCTGACAGGATAATTCAATGTAAACAACAGGTAATGTTAGAAATGGAACTTTCTGGAAGGAAGATACAACACATCTTCCTAGTCTTATCAAATTCAAATTTCGATATCATAATCGGAGTTGATTTCATATCTGACAATGGTCCTGTCATTGATATGAAGAACCGATATATATATTTTACTTCCACCGAGGGACTGAAAGAAGAGGCTCGTGAAGGCGTAGTATGGGAGTTTGGAAATATGGATGTAATGGATGAAATAATCAATTCAGTGGAAACAGAGCATAGGAATATAGAAGGAGGAAAAATCAATCCAGAAACTCAACAGAAGTTGAACGATTTATTAGAAGAATATGATGATGTTTTCAATAGCAAACCTGGACTAGTTAAGAATTTTGAGTATGAAATCCAGTTAACAGATGCTACTCCTTATCGAAAGAAATTATATCCGATTCCGGAAAAGTGGCAAGCTGAAGTTGAAGACATGATCCAGAAGATGGAAGATGATGACATCATTTGTCGAATGCCCACGCCTTTCCTAAATCCACTGGCGGTTGTGCAAAAGGCGAATGGACAACTACGCTTGTGTCTGGCTGCGAGGGGATTGAATGAACGTCTGCTCTTGGAACATGATAGACCTCCAAAAATTCGGAAAATTTTGAGGAAATTTGAAGGAAAAACATATTTTTCTACCATCGATTTGACTTCATAATTTTATCAGGTAGCGTTATTTGAAAATTGCCGCAAATACACTGGTTTTCTATTTAATAACATAACCTATGCTTTCAAGAGAATGCCTTTCGGTTTAAAGAACAGCGGTCCTGTGATGATAAGAGCATTGGATTCCAACCTAAAACAAGAAGTCAAAGCGAATGTGATATGCTACATAGCCGATATAATAATTGCATGTACAGACGGGGAACAACATTTGCAACACCTCAGATTATTGTTTGATAATTTGAAAGCAGCCAACTTCAAAGTCAACCGTGAAAAATGCAGTTTTTTTCAAACCGAAATAAAGTGTTTAGGTCACATCATCGACGGACACGGATATAGGCCTAATCCTACGAAGATTCAGGCAATTGCGGAGTTTCCTCAACCGAAGAAAGTACGTTAAGTTAGACGATTCTTAGGAATGTGTCAATTCTTTTCGACGCACTGTCCTCACTATACGGAGGTGATGGCACCACTCCAGTATTTGTTGAAATTAAACAATAAATGGAAATGGAGCGAAGCATGTAGTGAGGCGTTTGATAGAGCTAAACAAATGCTGGTTGATCATATTAAATTGGAATACCCCGATTTCTCTCGGAATTTCTTCATAGAATCGGATGCGTCAAAGATTGGTGTGAGTGCTGTGTTGTATCAATTGGATGCCGAGGGAAAACATCACTATCTTGCATCTGCCAGCCGCAAACTTAAAAGCCATGAAGCCAATTACACCGTGACAGAATTGGAAGCATTAGCTGCCATATATGCTTTACAGACTTGGAAAAAGATACTGATAGGATATAAAGTCACAATAATCACCGACCATCAAGCTTTGCAATTCATGTTGAAAACAGACCTCGCTAATGATAGAATTACCAGATGGACCTTATTCTTGCAGCAATTTAACGTGGATATAGTTCATCGATCTGGCAAATTGAACATATTAGCCGATGTTCTAAGTCGTAATCCTTGTGGGGAAGACATACACTTGATTGAGGTTGTTCCGGAAGATGCGGATACGTTACATAAACTTAGAAGAATCGCAGCATCACAGAAGAGAAACATGTATCGTTTCCTAAAGAAGAGAATGGACCAGCATGATCCGAATTTCATCCCAACTTCGAGACAAGCGGGAGAATACCACATCGTGGGAGACATTTTCATGAAATATGCGGACAAGGATCATACGAAGTTGAGAACAGTCTTACCACCATAACTTGTTAATAAAGTAATCTGGCTAGTCCATCGTTCAACGGGACACTCCGGACTGGACAAGACTCTGCACGCAGCTAAAGAAGCTTTTATTTGGAATTGTATGAGGGAAACCATACGTAAGGTTATAAGGTCCTGCGATAATTGCCAGCGGAGAAAATACATTTCGAAGCTTGCTAAAGAACCACCGATTGCTATAATTCCGTCCCGACCGAGAGAATTACAGTATATGCGACGGACATTTATGGCCCACTTCCAAGATCATTTAGAGGAAACCAGTATATCTTGGTTACAATAGATGTATTCTCTAAACTGGTAATGTTGCACCCGATTCAGAAGGCTACATCGCGATATATCATTAGACGGCTAGAGAATTGTGTTTTCAAAGAAGCCGGCACACCCTAATTCTTATTAAGTGATCATGGGAGCCAATTCACAAGTCAAGAATTTCAGCAGGCAATGGTAAGGCTAAATGTAAAGCACATCCTCAATACTATCAGATATCCTGAAGGAAATCCTGCAGAAAGAATAATGTCTGAAATTGGAAAACTCTGTCGACTTTACTGTTCGGATAATCATGATAAATGGATGAAGGTTATACCCATCATTGAAGAAAGCCTTAATTCGACTATACATGAAAGTACATCGCAAGTGCCATACATGTTACATTATGGACGTAAACCAGAGAGAGTATGGGATGGAATTATTTCCACAGCACCGGAAATAATTCAATCAATTCCCACGCGCATTGACATGGCTAGAGAGAGCTTGGAACGCCACGCCGAAAAGAGAAAGAAAAGACAGGCAGGAAGAAAATTCAGAGAACCTCTACGGGAAAACGATTTAGTCTTGATAAGGACCCCAGTATCATCCAACTTACCCATGAGAGTCTATAACAAATTCGCTAAGCTTTATTATAGTCCAGTAACGATTGTAAGAGTTTTCGGCAACTACAGTTATCGTTTGGCAGAAATACACACCGACCGAGGGATTGGAAACTACAACGCTGGAAATCTCAGAAAATATTTCAAACCTGAGAATTAGTACTGGACAGACATGTTTGATTTCTTCACATAATCTTAGCATAATGATGTTTTATAAGTTCTCTGACCGAAACTTATAAAAACCAGGAGAGGGGAACATTTGACCGAAATCCACCATGTTGGTGATCTTCGATTGCCGAGATTCGCACAGCAACCTTGGAAGTAGTTGATGAATGTAACATATTGTAATGTATTCCAGCATGTGTTTGTAGCAGACCTAGAGCTAAAGAAATATTCTTCATAATTATTATTCTAGCTGCTAAATGGACCCATCCTTATGGCATTGAGCTTAAATTTAGCACAAGCGAGTGTCGAACATCTTCTACTCCTAACGGCTTTGACAAGTCATGACGCAATAGATGAGGGGTGGAAATTCCCCACACTCCTACGGATCAGGTGACCAGGGCAACCGGTGTGTGCTCTGTGTAACACGTGTAGAGAGGTTTTTCCATTCTAGTCTGTTCTATTGCTGATTTAACACACATGTGCGCGGAGACGATCATTCTACCTTCGGGAAGCGTGTGTCTACACTATGATATTAGCATTACAATTTGCTTGTGAAATACCGGTACTTCTTATAACTTATTTACGAGTGGCAGGTAAAATTAAAATTAGTGATTTCTCCAAGAGGCTGATGTAAGTAGAAACTGTATATTTATCAAGTGAACACATTAACACAGCTACAAATCGGACTTGACAAATTCACCGTGGAAAGCCAGAATACGGAGACATTAATATGCAACATGTTAAAGCACGCGATATAATAGCAGACCTTGTCGTGCTACGAAACCAGGCATATAGTCAGTCAATGTTGAACATTTCTACAATAGTAATTGCATCTTATTCAACATAATACATTCAACAAATAACCGGATTGCCAGCAAGAGCATTAATAAATTATTAACAGTATCGAAACAACACCGTTCATTCCATATCAGTGAAATACATGGAACATTTCTTCAGCAGTGGCGTACACCTAATTCTTTTTATGGGGTGTCTGATGTCATCCACTATGATACTTTCACTCAAGAATAAGAATATGGGAACATTTATGGAACATTTCTTCAGCAGTGGCGTGCACCTAATTCTTTTTAGGGGGTGTCTGATGTCATCCACTATGATACTTTCACTCAAGAATATGAATATGGGAACATTTTTGGAACTTTGCATATACTTCAAGATAATGGCTTAAGCATTTTATAGGGAAACTTGATGGTGAGGACGAATCCGGGATTCGGAGAGGCTGAATACACTGTAGACCAGGCATCACGATGATGTTGGCGTTAAACGAGTTTCTTAAACGCCGATCTTGCAAATTAAAGAACAGAATCAAGATTAATTCGTCGGGGAAACGGGCACAATACATTCCTATATATGGATGGAGGTTAATTGCATTTAATCATAGAACTAATCAGCACGCAAAGAATCATGTTGGCATCAATGGAATGAATGGTTTACTCAAAGGTAATCTGAAATATTATGTTCTATAAGTTTGCAAAGTTTAGAACTGTTGGCCTGAATACTTTCTGCATTACAGAGAGTAGGGTTCAAAATTATAGAGAGCATATATCAACAGTTGGCAGCCCTAGTAATTCCCAACACATACTTAATTCCATCTCTAAATGTTCACAATGCACATACAAAATTAGGATGAAGTCCAAATTGATAGTATAGACGTTACTTGCAATTAAAGACTGTACTTATCAGCACGCGCAGAATCATGTTGGTAACACTGCCATGTAGGGATTGCTCAAAATGTACCTCAAATATTATGTTATGCTGTATATATATTAGTGGTGATTCAGTTATACCCAACACTCCAGAAAATTCTATTTTCCTCCTCACTGGGCAGATCAGTGACTTACAGAGTTTCAAAACCAAAGCAAATATTGACGACCATTGTATACAGCAGACGTACCTGGTTCCTACACATAATTATGCATCTATCATTCAACTTTCATTTTGTCACATAAAACGAAATTGTGAAAAAGAATGACCAACGGGGTTTTTTAATTAACCGATTCAATTGCCTCATCGGTGGGATTTGAATCTTTCTTTTAACCCCATCACCTCTAGATGTTACACAAGTAATTTAAAGTCTATTTTATTTTAGGGTTTTCTTCTTAAATATTAATTTTCATGTTATTCGCTCCAGTATTCCTGAAAGCAGTATTCTTTAAACAAACAGACAGGCAAACAAACAAGCAAACAAACAAACACACAAAGAAGTAATCAATCAAACAAAGAAACAAGCAAAGAAACAATCAAACAAACAGGCAGACAATAAATCCTTCAAACTGACACAAAATGATAATCAAACAAAGAGACAATCAATCAAACAAACAAACAAACAAACAAAGAAACAACCAAACAAACAAAAAAACGAAGAACCAATTAAACAAACAGACATGCAATCAATCAATCAAATAAACACACATAAAAATAAACATACAAACAAACAATCAGACAAACAAAGGAGCAACCAAACAAAGAAACTATCAATCAATCAATCAATCAAACAAATTAACAAAAGAAAACTAGCATACAATTAGTTTAAACAATCAATCAAACAAACAGATAGACAAAATTGAACAGATATTTGTAGAGCTTATTCGGGATAAATACGAAGTATTAGCCGCAAATTCAAATGTGAAGCCAGAAAGCTTACTCTATATATTTGAGATAAGCGAAGTAGCTGGAGAAACGAATGACATTTCAATATACATAAGGTAATAAGAATCCGTTATCATGTAAAAGAAATGCAGAAGCACGAAAATCATCAGATGGTAAGACTAACGAAGAGCTCTTAAAAATAATTGCTTACTTGACTTTCAAAGTTGAATTCTGAAACTGGAGTAGCAGGCAAGTGAACACATATTATTTTTGTGTAGATATAAATTTGTTTTTCGCTTCAATTTGGACGTGCCATTCAGCATTGACATTCATGTTTCTAATTTTGACTTGCCTTGCTTAATTAAATTCTTTTCTTTCCTCTAAAGCTTGTTGGTGTGTTTACGTTTATAAAACGTACGTGCACACGCTTTATATTTAACAGAGTCCTTTCAAAATGCATTTAGGATAGATAAAGTAAAGGAACCATTCCTGCTTGAGAGATCCTATCTGTGGGTGTGTCTACTCTCAAGCACAAGGGAGCTTCCAGTTAGTGAAACATACACCAGATGTTGCATCTAAAAACTTCATTGGTATATTCTTCCACGTTTATGAAGACAACTCTGTAGACCAGAGGACCTTACTATCCAAATATTGCAGTTTTTGTGCTCGATTGATTTTATAACACAACAGGTAGTTCTGTGAAGTAATAACGTAGATTATTTTCATTTCTACACCTCTTCCTATACATCTTAAAAATTTCCCTTCAATTAAATATATTTATATCATCATCATTATCATCATCATTTTCATTTGACACTGTTTTTCAGTTCAGCATTCGGTCTATTCTGAAAGCCTCTGAGTATGAATAAGTCACTTTCATGACACTCTATTAGCAGTTAGCACTGCAGCCTCTTCTTCCAATCTCTCGCCTTGGAATCATTAAACACCAAATATTTCCATCAGCTCTTAGGTATACAACAACTGGGGCCGATAGCCTAGATGTTAGGCCCCTTAAAACAACAATTATCATCATCATCATAGGTATACAACTGACTGTTTTATGGGGCAGATGACCTCGTAGTTCCGCCCCTTAAAACAACAATAACTAATATAACTGACTGTTTTAACCTCAATAGACAAATTCGTCAATCTTCTATATAATCCCTCCTTTCTCATTCTCATCACATAACCCCATTATCTGCGTTGGCTCATACGATAAGCCTCATCTAATGTATTCAGTATATCATAACTGAGGAAACACTGCATTGGCTTTGCTACATCTTGACTTTATCTCTTTCATTTGATTACCATCCCGAGAGAATATTCTGCTCAAGGGTTTATGGTCCACCTGCAACAAATAATTTCATCCTACCTGGCGTTTTATTTTCTTGTGTTTCTTCCCTACCGGCATCATCTTCGTTTAAAAAAATGTAATGGCACGCCGTGGTCTTCAGCGATGAAAGCAGATTCTGCCTGCACGCAAGTGATGGTCGTTGGCGCGTTCGACGTAGACTTGGTGAGCGCTGTCTCGTCGAGTACATTCGTCCAAGCCACACCGGCCCCACCCCAGGCCTTATGGTCTGGGATGCGATAAGCTAAAACTCTAGTTCACCTTTGGTGTTTGTGGAGGGAACGCTAACCAGCGCTCGGTAAGTGCAGGATGGTGTTAGACCCGTTTGTTTGCTGTTCTTGCAACAGGAAGGGGATGTGTTGTTCCAACAGGGTAATGCTCGCCCACACACTGCCTGTGCAACTAAACGTGCACTGCAAGACGTGCAGCAACTTCCCTGGCCAGCACGGTTACCGGACTTGTCGCCAATCGATCACGTTTGGGACATGATGGGCCGACAAGTGACTCGTGCGACTCGTCCACCCACAGCTCTTACAGAACTGTGTGAACAGGTCAAGCAGGCGTAGAATAACGCATCCCAAGACATTATTCGCCATCTGTATGATCGACTAGATGCAAGAGTCAGTGCCTGCATTGCCGCCCATGGAGGCTACCCCTCGTACTAATATGGATGTTTCAGCATTGGTTGATACCAGGTATCTCTGAACCGCTTGACCTATTGATCTGTATATTTAATCATTTCATGTACTCCATGTGCACTGTTGCCACAATAAATCTTGAGTGAATTGGTAACCTCTAAAAGGGTGACGTTTTTTTCCAGCAGTGTATTCACTATGTCACTTTTTAAGTAGTTCCAACTTCGGCTACCAGATGCTAATGTCACTAATACCTAGCGGTGAACAATGCAACTTGATGGAGCGTTTCTAAATAGCAAAATATAACCTACATATTTTGCTGCGCACTACCAATTGCAGTGATAGGTTCCTTTAAATGCCATAATTATATGACTTGGGCTCGCCGGCATTACTTCCCCTCCAATGGAAGGCATACTCAAGGATTTTACCACTCTTAAAAATCCAAAGACTTCAGTTTGAACCCACGATCTCGGACATAGCAGTTCAGCATTCTACCGATTACACCACCGATGAATTAAGTGAATTCATGTTGGAGGAACTGATGTGTGGGTCATCAATAATTTAAGAAAAAATAGATTTTCATGTGTACGTATAGTGTAGGGTTAGACCATTAGTGCGCTATAGAAAGTTCTACAGTGATCTGGGTAATTCCGTCATGAATTAGAAGAATGCATAACTAACATACACGTCATCTATAAATTGTTAGATGTAGGTCATAGATTCATGTACCAGTAGATAAACACTAGTTCTTCAATAGGCACAGTTTCACTTGAATTGCATGAACAAGATGAGAGTAATATGTAGGTTATATTTTGCTATTTAGAAACGCTCTATCAAGTTGCATTGTTCACCGCTAGGTAATAGTGACATTAGCATCTGGTAGCCAAAGTTGGAACTACTTAAAAAGTGACATAGTTAATACACTGCTGAAAAAAAAAAACACAGCCGCCATCTTGAATTTTTGAAAACAATTGAACAACTTTAGATGGCAATATTTTCAGTTCTAAACAAAGAATCACTGGGTCCGGTTTCATTGTGCTCGGATGATTAGATCACAAGTAAATTCAATTTCAAGGAAAGGTCTCTACTATTATAGCAGTGGCCATCACTAATGAGCAAACAATTATGAACTGAAGAATTGTGTCATGTGTAACCGGCAAACTTTGTTTGTACGTTTGTTTGCTTCTTTCTTTCTTTCTTTCTTTCTTTCATTCTTTCATTCATTCATTCATTCATTCATATTATTTATTTATTTATTATGTACAAAGCACAATGTGCACATATAGCATGTTTACAGGCCAGTGGCGTAATTGCCTAGTGTAATTGTCCTTTTAGACCAGTTCCTCAGGTGGTACTGCGTACATTTCATTCCACACAGTTGGCATTAGCAGTTGTCATCCTGTGTGTGGTGGCCGTCAGTTGTGCAGATCTTCCAGTGCAAGCAGTGGGCGTCGAATCTTGTGTAGATATGTCTGAGCTCGAAGTTTGGACCTTTCCATGTGTCTGTCTGTACATTAATTCATTTTCATCCGAATTAAAGTATTGCAAACTGGTGAAAAGTATTTCTGCGCAAGCTCGTAAATGAAACTTCCTACTCAGAATAAGATTGAATAAAAGTTAAATTACTTTGTTCGCGTAAGCCAAGTGGATTAAACGGAACTATCTCAGTTAACTAATCTTAAGCGCAAGGTAACTTCATTTCTTGACATGGAAATTTACTAACTTCATAATTTATGCAATTGGATTTTTTAAAATACATTAACGTAATAACAGTGATTTCAGATATCTTAAAGGACTGTGGAACCCAAATGAATTGATCTAGAATATCTGTGCCACATTTAATAACTGGAAGGACTCTCTCATAAGTACCTCAGTCGTAGGCAGGCGCACCTATAAAAACACCACAATAATACAAGCTTTAGAAAAAATTCATATAAGAGACAATGGTTACCATTGAGTGCGTCAATAGTGGTGACATTAGGAAAGAACATTTTAGGTTGAGTCTTCACCCAACCATGCCTGTAGCTGCCTGGACTCGTCTGATACGTTCCGATGTCCACCATATTACCTGATTCAAACAGCACCTATCTCTGTGATACGTGATGGTAAAGTTCTGCAATTATAATTTTATGAATAGTAATTTTCCTAAGAAGAGAATTCCAGAAGGACCAGCTTTCAAGTATAAAGCTAGCTTAATAACATATTATACAAGTTAAGAATCCACCGGTAAGATCCACCCAAATGTAATAATAATAATAATAATAATAATAATAATAATAATAATAATAATAATAATAATAATAATAATAATAATAATAATAATAATAATAATAATAATTGTATTGGTTTCACGTCCCGGCTTTTAGAGATGCCGCCAGGGAGCCGTAATTTTTTCTCGAAGGGGATCTTTAACGTGCCAGTAAATCTAATGACACGGCTCTCTCGCATTTGCGCACTCGCAAATGCCCACTGCACCGGGATTCGATCATGCAACCTTGGAAATAACAGGCGAGAACATTACCGCTGAGCAACGCAGCCTGTCACACAAATGTGCAACTAAACACTAAATTAAGTGCCTGCTTTAAAAATCATATATATTATTTCAGTAGTATATATTCCTCCTGCGGCGCTCAGAGGCGATCGATCGTGTCAAATGACCATTCAAATGAAGGAAAATAGGCATTAGCAGTGACAAATTGCACTCTAATTTCATAAATATCTATAATTTCACAAAAAAAGAAGTCTTTAAAAATGGCTTGCTGTGCCCGAGGTTGCAGGTTCGTATCCTGGCGCAGTCAGCTGGCATTTGAGGGTGCGCAAATGTGAGGGAGCCGTGTCCGTAGATTTACTGGCACGTTAAAGATCCCCTTCGGGGCATAATTCCGGCACCCCGGCGTCTCTAAAAGCCAGTGTAGTTAAAAGGGACGTAAAACCAATAACATTAATTAATTATATCTTTAAAAATGTATGAAGTATGCGATTTGCAGATATTGTCGCTGTAGGAAAATATGCTCCATAATTGCTATCCACTTCATATTTTGGCCGCTGTGACGCCTGTTTCATGTCATTTTAACAATCTGAGGTCTTTCCTTTATAATTTTGCATGGATTTCAGAAACAGTAATTTCATAAAGAATTTCTTAAAACAAGAGGTACGAGGTGTGCGATTTGCAGATACTGTTGCTGTAGGACAATAAGTCTCTCATTATAAAGCTATTGGGGAAAGTCTGTTTTATGAACATGCGAGATTTTTCACACGGGTCGGCTAGTTACACGCATCTCGTGGAATTCTATACTTATAGGCAGCACTGACCATCGAATGGTGCAATACAGGTAGGAGTTGAAATACGACTGACATACATACACACAGCTCAGTAAATTGCAGACTACACTGCCTACAGTGACAGGAACATCGAAAAAGCAGGAGCCTGAAATGTCAGCAATTTCTCTGCTGCAACTGTAAATTGAGACGGTATACCCTACAGGGGTAAGCTGCTCACAAGGTCACTCAAAGCTTTCACTTAATTTACTTTTTCTTTGACTTCACTTTTTACGTTTCACAAATTTCAGTTTACTCTATTTTCAGCATTGTTTCATGAATACGTCACAGGTGTATTAACAACAGAAGATTAAACTCCCCATGACCCTGCCGGGAATCAAACTCGGAACGCTTCAGGCCAAAGCCTAGCACGCTAACCAATTCGCGACGGGATCGGACCTTTACTGAACTGTGTTGTTCATACCCTATCTGTTTCAGCCTGTAAAGTATTTGATTTAAATTGTATTAATGAAGCCAATGACCATTTGTATATTTTCAGGAAGGGGTCAAGGAAGGGATTTTGGAAGGAAATCCACCGTGGATCTATTGAAAGGAACCGTCCCGGTGGTCAATCGTTCATCTTCAATTCTTGTTCACGTGGGCTTAGTTAATGTTCGATGTTTATGGATTACACTTATGCATAAATTTATAGATAAGTTTTAGAATACATTCATTTGTAAAAACTTTTATAACGCGTCAATCTTATTTACAGTCAGTATAGTTCACGTCTATGGTTGTTGCGTTATTATTATTACTAATGTGGTTTAAGTATGTTGCCGGTGATCTATTGAATTCTTATTGTGAATAACTTCAGTAATGATGTTGTCTACACTATTTTGTTATTTATGTTCTAAATGAACCGTTCCTATTTAATCTAGTGACCTAATTGTAATGCAATATCTCGATGTGGAGAATACACAAATTATACACTGCACTCGAATGGAATAAGGTTGTCAACTTAGCTGGTTTTAGAAACGGAGTCCTGAAGTGTCCAAGATCTGAAAATAAATGCTTGCGGTTCAAAATATGTTGTTCAATTATGTACCCCATTTTGTGCAATAAACCATGTTATTTTGTAATAAAATCTTGTTTCTTTCAGGTTAGGGCATGTAAATACTTGTTTACCTACCTAATGTAATTCAGCACAATTTGTGTTGACCGACTTAAAAGCTTGCTTTAATTAATAAAGTGGCAAGGTATCTAAAGCCAACGGCCTGGCCATATTGAAACACCGGATCACATAAGGACTCCACAGTTATGCAGCATTGGGCGTGGTCGGAACTTGGATGGCATGTTCGTACAAGGTAAGCCTACTGCGCGCTGTTGGCAAACATAAAGAGGAGTAGAAAAGGCTCTGACCACCCTACCGCACGTAAATTTTGGTTGAGGATAGCCTCTTCCGAGGCTCGGACCTGCCTTGGGCAGAATACCCATTACATTAAGGTATCTAACCTAGAGTAATTTGTGTCTAGAGGCAACACATAGCACTAACACTTGTTACGAGTTGAAATGTCATTCTTCTTGTACTCGTATAAAGGGAGAGCGATACCAGACATGGGATAATTCATAACTGTGTAGACTTACATTTAGTAACAGGTGAAATATCACTTTGCCTATGTCATGAAATGGTATCGGACCTGGAGTTACCCATGTGTGCATGAACTCTATCGAGGATACATTCTACAAAGGTAAGAGTTGAGATGTCACTCTGCATCATGAAGAGAGGTATCGGACCTGGAGTTACTCATGTATGCGCGAACTCTTGCGGGTCACACTTGACTTGTTGTGATGGCTGGATATCTCTCGCCAGTGGACTGGAAAGAAATCCAATTCCTCGGCGACTCAAAAGAGTTGCTGGCCGACTATCGAACTGGTTGGGATTGGATCTAAAACTCTCTTAACCTCATTCAAGGGGTATGCAAATTTCTTGCTAGGCACCGCTTCCCCAAACTGAGCTTGTTATTTTGTGATATGCTGCATCATGGCACAACTCAGAGCCAGAGTGTGAATCTCTGCAATTTATCAATGTGTTTGCTTCAGTTCGTGTCCAGCGAGTTTGTGTTGACGATAACTAAAGATTTATTTAATTTCATACAGTATATTCTTTTGGAATTTTGTCTTGTTAAAACTGATTAAAATATGCTACACAATTCTCTTGGAATCTTGAAAAATGGGAGGGATCTTGCAGTTTTACGTGGATTACGAAACTGAGGGCGAGATATTTCTCTTCGGAAATCTCACATGGAATTGAACTCGGTCCAGCTTGGTGAGAGGCAAGCAGCTTGACCACTGCACTTTCACTACCCTCTAGAAACCTTGCCTGCGTTGTCACTAGAATAATATGATCTTATCTAATGTGTTGCAATGAGGTTATGCAATGTAGGAAGGTTCCTCTCATCGTCACTAGATGGCTGACTGCAGGTACCGTACGCACATAGGCAGACAATGCGCCAATTTTGAGTAGCAGGGCGGAATGTGAAGTAAAGGAAGGAGATGATTTTAAAAAGCGTAAGCAATAAAAGTGTGAGATTAGTGAGAAATGAGTTTCCTTGATGAATGAGAACGTCCAGTAAGTACGTCATTGTTGTTTTAAGAGGCGGAACTACGAGGTCATCATCCCCTCTTGTCACAAATTGAATTATACAAATTTCGAATATATCTTTAAATTTTGAGGTGGACAACTACAGTAAATGTGAAAAGACCAAAAATAAATAAAACATAAAATTAAACAAAATTAACAAGTATAGTTAAAAACAAAAAATTACGAAAAGAAAACCATGAATTAAAGAAGGAACAAAGTCTTTGAGGTACTGATCACTTGCAAATTTAGAATGCTGGCGCTAACCCACTCTCACTTATAAAGCGGATGACGAGATCGGCAGCAACCAGAGAATGTCCAAATTGGGGGAAAGGAGAGATAGCATGAAATTCAGGAATAGTCTGTGTCTGTTACTTATCCCTGTGAATGCAATTTGGAAGACACAAATAATAATTATTATTATTATTATTTTAATTCCATAATATTTACGGACAATATTTCGGAAACTACAACTCGTAAGAAATTTTTAAAACAGAGTGTGTTCAGTTTCTTTTTCAGAGAGGCCTACATTTCAGGCTCCTTCGGGTTGCTGTAGTAACACCCACTTTATCGATGAAACATGTAGAATTTACTCAACTCATTTCATAAAATATATTATATTTTCCATAAAAAGAACAACCAACCATATTAATCGTAATATGGGTTTCAAGATGTACGTTTCTAGTATGGACTGTTAGTATTTTAAGAGCAGTGTCATTGTCAGTATCGAACTTTCAAATACTACAACATGTCCATATTTTCTTGTGTGAATACATCTGAAGTCAAAATAATACATTATACAACGAGCCTATGAAAATCCCCAGCCTGCTTCCAGTCTCAGACCGGGTCAGGAATGGAATGAATGAAGCCCCCATCTAGTGGCGAGGATATGAACTGTGCCGGTTGCCGAGGCCTGACGCACTCCTCTGGGGCAATGATTAAATGAATGACAGATGAAATGAAATGATAGTGGAGAGTGTTGCTGGAATGAAATTTTGACAGGGAAAACTGGAGTACCCGGAGAAAAACCTGTCTGCCTCCGTTTTGTCCAGCACAGATCTCACATGGAGTGACCAGGATTTGAGCCACGGACCCAGTGGTGAGAGGCCGGCGTGCTGCCGCCTAAGCCACGGAGGCTTCGCAACGAGCCTATCATGGCAATAATTAAGACACGAGTATGTTTATAAAACGAGTGCGGCGAGTTTTATAATTTCTATCCGAGTGTCTTAAATACCTTTATAGGCGAGTTGCATACGACTGTTTATTTTCGTATTAAATATTTTATTTTATGTTCGAACATACATATTCATAAATATCTGTCGAGATTCAGTAACTTGAGTTTAGTGAACAGAGTGTATGTGCTGAGTTTGCTGTATGAACAGAGCGTATGCGTGGGTTACAGAACTTGGAAAGCAGAGATCATATTCATTGCTTAGCAATGTCATATATTTACAGCCTGCATGACATTTTAGTGCCGATGAGCCCCAGCATTCACTAAAACTTTCGCCGAATTTGTACGAAAGCAATGTGTAGAAATTGGAGTTAGGATATTAAGGTACAGTGCATTTCTTTCCCCATATTCCCCTGTATATGTATGCGAACATATGGGACGATGCACTTTCCATGTCGGTTATGTATAAGGTGCGTTCAAAAAGTAACGAGCCGGAGGCTGTAATGCGCAAACCGGTGACGACATCGGCTAATCGTGGCGTGTGTAACGAGGTGTGGTACCGACCAGAGCGTGGAAGGTCACAGCCCGTCGCTAGATGGCACGCGTGCACCTCACGTGACGATACAAAGTGAGCAGCAGCATGCATCCATCGTCCAACCAAGACCAAGACAGTAGGCCATTCGACATGCTTCCTGGTGTGGTTGAAGACTGTGGGGCACCCATTGGGCACACACTTTCCGCAAGTGCAGTCGTTCCTTCATGATGATGTGTACACTTCCGACGCTAAATCCGACCACGGCGGCTATGACGTTCACTGTCACTCGGCGGACCTGGGTATTGAGTGCATCAACCAGCTGGACGTTGTCGTCGGTAATGCAGGGGGGTGCCCCAGACTGGGCATCATCGGCTAACGACACCCGTCCTTCCCTGAAGCGCTTGTGCCACGCCTTGACCCTTGCAAGGGACATGCAGTGTTCGCCGTACACTTGTGACATTCGGCGATGAATGTCCGATCCCCCTACTCCTTTCGCTGTCAGAAACCGAACAACACCTCTTTGCTCTTCATTTGACGCCTCCATGTCACTGTTTGCACTGTGACAGGCAGCGTTGGACGATTGATGCAAGCTGCTGCTCGCTTTTTATCGTCACGTGACGTGCACGCGTGCCCTCTAGCGACGGGCTGTGACCTTCCACGCTCTGGTCGGAACCACACCTCGTTACACACGCCACGATTGGACGATGTCGTCACCGGTTTGCGCATTACAGCTTCCGGCTCGTTACTTTTTGAACGCACCTTATACATAGAAGGATGGTGTGCTGCAATCTTTTGGACGTAGATTAATACATTTCTTGCATATTTCATAGTATTTTCTTGCTACCGTAAATGTTCGTGTTGATTTTGTCTTTGTGTTTGGGATTGTAACTGCAATGGTTGATCCGATATCCTTTTCAGTGTCAACTTTCAAATCATGTATTCATGTCCGACATGTTGGAGTTTGAGTGCGTTAAGCGCATGTGTGAAGCTATCCTTACCTAATGGGGTAAATAACTGTTTCATAATGAAAATCCTGAGCTCTGATTGGTGGAGAGACTGTATCATAATGAAAACTTGTATTATAATGAACCTCATTATAATACAGTTTTCTAGCACTCTAATATTTACATTTCACCATGTTCGAACATAAAGGATTTTTGATTATTTGTAAAAATATTTGGTCACCTGATATAATAGACCCCATCTTGATAGAATAAAATTCTTGCTAGAAATTAAGGTGTAATCTGTATTCGCATGTGTGGATTTTTATTGTATTATCAAAAGAAAACACTTCTTTTTTCAAGCACATGTATTAATGAGAGAAATATGTTGATGATGTAAACTTTATCTGGTACAATAAGTGTTAAATGAAAATGTTCCGTTTATCTGACAGATTTGAACTACCAATAAACAGTAATAAAATTAGTGTTGTTTTAGTTCACTGCCCACCTCGTGGCGTAGTGAATAGTATTGTTGATTACCAGCATGGAGGTCCAAATTTGATTCTCGGCTCTGCCACAAAAAAAAAATCTGGTCAGAGAATGTCACCTTGTGAGGCAAAACCGAGAAGAGGTGGATTCAATTCCCAATTCACCCATTCACCCTTTGAATTCCCCCATTCAAAGGCAAATTCTTGGCTGTTACCTAAGGATAGAAATCTGAGAAGCGAATCTTCAGTTTTTCCTCCAAATGTTGCTCATAAGCCGCTTAAACGGAGGGCAGAGATGAAAATATCGGGCACATGCGTTACTCGAACTCGTTCCTTAGAAGGAATATTTGACGGAAAGTTGTATGCAGATGAACTTGGGGAAACTGCGCCCAGAGCTACGTTCTCTTGGGGCAGAGGAGTTGAGGGCACTCCAAAGTTACGGAGAAGTTACAAATTGCATTTGCTTTTGACTATCCAAATGCGTCCTGCAGTGTCAGTGATTAGTGCAATGATGATGGAGAGCTTCCAAAGGGGTCCTTGAGGGGATAAGCTCATCTTCTACCCAACATTTTTATAGAGTGCCGACACCTTTCGTCCTAATTGGAGTATGTGTTTACTGTTTGAAGTCAACTTGACGGTTTATCATGGCTGTAACCCCAGTATTCATTTAATTCATTAGAACTTTGAAGATTTTGTTGTAGTAAATATGACATAGCTTCATTCTAATTTGTGTAAAATATGTTTAAATGCAAATTGTTTAAGAATTTTACTTAACTTGAATGTTCATGGATTATATTTGAAGTCTCCACAGATTTTGACGTCTGACTTTGTTAATATAACACAGGCCGTTCGTCCAAGAGATTCCAGATTTGATCACAAGCCAGGACATTTCATACAGTTAATGCCCCTCTAACTCGTGAATTGAATGTTTGTGGCGTCTTTATCATTATTTCTGACTTTATCTCGGAGCACATATCACCTTTGGGAATAATTCAAACATCGTAGTCATTATAGACTATAAACATAAACATTTATTTTGTTGTGTGTTTCGGCTGGTGAGTTCGGGAGTTGGCGACCCCGAGGGATTCCTGAGCTGGGTCTTTTTTTCCCTTTTGTCCCTTACCTTTGGGGCGGACCCTCTCCTCTCTCCCCTCTCCTCTCCTCTTTCACTTATATTTCCTTTTCTCTTTAAGATTCCCGCACTGTTTTTGTTACTTGGTTCGCCGTGTATCTAAATTCCCTTTTAGCGATTTTTTGAAGGCATTTTTGATCTACGTTGCATTTTGTACGTTTTTTCGATCTAAATTACATCTCGCGATTGTTTTCAACCTCAATTGCATTTTGTAAAGATTGACAATCTAAATTGCTTTTTAGTAAGTCTTTCAATGCAGGTAGACGGGCCTTTGTAGTGAGTATTTTGAATTTCAATTGCATTTTGTAAGTATTTTCAACCAAAACCGCACATCGCACGAATTTTGAATCTAAATTGAATTTTGTTTGGAGGGCATTTTGCACATATTTTGATTCTCAATTGCATTTTGTGGGTATTTTGAATCCAAATTACATTTTGTCAAGTATTTTCAATCTAAATTGCATTTGTAAGTATTGTCAATCCACATGAGTCGTTTGCATCTACCGTACATTTTGTAAGCATTTTCAATTTCAATTGCATTTTGTAAGTATTTTGAATTCCAATTGCACTTTGTGAGTATTTTGAATCTGAACCGGCTTTTTTTTTTCAATCTAACTTGCATTGTGTATTTTCAATTTCAATTGCATTTTGTAAATATTTTGAACATCAATTGCATTTTGTACGTATTTTCGATCTCATTTGCATTTTGTAAGTATTTTGAATTTCAGTTGCATTTTGTAAGTATTTCGACGCTACATTGCATTTTGTACGTATTTTGAATCTCGCCTACGTCTTGTGGGTCTTTTTTCAATCTATTCTTTTTGTGCAACTTTTCGTTCTAAATTCCCTTTTGTAAGACCATATTGTGAGTTGTTTCCATCTGAGTTCCTTTTTGTACGTATTTTCCGTCTCAGATAATTTTGTTCTGGTTTCCATTTCATAATCATTTTCGCTATCACCCAGATCATTAGGGGCCGATAACCTCGATGTTAGGCCCCTTAAAACAACAATTATCATCATCATCATTGTTGTGTGTTTGAATCTTCTGTGTTATGACTGGTTTGATGCAGCTTTCCATACCTCCCTGTCCTGATCAATCGTTTCACCTCTACATAGCTACGACAACCTACATCCGAGGCAATCTGTTTAATATATGTTAAGCGTTGTCAACCTCACGGTTCTTGTTTTTAACCATTCTAGCCATAACTAAGTTTGCTATTCCTGGGTGTCTTAGTAAGTGTCCTACCAACCTATCTTTTCTCTTCAGTAGCGGTCACCAGAAACATTTATCCTCTCCCACTCGTCTTAATACCTCTTTATTTTTAACCTTATCTATCCATCTGTTTTCTTTCTGCATCTTTCGCCTGTAACACCACATTCAAAGGCTTCAATTTCTCCTGTCTTCTGGTGCTCCAACTGTCCAAGTTTCTCTTCCATAGAGCTCTACACTCCAGACAAAATCTTTAAAAATGACTTCCTGATACCTGAATCAATATTCTATGTCAACAGATTCCTTTACTTAGAAACGCTTTCCTTGCCTGTGTCAACCTACTTTTTATATCCTCTTTGCTTCCCAAGTAACACAAGTCTCGAACTTCCTTTAACTTTTCGCCTGCTAATTGGACGTCAATAGAGGTGACTGATTTATTTCATATGCATTCCATTCATTTATTAATTTTCATCATGAATTCTTTCCTCAAGACAATTAAAAACTCCATCAAACCCTCTGGTGTATTGACTAAGATGACGATGTCATCAGGAAATAGGAGTGTTAGAATGGGGGTTCTGCTTACCCGCCTACTTTCATATGAACTTTGCCGATATCTCGCGAACGCGTGATCGGATTTTAACGAATGAGGTGATGATGGCGTTGGGGTGACGTCCTCTTTGCTAAGAATGAGTGGTCGTATTTTATTTCTCACTAGCAGTAGTACCCGGCTTCGCCCGTTGGAATGATGATAATGTTTTAAGGTCTCCTTAGAAATATAATGGACTTAAAATCTAAGTCATTTGCCCCCAAAGACAATGAGGGAGTAATATCTAGGTCATTTGCCCTTTTGATAAGGATGATAATATAAACTACTGTTGAATTGACACGTCAAACTTACAAACTACCGTAATTGAAATACATATTTCAAAATTCACAGGCGAGGAAGACTTATTGTGTGTGGTGATTAATGGTGTAATGGGCGTAATATCTACTGTAGGTCATTTGCTCTTATGATGAGGATGATAAGGGAAACTACTACAGGTACTGAATTGACACTTCAACGTATAATGTACACAATATACTGTAATAAAAATAACTATATGGCGGCTTCGGTGGCGTATTTGGTAGCATGCTGAGCTTCTATGCCCAAGATAGCGGGTTCAAACCCGGCCGAAACCGTCGGATATTTTAAGAGCGTTAAAATCCGTCAGTATGCCTTTCTTCGGAGGGGAAGTAAAGCCGGCGGTCCCATGTCAGATTTATGGCATGTTAAAGAACCTTCCACTAATTACACCTATGTGAAGTTAAATTGGATAGGTAACCAACGCTCATAGATGTCTACGTCCGTTGCCAAGAGCCGACTGCAGTGGCGTCTAGTAGCTAAGTTCCGAACTTGGCCTAGTAGTCGTTGACGGTGGCGCTTGGCGGCAAAAGTACGAACTATTTGAAGAATTCTAAGTTGCAGTTTGTACTTAAATTAAAAAACAGATAACACACACTAATACAGTCATCACAATTAACACCGGTTATCAGACAGATTCTACACACACCCAAAGTACACGGGGCTACATGACCGCGTTGTCGCAGCCCCTAAACTTAAGAACCAACCAAAAATAAATATTTTAAAAATCACAGTCGAGAAAGACTTTATGCGGCGGTGATTATTGGTATGATGCGCGTAACATCTAGGTCATTTGCACTTATGATGATAATAATAAGGTAATGAAAAAATGACTACTAAACGAACATGGTGTTATTTTAAAACTGATATAGGTAATTCAGGTGTCTAGCTTCGATGTCTTCCAAAGTCTCAACCTTATTTTCTGGCTTAGGCCTGTACTGGATGCGTCTAGTGAAAGAGCGTACTGCTCGGCAAAGACAAAGAATATAGGTCCAAGCTGCACGAACCTGAGATGATTGCAGATTATGACGAAATATGATGACACACGTTCGGGGTTCCCCGTCCTATACAGATTGACCGGGAATCACTCACTGTTTCGCAACGGCCCTGTGCTGGCATCAG
Organism: Meconema thalassinum; assembly: GCA_946902985.2. NCBI lineage: Eukaryota > Metazoa > Arthropoda > Insecta > Orthoptera > Tettigoniidae > Meconema > Meconema thalassinum. Next base: position 1,806,998,814 of record OX336388.2, on the reverse strand, counting down.
CATAGACAGCAGGAGATAACACGGCGGGCTCTGGAAAGTATTCTCAAGTCACCTCGCGATGAATCAGCAAGCTATTCTCACAACTGACCCCCCCCCCAGGGTCTCACAACTTGTGGGACGTGGGTTGGCGACCACGGAACCCCAGCTGAGTCTGGCATCGCTTCTACTTCCTGGTGCCGGGCTCATTTCAGTTCTCTTTCCTGTCGGCCTCCCTTGGTCAACTATTGTTCTCTTCCGACCCAGACTGTATTAGGGTATCCGAGGGCTAGGGAGTCTTTCAATTTCCCGCCTTAATTGGCTTTGTCTCATCTTTCCTGATACCCTCATTCTTTGAGGGGTCTGCCTTCTTTTCCTTTTCATAATATCTCCTGTCTTCTGCTCAAGGCCCTCAAAGAGGCAGGGTGTGTGTAGACCCACCACTTCTGGTACACCCTCAAGGGCTCATGACTGGTGAGTTAGGAAGCTGGCAACCCCGAGGAATTCCTGAGCTACATGCAGGGAATGGAGTGGTATGTCAGAAATTTCAAGTGGACAGTGTTACGCATCGGGTTCCAAAGGGTAAGTATACACACTTTGTTTTCGATCGGTGAACGATGTAGATTTGTACCAAAGGGCCTTAATGCGGGAAATGGAGTGGTCTGTCCGAAATTTCGAGTGGACAGTGTTACTCGTCGAGTTCCAAACGGTAATTATGTAAAATCTGGTTGAGATCGGTGAAACGGTGTAGTTCTGTGCCAAGGGCCAAACTGCAGGGAATGGAGTGGCCTGTCCAAATTTTAAAGTGGACAGTGTTACTCATCGGGTTCCAAAGGGTAAGTATACACATTTTGTTTTCGATCGGTGAACGATGTACATTTGTGCCAAAGGGCCTAAATGCGTGGAATGGAGTGGTCTGTCCGAAATTTCGAGTGGACAGTGTTACTCGTCGAGTTCCAAAGGGTAATTATGTAAAATCTGGTTGAGATCGGTGAAACGGTGTAGTTTTCTGCCAAAGGGCCAAAAAGCAGGGAATAGTGTGGTCTGTCCGAAATTTAAAGTGAACAGTGTTACTTGTCGGGTTCTACGGGTAAGTATATAAAATTGGGGTCAGATCGGTGAAACGGTGTAGATTTATGCCAAACAGCCTAAATGCAAGGGATGGAGTGGCCTCGCCGCAATTTCAAGCAGACAGTGTTAGTCGCAGTGTTCCAAAGGGTAAATATACAAATTTTGGTTCAGATCGGTGAACCGGTGTAGATTTGTGCAAAAAGGGCCTAAATGCAGGGAATGGCGTGGTCTGTCCGAAATTTCAAGCAGACAGTGTTACTCGCAGTGTTCCATGGGGTAAATATACAAATTTTGGTTGAGATCGGTGAAACTGTGTAGATTTGGGCCAAAGGGCCTAAATGCAGGGAATGGAGTGGTCTGTCCGCAATTTCAAGCAGACAGTGTTACTCGCAGGGCACCGAAGGGTAAGAATACGAATTTTGGTTCTGATCGGTGAAACGGTGTAGATTTGGACCAAAGGGCCTAAATGCAGGGAATGGGGTGGTCTGTCCGAAATTTTAAGTGGTCAGTGTTACTCGCAGGGTTCCAAAGGGTAAATATACAAATTTTGGTTGAGATGGGTGAAACGGTGTGGATTTGGACCAAAAGGCCTAAATGCAGGGAATGGGGTGGTCTGTCCGAAATTTTAAGTGGTCAGTGTTACTCGCAGGGTTCCAAAGGGTAAATATACAAATTTTGGTTGAGATCGGTGAAACTGTGTAGATTTGGGCCAAAGGGCCTAAATGCAGGGAATGGAGTGGTCTGTCCGCAATTTCAAGCAGACAGTGTTACTCGCAGGGCACCAAAGGGTAAGAATACGAATTTTGGTTCTGATCGGTGAAACGGTGTAGATTTGGACCAAAGGGCCTAAATGCAGGGAATGGGGTGGTCTGTCCGAAAATTTCAAGTGGACAGTGTTACTCGCAGGGTTCCAAAGGTTAAATATACAACTTTTGGTTCAGATCGGTGAAACGGTGTAGATTTGTGCAAAAGGTCCTAATTGCAGGGCATGGGGTGGTCTGTCCGAAATTTAATGTTGACAGGGTTACCCGCAGGGTTCCAAAGGGTAAGTATACAAATTGTGGTTCAGATCGGTGAAACGGTGTGGATTTGTATACATAACAGACAGACAGACAGACAGACAAACATTGAGCTTTATATATATAGAAGATTAGCCTACTTTCGATTTTTGTAAAAAAAAATTAAGTAGATTTATGAGATCTACACAGGGCCAAAAATTGTGTGTCTGTCTGTGTGTCTGTGTGTGTGTGTGTGAGAGAGTGCGTGTGTGTGAGAGTGTGTGTACTCTGAATGTCTGCCCCCCCCCCCCCCCCCTATCAATTGGAACACGGTGAAACCGAATTGAACGAAATTTGGTACAGAGGTAGAACTAGCAAAGGACACCTCAGTGTCATGTTTTATATCGGCACCATCTTGACGGAAACGTAATGGCGGCCTCCCAAATGTTCAACGCTTAATTCAAATTACGACTAACCTAATCATCCGATCTCTACCAAATTTCGCAACAACATATATTTATGTAGAGAGCGTCTTTTGCCTAAAGTACAAGGCCATCAGCCTAATTGTTTGCAGATGACAGCCATGTATGTGTGTAAATTGATTCCCCCTATCAATTCAAACATGGTGAAACCGAATTGAACGAAATTTGGTACAGAGGTAGCACTAGCCAACGACACCTCAGTGTCATGTATTATATCGCCGCCATCTTGATGAAAACGTAATGGCGGCCACCCAAATATAAAAGCTTAATCAAATTACGACCAACCTAATCATCTGATTTCTACCAAAGTTTGCAAAAGAATGCATAAAGAATATTTTGACCAAACTGCAAGACCATCAGCCCAATACTTTGCGGATGGCCGACATGTATGTGTGCAAATCGATTCCCCCTATCTATTCAAATACGGTGAAACCGAATTGAACAAAATTTGGTACAGAGGTAGCACTAGCAAAGGGCCTCTCAGTGTCATGTTTTATATTGCCGCCATCTCGACGTAAACGTAATGGCGGCCACCCAAATGTTCAAAGCTTAAATCAAATTACGACTAACCTAATCATACGATCTCTGAAACAACGTATATTTATACGGCGAGCGTCTTGTAACTAAACTACAATGTCATCAGCCCAATACTTTGTGGATGGCGGCCAGGTATGTGTGCACATCGATTTCCCCTATCAATTCAAACATGGTGAAACCGAATTGAACGAAATTTGGTACAGAGGTAGCACTAGCAAAGAGCACTTCATATTCATGTTTAATATCCGTCTAGCACGTTGTATTTCAACAAGCAACCTCAACCAACTTCAATTTTACTCCTAGAAAATGACAAAGAGTTATAACAATAGCCATGCATTGAAGAGAAAGTAGGCTATATGTTCCTTACTGAACATCTTGTGTTTTTTTTTTTTGAAAATTGTCGTTTTAGAAATTGGCACTATTTTGGAAACGGTGAACATGAGAAAAAAGTTTGTTTGACGTCAATGAAAGGTCCCTATGCCCTCTGAGCAGAAAGCAAGTTTCAAGTGTGTAGGACAAAACAAAATGATAGCCTACTTTCTGGTGAACTTTGGCAATATCTCGCGAACGCGTGATCGGATTTTAACGAATGTCTGTCTTTCTGTGTATCTTCATGTACGCCTATAACTCGTGTTCGGATGCTTGGTGCCTCGTAAAATTAGGTATGGTAACCATGCGAGTCAATACACCAATCATTCATATCATTTATCATTTATATCATTTATAAAACTCTTCACCGTACTTTTCATTCAGTAGAAGGGTGGATATAGGGAAAAACTTCTCAAAATACATGCTAAAATAGTCCTAGAAGGACGAACAAAGCATATGTTGCGCTTCTCAATGTGAGATGCAAAATTCGGGAGTATATAAAGGGTCTCCTAATATCACATTTTAAGGCCCTTAAATTAACAGTGTTTGTGATATTCCCAGAAAACTAACTTCGTTCTGATAAACTTATGAAGGAATGACTAACCGCTATCCATTGCAACAGTAGCTCAATTGATAATGTCTGGTATTAACACCCAACACCGTTCAAAGAAAGGGTACTTCTGCTAGTTATTAATATTTTTTTGAAACGGAGTTAAGATGTTACATAGACCAAGAGTACCGGTATGTTTGGAAAAGCGCTGCGGTATTATTTAGTTGGGTGTGAGAAAGAGTAGCTTAATAAAAGCGGTCCCATACGGTATGTGCCCAAACGCAATGTTATTCAGGTCACATCATCAGGGACACGACTGTACAGACAGAAGGAAGATGAGTGTTGTAAACCTTAATGAAAAGTAAGAAGAGATAATTGAAGGAAATGGATATAAAAAGAGAGAGGTGTGGGAAAGAGATCAAAATAAGAGCCTTGTTTCCGTGGAGGGAACAAAAAAGAGTGACGCATCTGGCCGGCACAAATTGGTTGGGGCGATAAGAAGTGTGTGTGTGTGTGTGTGGTAGAACGCCACCCCAGGGCATTGAGCCAGTTACCAGGTAACAGTGTGGTAAGCAGGTGAGTCAGCTGTAGGGGGTACGCTGGTAGTACATGATGTGGGTGGGCCGATCTGTATTAACGAGTTAGAGTTCCAATAATTGCTCCGTTGCTCATGTAACACACATGGTTCTTTCTTCAACAAGAACTAAGAAAAAGGCCACTGATCCACACCAAAACTGCTCCTTCCAATTTGCTATACTGTCCCGATGTATGAGGAATGCAGAAGTTGTTAATGATTTTCTTTGTATGGTTATATTCTTCAAGGTAAATTGAAAGATTTTTTCCATGCTTTTGGCCTATTTTCATTTTTGAAACAAGTAGTTCTGTGATGAACTAAATAGCCTATTTTCATATATCCTACTTATGTTAATTGCCTCTATCAACATACAAAATTTCAGTTTGATTGCAGTAATAGATTCGTAAATATTAAGAGCCGTCTAAATATTTCGGATGATTGCCATGTTGGATTTTTATATACTGTAAGTAGGCCATAGAATTATGTGGTATTACATGAAGATTATTGTGTAGGCGTATCATTCAAACTTCAATCGCATGATAAGGTCACAAGAAATAAAAACGAGATATTTAAATTTCGCACAGCCGCCATCTTGTGGTTATGAAAACAATTGAAATAAATTAGATGTCATTGGATTAACATTTGTATAGGCATTTGCCGTACCAAGTCTCACTGCGCTCGGATGGTTAAATCGCGAGAAACATCTATTTCAATATTTAAATTTCGCGTCACCGCGATGTTGAATTTGTTCTCACCAGTGTGTTGAAAGTCCCAGAGGTAAAATTATATTAATATCCTTCATCAACATACAGAGTTTCAGTTTGATTGCTGTCATAGATTAGTGGATATTGAGAACCGTCTAAATATTTGGGATGGTCACCATGTTGGACCTTTATTTACGTAGGCCTTAGAGTTATGTACAAATAGACAATGATTATTGCGTAGGTTCACTATTAAATGCGATCGCATGATTAGGACACAAGAAATAAAAATAATAATTTAATATTTCACACAGCCACCATCTTAGGGTTACGAAAAAATTAAACTAAATTAGATTTCAGTCTATTACAATGTGTATATGCATTTGCTGTACCATGTTTTACTTCACTCGGATGGTTAAGCCGCGATAAAATTCTATTTAATATTTCAAATTCGCTTGGCCACCATGTTCGTTTTGTACTTAACTGGTTTTTGAAAGTCGCATAGGTAAACTTCTAGTAGCACCCTTTGTGACAGTACAAAATTTCAGGGTGATATCAGTGATAGTTTCGGAGATACAGAATGCCGGTGTAACATTTCGCACAGCCGCCATGTTAGATTGGTGAGACGTAATAAAATTTTAAGTGCACTATTGGAGTCGGGCAAATTAGTAACAGAGTGTCATTGAAATCGCTCCAGCCGTTTAGTTTTTATTAGAGGGACACACACACACATGCGCACACACACACTTACACACACACGGGCATAAGATGATCTCATTAGCAAATTCTTTCATAAATGAAAATAGGCTAAAATAGGCTCATGGGATGACCTTTGGTTCATGGGTGTGTGTGTCCCTTCCTTATAAAATCTAAACGACTGGATTGATTTCAATGAAACTCTGTAAAGACATAGTAGGCCTGCCATTTTGTATGGCCCCGACGACTGCATCCTTTAAATTTTAATAAGTGTCACGAATTCAACTTGGCGGCTGTGCGAAATATTTCACCGGAATTCTATATCTGCGAAACTACTACAGTACTGATATCACCCTCAAATTTTGTACGGTGTAAAGGGCACTACTAAACGTTCACCTATCTGACTTTTATAAATCTGTTAAATACAACCCGAACGTGGTGGCCAAGCAAAGTTGAAACATTCAAATAGACATTTCTCGCGATTTAACCATCTGAGTGCAGTGAAACTTGGTACAGCCAATGTTTACACATTGTAATGCACTGACATTTTACTTAGTGCAATTGTTTACATAACTTCAACATGGCGGCTGAGCGAAATATTTTTATTTATTTTGTCCTAATTATGCGATCGAAGGCAACATTTGAATAACGAATCCACGCAATAAGCGTCATCTAATAGGGCATAACTGAATGGTCTATTATATAAAAAATCCAGAGTGGCGATCATCTGAATTATTTAGACGGTTCTCAATATCTACCAATCTATGACAGCAATCAAACTGAATTTGTTGTGTTGATAAAGACTATTAACATTAGTTTACCAATGGGACTTTCAATAATCTGGTGAGCACAAATCCAACATGGCGGTGACGCGAAATTCAATAACTTCAATGGACGTTTCTCACGATATAACCATATGAGCGCAGTGCAACTTGGTACGGTAAATGCTGAAACAAATATTAAACCACTGACATCTAATTGATTTCAATTGTTTTCATAACCTCAAGATGGCAGCTGTGGAATATTTTAAAATATCGTTTTAATTGTTTCTTGTGTCCTAATCATGCGATTGAAGTTTGAATAATACACCTACGCAATAATATTCATCTAATAGTACATAACTCTATGGCCTGCATATACAGTATAAAATACAACATGTCAACCATATGTAGGATATTTATTTCTTCACGAAACTACTTGTTAAATAGCATGGTCCTCTCTATTCCCAATTTAGAGGCTGGCTTCGGGCCTGGTAGATATACTCAGGACAATCATTGTATTTTCGTAAGATTTCGTAACAACTGAGAATAATAGTCGTCCTTTCATCCTGAATACATATAATTAAGTCTCTTTACCATGTCAGTAATTAGATAAGAAGTATTTTTTGCAGCACGATAACTTGAACAGAGGAATGTTAATATTATCTCCCCTTTGTCCTCGTCTTTGAATTGTTTCGCTTGGAGCGCGTGTGCATCAAAGATAGAGTATATTCCCTTTATCCGCCGTGGGGGAACTCCAGGCAGCCATCTGCCATGGGTTTTACTGAATACTAGTATTCATAGAAACCTTCTACTACATGAGGATCAACAGCTACAACATTTCGCTGTTCTGCACTGGGACTAGTCTATAACACAGCAGATTATTGCGCTCCTGTTTGGCTAAATAGCAATCATACCAACAAACTCGACACCCAACTCAATACAACTATGCGCACGATCACATGATGTCTAAAAACTACTCCTACATTTTGGATCCCAACTTTAAGTCACATTCATCCACCTGAACTCAGGAGACGGGATGCTTTGGTATGTCACTTAATTCCAAGTGCAATATCTGATACGTTAAAATCCAGACAACCAGCAATAAAATCTGCTGTGGAACGTTTTAACAAGGGATTTGTTATTGGCAATAAATGGGAACAAAAATGGATCCAGCATGCACCGGCAGAAGTAATAATCAGTATAAATACTCACAACAAACCAGAGGGATTCGATTTGCCTCGACGTACGTGGAAGACTGCCAACAGGCTTCGCACAAACCATGGAGTGTGTAAGGACTTACTCTACAAGTTGAACAAAATTCCCGATTACCCCGACCATACAACACATTGTGCAGCAGTGTAGTATTTCGTCATACTCAGGGGATTTAAAGGAATTTCTCGTATTGACTCCAGCTGCTGTTAAGTGGATAGATAATTTAAATTTTTCATTATAAGTGCCAATTTGTGAATGTAGGTTACACTAATATTTTCTGTTTTGCTTTTATTGTAATAATGTCATAGTATTTTTGGTGCTATGTATTCTGAATATTGTTGTTTTTTATAATGTGTTGCCATACGCTAAATAAATAATTACTACTGAGAAGTTCGGAGTTCAAACCCTATGGTCACTAGTTCCCTGCATTTTGGGATGTTGATGTTAACATAATGTCGAATTCTAGCATCAACTAGGAATTTTTGTCCTGGCAATATATTAAGTTTTAAAGAAATGTTTAACGAAAACAAATAATTAGACTTGGATAATAAAATCGAATCATCTGCATTATTAAAGACAATTATTCTCGGACCAGTGTCCAACAGCTTAGCCACCTTGGCACATCGAATCTTTCGATAATTCCAACATTTAGCGTATTCGAACCTGCACTGATGACTGGTCATGTGTGATCACGTGTGTTGCCTATGAAGGGGAAGGAGCAGTATAAATTAACTGTCCAGCTCGGTGAAATTGGTTGGCATGCTAGGTTTTGCCAGAAGGGTCCTGGGTTCCATTCGCAGTTGGGCCAATGGGACATTTATCTCATAAGATTAATTACCTTGGCTCGGGGACTAAGTGTTTGTGACTCCTTCTCTCTACATATAACAAGTAGTTCCGTGAAGAACTATACAGCCTATTTTCATATATCCTACTTATGTTAATTGCCTCTATCTACATACAAAAATTCAGTTTGAAGGTTGTGATAGATTCGTAGATATTGAGAACCGTCTAAATATTTCAGATGGTCGCCAGGTTAGATTTTGATTTATGTACTATTACATGAAGATTATTGTGTACGTGTGGTTTTCAAACTTCAATCGCATGATTAGTACACAAGAAGTAAAAACGAGATTTTAAAATTTCGCACAGCTGCCATCTTGTGGTTATGAAAACAATTGGAAATAAATTAAATACCAATGGATTAACATTTGTATAAGCATTTAAAGTGCAAAGTTTCACTGCACTCGGATGGTTAAATCGCGAGAAATGTCCATTTAAATATTTATAATTCGCGTCGCCGCCATGTTGGATTTGTGATCACCAGGTTACTGAAAGTCGTATGGGTGATCTTATGTTCATAGCTTCTATGAACATAAAAAGTTCAGTTCGATTGCTGTAAAGGATTCGTAGATATTGAGAACTGTCAAAATATTTCGGATGCTCGCCATTTTGGATTATGTGTCATTAAAGGAAAATTATTGCGTAGCTTCATTATTCAAACTTTCAATTCGATCGCATGATTACGACACAAGAATTAAAAACTTAATTTTAAAATTTCGCACAGCCCCCACCTTGAGGTTATATAAACAATTGTACTAAATTAGATGCCAGTGCTTTACAATATGTATAATCATTTACGGTACCACATTTCACTGCGCTCAGAGAATTAAATCTCGAGAAAAGCCTATTAAAATGTTTCAACATCGCTTGGCCGCCATGTTCGTTTTGTGCTTACAGGTTTATGAAAGTTACATAGATTAACTTGAACCAGTGCCCTTTATCGCCGTACAAAATTTCAGGGTGATATCTGTAAAAGTTTCGGAGATATAGAATGCCAGTGAAATATTTTGCACAGCCGCCATTTTGAGGTTATGTAAACAAATGAACTAAATTAGACGCCAGTGCATTACAATGTGCATAAACATTACCTGTACCAAGTTTCATTACGTTTGGATGGTTAAATCGCGAGAAAAGTCTACTTAAAAGTCTCTAATTCAGTTGACCGCCATGTTGGTTTTGTAGTTACCAGGTTTTTGAAAGTCTCATAGGTGAACTTCTAGTAGTGTCCTTTATCATCCTACTCAACTTCAGGGTGACACCGGTAATAGTTTAGGAGATACTGAATGCTGCTGAAATACTTTGCACAGCCACCATGTTGGATTGGTAAGAGACAATAAAATTTGAAGGGCACGGTCAGGGTCAGCAAGAATGGTGCTATGATCTTACCGTGTTTCATTGAAATCGCTCCAGCCGTTTAGAAGTTATTAGGGGACATACATACACCATCACACACACACACACACACACGCACACACACACGGACAAAAGGTGATCTCATAAGCCCATTTTTAGCCTACTTTCGATTTTTGCAAAAAATGAAAGTAGACTTATGAGATCAACACAGGGCGAAAAAAGTGTGTCTGTCTGTGTGTGTGTATGTGTGTGTGTGAGTCTGTGTGTGTGTCTGTGTGTGTGTGAGTGTGTGTACTCTGAATGTCTGTCCCCCCCCCCCCCCCACCCTATCAATTCGAACACGGTGAATGCGAATTGAACGAAATTTGGTACAAAGGTAGCACTAGCAAAGGACACCTCAGTGTCATGTTTTATATCGCCGCCATCTTGACGGAAACGTAATGGCGGCCACACAAATGTTCAAAGCTTAAATCAAATTACGACTAACCTAATCATCCGATCTCTACCAAATTTTGCAACAACATACCTTTATGGGGGGAGCATCCTTTGACCAAACTAATTAGTCATCAGCGTAATAGTTTGCGGATGGCGGCCATCTTTGTGTGAAAATCGATTCCCCCTATTAATTCGAACACGGTGCTACCGAATGGAACGAAATTTGGTACAGAGGTAGTACTAACAAAAGGCACCTCAGTGTCATGTTTTATATCGCCGCCATCTTGACGGAAACGTAATGGCGGCCACACAAATGTTCAAAGCTTAAATCAAATTACGATTAACCTAATCATCCGATCTCTACCAAATTTTGCAACAACATACCTTTATAGAGGAAGCATCCATTGACCAAATAACTAGGTCATAAGCCTAATAGTTTGCGGATGGCGGCCATCTTTGTGTCAAAATCGATTCTCCCTATTAATTCAAACACGGTGAAACCGAATGGAACGAAATTTGGTACAGAGGTAGCACTAGCAAAGGGCACCTCATATTCATGTTTAATATCCCTATAGCACGTTGTATTTCAACAAGCTACTACAACCAACATTCAATCATACTCCTTGAAAAGGACAAAGAGTTATAACAATACCCATGCATTTAGGAGAAAGTAGGCTATATGTTCTTTACTGAACATCTTGTTTTTTCATAAAATAAAAATAGGCTAAAATGAAAGTTTGTCTGTTTTTTTTTCTGAATTTCCACGGAAATTTGAGTTATTAACGCGTCTCAGACTGGTTTATGACTGTTGCGCGCAAAAAGAAAATTTGTGTCTCTCTGTCTGTTTGTCTGTCTGTCTATCTGTTTGTCTGTCTGTGCACAACTTTGCACGCGCATCACTCGAGAACGGCTGAGTGGATCAACGTACAATTTGGTACAGATGTCCATCCGAGGCACGAAAGTAATCATTGATATAACTCTTCTCCGTACCTCTCATAAAAGGGGTCCTACCCCCTTAAAATACATGCTGAAATGGTCGTAGAAAGACGAGACAAAGCTCATTTTCAGCGTCTCAATGTGAGAAACAAAACTCGGAGGCCCTACAGGCCCCGAAAACCTCTAAACCTATAGAGGTTTTACAAGAAACAGCAGAAAAGGCAGGACTGTAAATAACCTTTGAGAAAATTGAATACATGAACATAGATCCCAATGAACCAACATGGACAATGAAAACCAAGTATGGTGACATAAGAATAGTCCACAAATTCAAGTATCTAGGGGAGATTCTGACTCCTAACAACGAAGAGAAGTTAGCTATTGAAGAGAGAGCACAAAAGATGGAAGAAGGGAAGATTGTAGTTTTACGTGACCGTGAATCTTGTGATTATGAGCCACGGGACCTCCTTTTTACGTGGAATCCGAACCACAGGACATGGCATTTCACTTCGAAAATCTCACATGCAACAGAAGATGGAGATTGCATTCAGATTATGCCAGGAAACTTATAAGTACAAATCCCTCTCCTATGAAACCAAACTCAGATACTATAACACCGTGGTGAAACCTGAATGCCTTTATGCAGCGGAGACAATTGCCAGAAAGGGATTCACAGAAATAGAAAAGAAAGAACGTGAATTTCTGAGGAAAATTCTGGGACCCAAGAAAGCAGCAACAAATGAGTTTACCTTCCGTTTGAGATCATATCAAGAGCTATATAAAATATACTAGAACATTTCAACATCTAAGAGGAAAAGACGACTAACTTTCTATGGACACTTGAGAAGAATGGGACCGGAACGCCTAGCAAATAAAATCCTCACCTTTCAGGAAAGGAGAAAGACTCAAGTACCATGGTTGAAAGAAGTTTATCAGGATCTTTAAAAATGTGGCATTGAGGAGGGACATATTACAAACAGAAACGTGTTCAGAAGGAAAATTGCGGAGGTGATAGATGTGTCCGTAGAGAAACCCAAGAGAACTGGAAGGGTGTTCTCGGTCGAGGAACGAGCAAGAGTGAGCCAACGAATGAAAGAGTATTGGCGTAACAGGAAAGAACATCAACAGTCAAGGCAGTTGTGAAATCGTAACCCATAGGAGGTTGAAACGATCCTAAATAAATAATAAACTAATGAAATAATGCAAGCCGGTAACCATGGCAACAGAATATCAGGAGCCCATCTATTTCTGTAAGACGCAATGCCATTCCATTATTGATACATAACTGTGAACGTTCGCAAACGGCTAAAAGGTTATCACGGAACCAACTTAAGCTGTAAAAACAATCAATACGTATATAATGCGCTTAAGGGGGTCACGGGGTACTATTGAATTTTTTCACGCGATTTACACGTGCTGGTGTGGTACTGAAGGTCTATTGTATCCCTATCCCTGTATTATTAAATTATTATTATGATTATTATTATATAATGGCGTACAAAGACGAGACAAAACTCATTTTCAGACCCTCGGTGGCTCGGAGGCTAGTAAGTTTTAAGGCTCTAAAACCACGTTTCTGAGATATTCCCAGAAACCTAATTTCATTTAACAAACTAAAAAATAGATGACGAGTACAGAAGAAGACCAAATCAGGAGCTATATAGATGTGCTGAGAAAATCACAGACGTGGCCAGGAAGAGACGTCTGGCTTTCTACGGACATGTCTCAAGGATGAACCCAACAATACTAACCAACCGGCTTCTCAACTACTGGGAGAATAGAAAGAGCGTGACACCGTGGCTAACAGAAGTTAAAAAGGACATCCAAGAACTGAAGATAATGGAAAGTGATATTAGAAGCTGATCACATCTCAGAAAGATACTTAAACATAAGGGTTTTCAGGTCAGACCACCCTGTAAGAAAACCGGCATCATCTGGACAAAAGAGAGAAAAGAGAAACATAGCCAGAGAATGCGCGAATATTGGGCAAATATCAAGTCCCTCGCCAAGCTGAAAAGTTGATCGTCGTGGTCCATAGCTGGCCCATCCGAAAGAAGAAGAACAAGAAGGAACTAATGAAGTAATGCAAGCCGGTAACCATGACAACAGTAGGCATATCACAAGAGGTGACATCCAACTTTCCACCTATTTCTGTAAGAAGCAATGCCACTCAATTTATACATTTCTGTGAAGGTTTGCAAATGGCTATAAGGTTATCGTGGAATCAAACATAGACTGGAAAATTCAACAATGCGATTAAGGTGGTCAAGGGGTACCCTAGAATTTTTACACGTGACTTACACTTAAGAGTTTTCAGGTCAGACCACCCTGTAAGAAAACCGGCATCATCTGGACAAAAGAGAGAAAGGAGAAACATAGCCAGAGAATGCGCGAATATTGGGCAAACATCAAGTCCCTCGCCAAGCTGAAAAGTTCAACGTCGTGGTCCTAAGCTGATCCATCCGAAAGGAGAACAAGAAGAAACTAATGAAGTAATGCAAGCCGGTAACCTTACCACAGTATCTCAAGAGGTGACATCCAACTGTCCATCTATTTCTTTAAGAAGTAATGCCACTAGATTTATTAAATTTCTGCGAAAGTTTGCAAATGGCTATAAGGTTATAATGGAAACAAACATAGACTGTAAAATTCATCAATGCACTTAAAGAGGTCAAGGGGTACCCTCTAATGTTTAAACGCGACTTACACGTGCGATATATTGTACAGAAGGTATATTTTACCTCCAAAGAGCAACATTATTTTTAAAAATTCCTGAATTGAAATAGTGTTTTTTTGTATATTTTGGGAATTTGGGCCATTGGACGCTAAAAGTCCTGAGATTTCATGCACCACAAGCCTTTATAATTTATTAAAGGGGTCTTCCTGGGGATGGGGACTTTACACAACGGTGAGGGTCAGTTTTTATTTGACATATATTGCGTTTCGTCAACAAGGTTTTCAATATTATTTTAACGTCAGGAAGTACACGTTAGGTGAATTTAGTTTGAGTGCACATTTTAACTAATCATATTTTTGTCGACAAACGGGTTCATCCTAAAGAGGATTTTGTTTAACACTGTGGGTTGAAATATCTTTATGTTTATGTACGCCTATAACTCGTGTTCGGGTGATTGGAGCATCGTAAAATTAGGTATTGTAACCATGAGTCAATTCACCAATCATTTATAAAACTCTTCGCCGTACTTCTCATAGAAGGGTGGGTATAGGGAAAAACTTTTCAAAATACATGCTAAAATAGACGAAAAATAAAAATTGTCATAGATAGACGACCAAAGCGTATGTCGCGCTTCTCAATGTGTGACACAAATCTACGAATCTATAAAGGGTCTCCGAAAACCAAATTTTAAGGCCCTAGACAGTGTCTGTGATATACCCAGAAAACTAACTTCGTTCTGATAAACTTATGAAGGAATGACATGCCCCTAACCATTGCAACAGTAGCTCAATAGATAACGTCTGGTTTTTAATACCGAAGACCGTTCGAAGAGCGGGTACTACTGCTAGTCTTTAAATAAATATGGAGCGCAACGTAAACCAAGAATGTAAAATGAAAAGATGAGTAAAATAAAAAAGTAAATATTATCGAGCTACTCCTCCTTGGAGGTTCATACTTGTCGCCCTCTTTTAGAATAGTGGCCATGGACCAAGCAGTTTGCATTTATTCATAACAAACCCTGTTCCAAAATGCGTCTAATTTATTTCAATCTTACGCTTATTTCACTAGCTATCGGCTGCATCCTGATATCCGACATGTGATTCTCCAGGCAGCTGAGTGTCGTGAATAATAATGAACGCTGATATCAGCTGTGAGACATACCGAAACTGAGAAGCCAGCTAGGCTAATAGAAGAGGATGACCGAGGGACTTAAGGAAGATATTTGTTGAGTCCAACGTGGAGAGAGAGAATTTGTCAACAGACCTGGTAGATGACCGGAGGCAGTCCTATCTCATGTACAGACGTGCCATTGTTGGGTGAATACCTGTAAGTACTGATGCTTACCAGTTCATAAACAGCCAAGAAGATTGTACGTAACCTTCAAATATGCAGAATGTGTTAAAATGTATTACGTACGCTCGTCTTTGTGCAGGAAGTATTGTTAGAAGAACTTGGTTTACTTAATTTGATCATACTAATTATCCAGGAGTATGGTATAGGGAAAGAAACCTCCACGTTCATTCCCTCTTAAACAACAATCACCACTACCAAGAACAATTAAGGAAGGAAGGAAGATTGTAGTTTTACGTGACCGTGAATCTTGTGATTATGAGCCACGGGACCTCCTTTTAACGTGGAATCCGAACCACAGGACATGGCATTTCACATCGAAAATCTCACATGCATTGACCGGGAATCGAACCCGGACCGCCTTGGTGAGAGGCATACAGCTAGACCGCTGAGCCACCACGCCCCCAAAGAGAACAATTAAGTAAGGAGGGGTGATTTGTCATATGGACTAGTATAATTTAATGCTTTACCATTGATTAAATTGGTTCGTGACTATTAAGTTGGTGACAATCGTTCTGATTTGTCTAGAGGATTGTTCAAATAATCATTACAATCATTGACTGTGAGAAAATATCCTGCATGAAACAAGTGGTGATCAAATCTCTAACTCTTGAAACTAAAGAGCCAGAATAGAAGGCATTGTGAGTAAGAAAGAAGTGGTCCGGAGATGAAGAAATGAAAGTTTTAAGCGAATCCCAAGAGTTTAACTTCAACGATTTTGCACTTTTGATATCGTTTGCTATGCAGGCAGCATGCAGTGTGCTGTTTGCGGCTGCACAGTGTTTTGGATTCTCCGTGCGTGCGTTCAGCGTCTGCCCTAGGGACTTGTTTGTTCGGCTCAAGCGACTGTGTTGTCCTGTCATGGGACTGGTCAGTAATTGGAGCACTGACAGCTCGCGTTCATTCCCCTACTTAACGATGACAATATTCGTTGTTGTGGCCTCCATTGTCAAAAGAAGCGTGTACGTTAAATTTGAAATATAAGGACATTTTAAGCAATTGAAAAAGAATAACGAGATCATTCATGTACAGTGAATTTTCTATCATGAAATACGTTTTATCTGTAGATATAATGAATTTAAACTCGAGTATTTATGCTTTTTGTTTCAAGAAAATAGATTATTGTTTGCAGTAGAGCATACCTATGGTATGTATTGATATCAAAATAGTTTTTTTTTTTTTAGCGTATGGCTTTTAGTGCCGGGAGTGTCCGAGGACATGTTCGGCTCGCCAGTTTTGTAGCTGCTTCGAGACGGACACCCAATGGGTGAGCTACGAGTACCGTTGGGAAGGGAAGTAGGAATGGAAGAACGAGGAGTTGGAAGGTAGCGGCTGTGGTCTATAGTTAGGGACCAACCCCGGCATTTGCCTGGAAGGAAGATGGGAAACCACAGAAGACCATCTTCAAGGTTGCCGGCGGGGGGATTCGAACCTCCTCGCCTCCCGGATGTGAGCGACTGCCAACAGTCTTGCCGTAACGACCACGGCTAACTCACCCGGTATCAAAATAGTGCATTACCATTATGGGCGAGTTGCAAACATCTGTTTTTGTTCGACGGTAATTAAAATTTTATTATATGTTCTAAGATAAATATACATAAATATCTGTCGAGAGCCTCCGTGGCTTAGGCGGCAGCACGCCGGCCTCTCACCGCTGGGTCCGTGGTTCAAATCCCGGTCACTCCATGTGAGATCTGTGCTGGACAAAACGGAGGCAGACAGGTTTTTCTCCGGGTACTCCGGTTTTCCCTGTCAACATTTCATTCCAGCAACACTCTCCACCATCATTTCATCCGTCATTCATTTTATCATTGCTCCAGAGGAGTGCGACAGGCTTCGGCAGCCGGCACTGATCATGTCCTCGCAGCTAGATGGGGACTTCATTCATATCATTCCTGACCCGGTCGGAGACTGGAAGCAGGCTGTGGATTTTCATCTGTCGAGATTCTGTCAGTTGACTTAAATGCATGCGCATGGAAAGTTGAATGGTGAACCTCTCCACCTCGTGGCCTAATTGAAGTACTTGATCCTACCATCAAACTACCAGGATTCCATCTTCCTCGAGCTGCCTGGTCCCGTCTCAACAGAATTCGATGTGGCACTGCTCGAACTAGAGCAGCCTTACATCAGAGGGGTTAGATAGACTCGCCTCGTTGCGAATGTGGATATTAAGTGCAAACCATCAAGCACATCGTGCAGGAATGCCCTCTTTATGTGTACTCTGGAACCTTAGAAGAGCTCCATGCAGCCACTCCACAAGCTCTTGCATGGATTCAAGACCTGGCAGCCCATATATGAAGGGTCGTAATGCTGAAATTTGTTTATTTTGTAAATGTATATATAAGGTATATTAATTGCTATCTTGTATGCATCATGCGCTGAATAGTAAGTGCATGCGATGGGAATTGTGTAGACTCAGTATTTGCTCTCTACCCAATAACAAATTCCAAAGCTTTGAAACATTGTTTATCCTGAACTAGCCCCAACAGATAGCGCACAGGTACAATGGGGGATCATTTTGTTATTTTGGTCAAATAACACACAATAGGCTGTAACAAATGCGTTAAAATTTAAAATGTATCATATTATAACTAGTTTTTCTTCAAATTCGATGCGTATAGAATGTCAACGGAAGGCAAATCAATGGGGTCCCACATTGAATAGTCATGATATCTGGCGGAAACGTTTCGCATAAGAAATCCCTTTACCAGACAGAGAGCTGTGTTATCGATTTCCTTAGATCTAATGCCATATGTTTGCTGCCCCCATGGCGTGGTTATATTAACACCAGCATTCACGAAAATTGTCGCCGACATAGTATGAAAGCAATTGCCTTTTTAGAAATTGGAGTTGGGGTTATTATGGTGCTATTTATTTTCCAATATTCCCCAGCTTATTTATGCAACCATTTGTGATCGGATATCTTTTATATTGTCAACTTTCAAATCATGCCCAACATGCTGGATTTTCAGTGCATGTGCGAAGCTATCCTTACCTAATTGGTCACACAATTGTTGCTTAATGAAAATCTTGAGCTCTAATTGGTGGAGAGAAATTGTATCATAATGAAAACTAGTACTCTAATAACCCTCATTATATGTCATATAATGTTTACATTTCGACATCGTCGAGCATAAAAATTACATAGGTCATACATCTGTACATATAGAATTATTAATTATCAATTTGTACTTGTTTAAATCCAACCACGCAAATCTAAGGAGCCAGATATAGGAATTCGTCAAGAGGAGCGTTATCCAGAAATGTGACCATAACGCTGACAAACTTTTCTTCTCTGGATTGCAATTCCAATCCTCTGCATCAGGAATTCTGTTGACGAAGGGTTTCCAGTTATTCTGATTAAGAATTTTTCGATATTGGAATCGATACATTTATCTTCTTCACACCACGGCTCCATTGTCTCGAAAGCGAATGGCACAAAAATATAGTTATACATTATGTATGGATACAAATGCCCCTTACAGGCTGTCAAATTGACAATAATTGAATAAAATGTAATGATTTTAGACTTATATTTTTCCTTCTCGTCCAACAGAAGTAGTAGTTGTTATTTTAAGTATATTTCATCAGAAAGGTACCTATTGCAATGGGTACCATGTTTCGAACATAAATATTCCTAAATATCTGTCGAGATTTCGCCAGTTGTATGTATTGAACAGAGTGCTTTGGACGCAAAGAATACCTTGTATTTTACCATGGCCTCCTCGATTACTCCACTATGACACTAGTCACGCAGTGAAATTTAAATTAGGAGGCCGTGGAACTCAGCGCAGGTGCGATGCTATCCTTACCTAATTGGCCACACAACTGTTTCTTGAGCTCTGATCGGTGGGAGAAACTGTTTCATAATGATAAATAGTGTTATAATGACCCCCATTATGATACATTTACATTTATATTTACATTTCGACATCGTCGAACATAAATATCAGTTCTCATAATATACTTTTAACAATATTCAATACTCGAATTCATCAGCAGTATGTGTATCTTTACTTCGAACGATCGATGTCTGTCTGTAAGTGGCAGTAGTATCGCGTACATGGTCCATATTGCTACAGAATCACACGAGATAGCACTACTCGATTTTCTGGCACGAGTGAGATGCTGCATGCATAGCAGAGTATCATTGCGGGTAACCTTATGGCTGAACTCATTACAAGGATGAATGAGGCTGCAGAAGTTATCGCCGATATTATAGAAATAGCAAGAGTTGTTGCGGATATTCTAGAGATGGCAGAAATTACGACTGACATCACACAACTGGAAACTATTGCCACGGAGATCCTTCAAGTGTCGGCCATGGCTGAAGAGATCAATATGTTGGCCCAGATTGCTATGGACATACTGCTGATGACTTCAGTAGCTACGGACGTGGCTGAACTCGTCGAGGTGGCGGGGGACATCCTTGCAATGGCTAGAGTCGCAGTGAATATTGT
Source organism: Meconema thalassinum (assembly GCA_946902985.2). Classification (NCBI taxonomy): domain Eukaryota; kingdom Metazoa; phylum Arthropoda; class Insecta; order Orthoptera; family Tettigoniidae; genus Meconema; species Meconema thalassinum. The sequence continues at coordinate 1,806,978,836 of OX336388.2, read as the reverse complement.
CGATAAGGTGGGAGTTACATCAATAATAATCGAGTTGGTACAAGTAGTTGCAGGGATTGTCGATATGTCAGTCGTAGCAGTCGGGCTTCTAGAAATTACGGATATTGCTACAGATATAATAGAAATCACAATTATTGCTACAGATATTATTGAAATGACAGAAATCGCAGTGGAGATTTTGACTATCGTTGAATCGACCCAAGACACCGAGAATATGGCTTTAGTAGCAATGGATATTCTTGGCACCCTAAACGTCAGTATAGACTTTATTGATTTATTATGGGAACTAACTTATGTTCTGTAGTAATTACCATGGAAGTTATGGTTGTAATGTGATAACGTGTATGATTTTTTGTGTGAATGCTGATATTATTGATATTTTCTGTGGTTGAGGAAAAAATAATTATTTAACGAAAGAAAATTTCAAATTTGATGAATCAGTGTGAGCAGCTTTAATTATTATGTGATTGATATTAAGTGATAATATTCTGGATATCGACGGTGAGAATGTAAAACCATATAAATTACAATGTTGTGGCTTTTCATTCTCTTCCTTGTATTTCGTCACGATGCCGAGACAAACGTGAATATACATTCCCAACGAACATTAAATTTCAAGTTGAATTTTCTATGACCAAGTGCAGTTCGACTGGAGTGTATATCCACCCAAGACAAGGAGTTGTATATGGCATCGACAGGGATTCTCTCATATAAAGACAATAAATTCCTACTTAACACATTTGATCACTTCAGTTCATAGAGTTCATACTGAATTGTAAGTTGTCTCATAACTATTCCTATTTATGACTCAGATTTTCGATGGTTTATATACTGCCATTCATTACCTTCTATACTTGTTTGATAAATTCAAGAACTCTGTAAAATATTTGTAAATTGATGTATATGACGTTAAAAAACAAACAAAAATAGTTAAGTAAATATTACTCAATATTAACCATGCCATTGACCGACAGCGGTAGCTACGCTCGCTAACGCCTAGCGCTAGGCTGTGGGTCAAGATATCTGAGGAGTTGGTGGACGTGGGTTTGAGCCCCACTAGGGGCCGTCCTTGAAATGGTTTCCCATGGTTTCTCATTTTAAACTCCAGGCAAATGCCGGAACGGTGCCTTCTAATAGGCCACGGCCACTTCCTTCCACATCATTGCCCAGTTTCATTCATCTTCATTCATTTCATCTATTATTTGCTCCTCTCATGATGTTGGCGTCAGAAGGGGCATCTGGCCGTAAAAACCTGCTGCCACATGGACTTTAATTGCATCTCATCCTCGACCCCGTTGAAACGGAAATAATAGGGGGTGGACAGACATTAACCGTGCTGTCAAGGGTATTACGAAAACAATTCGGTATAATAGTGTTGGGATAACATTTCCACAATACATACTCTATTTAACGCAGACACATAGCAAGTCCGGGATGAGAAATGAGGAGGGTTCGATGGCAGGCATAACAACAAGCTGGTCGGTAAAACAAATTCTGTTGTATCTCAATGCACTGGCCAGGATAAATATTATGGATCAAACAGCTAGGGCGTTCCCCGCTGTAGGAGACGCGCATCATCATCGCCCGAATGGTGTGAGTAATGTGCAAGGGCTCCCCACTCAAGGACGGGGTGGGCTAAAGAAGCGAGTCCAACAAATCAGAATGGCAACCATTAACATTGGTACTCTTACGAGTCGAAGCCGAGAACTTGCAGATACCTTGAAGAACCGAAAAGTAGACATTGCCTGCATTCAGGAAACCAAATGGTCTGGCTCAAAATCCAAGGATATTGCTGAAGGATACAAGTTATTCTACCACGGAAAGATATCGGGCAGGAATGGCGTAGCTATAGCTGTTAGTACAAAGTTCAGAGATCATGTCTCTGAAGTAAACCGTCTTTCTGACCGATTGATGTCTATTAAGATCGACACTGGTACGAAAACCTTACCTGTGGTTTCATGCTATGCTCCACAAACAGGGTGCACGGATGATGAGAAGAATGAGTTTTGGAACAACCTCGAAACTTACCTACAGTTTGTTGAAGAAGAACTCCTGTTCATTGGTGGTGACTTATATGGCCACGTTGGAGGGAATAGAAATGGTTTCGACCGAGTACATGGTGGACAAGGCTTTGGAGAGTGAAATGAGGATGGAAACAGAATCCTGGAATTTTCTGAGGCCTTAGACTTAGCTGTGCCTAACACCTTTTACAGAAAGCGACCATCGCACCTCATTACCTACAGTAGTGGTGGAAGAAATACGCAGATTGATTATTGGTTGGTACGAAGGAGTGATATGAAGTTTGTCACTGATGTAAAAGTCATACCATCAGACATTATTGCACCCCAATATCATCTGCTTCTCCTCAATTTTAGGATTCGCCTTGATCTCTGCAAGAAAGCTCTTAAATATACATCGGAACGAATTAAATGGTGGAAATTAAAACAACATCACATCCAGCTGAAAACATCTATAGGTTCTTTATCTATGCCAGTACAAGGTCAACATGTTGATGAAATCTGGACAAAGGCCTCCACACATATTAAGACTTGTGCTACTAACATCATGGGTAAATCAAAACCTGGACGCAGTTTTATCAATAAAGAGATATGGTGGTGGAATTCTCATGTCCAAGATGCCATCAGGATGAAGAAGTTAGTGTATAAGACGTGGATCCAATCAGGACTGGATCTTGATCGTCAGAAATATAGAAGATTAAGTCCCTGGCAAAACAGGAAGTGTCAAAGGCTAAAGCAGACCATTACAAGAACATATACGAAAAGCTCAACACAGCAGAAGGAGCAAATAATATCTACAGACTAGCAAAGAATCGCCATCTTTCCAATCAAGATGTTGGACATGTTATGATAATTAAGAATGAAAATCAACCACCTCTACGTAAACCTAATGTGATCCTTAACCGACGGAAACAGCACTTCGAAAATATTAGCAACGAAGAATTTCCGCATCCGCCACTACCAGCTGCGGATCCTGTACTTGGTCCAGTACCAGCCATCACGGTTGCCGAATTGAAGACCGCTATGAAGAAAATGAAAAATGGAAAGGCAACTGGACCGGATGATCTTCCATCGGAGGTGTGGAAGATGCTTGGGTCACAAGCAGGTCAGTTTCTAGCAGATCTCTTCAACAAGATCATCAATGAAAACGAAGCTCCTCTTACTTGGCTCAGCAGTGTAACAATACCAATGTGGAAAGGTAAAGGAGAGGTTCACAACTGCTCAAATCATCGACCGATTCGCCTGCTTTGCCACACTATGAAGATTTTTGAGCGTATCGTGGATACACGCCTTCGTGACATAATCAAGATTGCCTCAAACCAGTGTGGTTTTATGAAGGGTACAGGGACAATCGATGCCATTCACGCCGCTCGTCTTTTGATGGAAAGGCACCTAGAAAAGAGGAAACCACTCCATAAAGCCTTCTTGGATCTTGAAAAGGCCTTCGACAGGGTACCTCGTGATCTAATATGGTATGCACTACGACAGAATGGGGTACCAGAAGCATATGTTCAATGGGTTCAGCTTACTTATCGGAATGTCACCAGCAATGTCCGATGTGCTTCAGGAAACTTAGCAACTTTTCCCATCAGAGTTGGTGTTCATCAGGGGTCAGCTTTGTCCCCGCTCCTGTTCATCATCTGTCTTGACACCATCGCAGCCGAACTACTGCAACCACATCCGTGGACCTTGCTCTATGCTACGGTATCATTGTAGCCTGCAAGTCTCGCCAAGAATTGGAACAACATGTTCAATGTTGGAAAACTAGACACCCATGGCCTACGACTTAATATTGGAAAGACAGCGCATATGGAGTGTGAAGTACCAACTGAAGGATCTATTCACTTTGATGGCACTGAACTCCGAAAATCATCTGTATTCAAATACTTGGGTATGCTAATCTGTTCAGTTGGCCAAACACTCCCAGATGTCCGAAACAGCGCTGCATGGCTGAAATGACGCCAAGTTACTGGAGTCCTTTTTGACCGGAATGTGCCACTATACCTGAAGTCGAAAATTTACAGAACCATCGTTCGACCAGTAGCACTGTATGGTACTGAATGCTGGCCAGTAACGAAGAGACATGAAAAACAACTAAATATCATGCAGATGAGGATGATTCGCTGGACACAGGTACTTACTAGACTGGACCGTCTGCGTTGGTATGGCCATGTACTGCGTTGCAATCACTCTTCAGTCACGAGAACTGCACTTGACATCAGTACAGAAGGCCGACGACAACGAGGGCGACCGAGAAAGCGCTGGCTGGATACTATGCGGGAGGACATGCAACTATTGAATGCCACAACTAGAGACTCTCAAGATCGATCAGTATGGAAGAAAAAGTGCAGAAAAGCAGATCCGGCAATAAAGCGGGATTAATGCTAGGCAGATGGCATAGCATAGTGTCTACATAGATTGCGGTTTATCAGGAAGTTAGGATATATACTATACTGAACAGCGTAAATCTTAGCCAGTTTCCAATTCTATCTTATTTGACTAGTGGAGGATTCTAAGCAGGACGATCACCGCATAAGGACATATAGCATTGTTCTTTGGTCGTATGGCGCTCCAATTGATTCAGAAAATACGGAGTTATAGCTGGAGTCATCGCAACATAACCCACTAAAAAGCAAGTCATTTATTCTTTAAAGAAAAATTCTCGGCTGTGATAGTTCTACCAACATAGATACTTACCAACATTACCGTTCTGCAATAACAAAATATTAGGTCACTATTGTGTTAGAGGTCATTTTTTCAGTGTTTAAAATCCAAGGATTTATAGTAAATTTATTAGCCCTAGAACCCTAACACTTCGTAATTTATACGACGACAGGTGGCAGTGATGAGTAGTTTACCACCTTCCACGTTCCCGCCATTTCGTGAGCAGTTTTTGTGTGTGATTGGTGATATTATTATTGATCATGTGGTATTTGGTTGGGTGTCGTCATTTTGACGTTACAAATAGTGCATCTAAACTAAGTAAATATGACTTTTTTATATTTACATTTATTTATTTATTTTAATGATAGTTTGGACTTCTTTTTAATTACTTAATATTCTGTCCTTCCATTGATTTTTATTTGTTGTTTCTTATATTCGGTTCTAATAAAATATGCAAATGTAACATTTTCCGTTCATCAGGTGAGCTAATTTTATAAATAATCACATCAAATGATTTAATATTTTGCTTTCTGTTAAGTTTATGACTATAAGAACTCACAATGTCAAAATTCTACCAAATATTAGCTGTTACGTAGAAGATATATGTGATAATGATGGAGTAATCAAATATGGGGCGCTTAGAAGTCAAGAGGAACACGTGAATGCTGAGAAGCGTGGCAAAATGACGCTTGATACATGCCTCCTTGAGAGAGGTTTCCCAAATTAAATAATATATCACTTATATCCCTTGTACTGCAAGCAGCTCATATATGAATACTTAATAAGCGGCTACGGTGGCGTAGTCGGTAGCATGCTGAACTGCTATGCCCAAGATCGTGGGTTTAAACACGGCCAAAGTCGTTCGGAATTTTAAAAGTGTTAAAATCCTTCAATACGCCTTCCTTCGAAGAGGAAGTTGGCCAAAGCGTGAACTGCTTCAAATTGAACTTGTTGGGACCCCTCAGGCGTTCAATCAAAAGAATACCCAGCTAATGACCATTCTACTGCAATTCACAAATAATAAGAATGCGTAGCGATAAAGCGGTAGGTTTAATCTTGTGTTTCTTGGTTATGCCCATCAAAGAGCGTGTTTGAACTTGTTGGTTGGCCTGAAGGGTTTCGCCTTCATATCCTTCATATCCTTTCAAAATCTCTTCACGAATGCACTGTGTTGCATCTTGGGTTCTGTGGACCAGTTTTCTTTTTATGTTTATCCATGAATTTTTGCTTGCGTACTATTGTACTTAAGGTTTCACGATTTTCTATGACGTCGTCCGTGATATTTATTTCCTGCAGGTCCGCTTTAGTTTCTTCTAGCCACCTTCTTTTAGTTGATTACTTTAAACAATTTTTGGGTTAGTCTGTTGCTGTCCATTCTATAGAAATGACCATAGAATATCAGACGTCTCTTGCCTACGGCATCAGTAAACCTGTCAGTTAAGGAATAGAGTTCCGCTGCTCTCCTCTTAATTCACATTCCATGTTCTCTCGTGGGACCATAAATTTTCCGAGGAAGGTATGCTTGTTGCTTTTCAATTTCTATAGTTTTATAGTAACCACTAAGAGATATGGCTTCTGATGCGTATAAAACGTCCGGAAAATCAACTGTCTTGTAGTGTAGCAATTTTGAGCATACGCGATATGAATCTTTTGTTGTCGTAATTCCACGTAAGTTTGTACGTTTTTCGGAGTTTGGTGATTCTTTATACGTTGGCCCTGCAGTCCAGGCCCGATGGTAGTATGATGTAGGGTTAATGTTATATAATTATTTCATGTATTGGGAATAACACCCATTACAATTGAGTACAGTCATGTTGACCGATTGAAACGCATTTCAAACTTCACAACATTAGGTTAGTTATATCTGGTATAACCTTGTGCCAATCATATACAGTAATGTGTAGTAGAGTGAACATGCGGTATATATGAAGTGAAAATGTATCATCGTGCTTCAATAGGCGTTGTATTGCCGGTCATATTATTCTGTGTTTATCTGACTAGTGATGTGAATGACGTCGCTGCCAACTTTCAAGCTACTATATACGTGGCAGTTTCAGTGATTGAAAGCGGGTATACAAACATGGTGACAGATTAACAGAAGTGAATACAATCCTACCGAACAGTTAGCAATTATGATTTAAATCACAATATTCTGTAGTGAAAGGGAAAAAGATAAAACACGTTTCTTAATAAGTGTTTTTTTAAATACACAGATATTTGGACATTTTTGTAATGCAAAAAAAGTTGTTTGTGTCAGACGAAAGCTGATGATGACCTAACCATAGGTCGAAACATGTGCTCAAATAATTACGAGTATAAAGGGAATACATGTTGTTGTTGTTGTTGTTGTTGTTGTTGTTGATGATTTTTTTAGGGGCTTTGCGACATCAATGTCATGTAGCCACGTATTCTTGGATGTGTGTAGACGTTGTCTGGTAACCTTTGTCCCTGTGATGTCTGTACTAATGCGAGAATTTGTAATCGAAGTAGGATTTGAGTAGAAAGTGACCGTGACCTTACGGTTGGCACCATCCAGGCATTTGTCTTAAGTAGGAGTGGCAAACCACGAAAAACTACTTTCAGAATGACTGAGATATGAATCGAACCCGTCTATACTCAGCTTTGCCTCCTGAGGCTGAGGGTAGCCTGTTCCAGCCCTGAAACCAGATTTGAATATCTTGGCAGAGTCGGAAATCGAACCCGGACCTCCTCAGTGCCAAGAATGCTAGCCTCTATGCAACAAGATAATACATTGTATTGATATGTTGATTAGCTAACTATCTAGTGTACACTTTTGAGAAATATCAGTATGCCTTCCTTCGGAGGGGAAGTCAAGTCGGTGGGTCCATGTCATAGATTTATGTCATGTAAAAGAACTTTCCACTAACTAAACTTTTGTGGAGCAAAATGTGTAGCTTAGGTTTGATTAATGCTCTTAAGTTCCAACGTGCGTCACCAGGAACTGGTTGCAATGGCATATAGTAGTAGCTACGTTCACAGCTAGGTGTCTTGGACGGAAGCATTTTGTAGCAAAAGTAGGAACTACTTGAAATGATCGTCTGCAGTCCTTACCCGAATTAAAAACCGTTAACACACACTAATACAGCCATCACAATTAACACCGGTTATCGGACAGATTCTACACACACCTAAAGTACACGGGGCTACATGACCGCGTTGTCGCAGGCCCTAAACTATGGAACCAACCAACAGATGATAATGTAACCTATTCAAGGTGATGTGGATTATATCAGTGAGATATTTTAGAGTGTGGACGATTCTTTCGCATGCTTCTCTGTAGTGCAGAGAGTTTACAGTAGATTTGAGTCACGACAGCAGGTAATTTTCAACGTTTCCTAGTTGGCAAGGTTCATGAATCAAGTCGTCAACGTCTGGGATTACTACTACTCACTGATATAACTACTGGCCAATTCTAGACACCATAAACAAGATCAGGTAAGACAGTTCTGAGAAATGGTTAAAGCCGTTGTTGGTGGCTGGACCACCGATACAAAACTAATTATGTCCGAGGTTGCTCTGAAGTGGAATTCAATTACGTCACTGACCGAGCTAAACTGTGCTTAATAAATTAAACACAGGTAGCACCACGTAGGTTAATTTAGAAACCATTAGCAGCAGCATCCTCGTCATCATCATCATTGACATAATCGCCGTCCTTGTCAATGTCATTAAGGGCAATTGACTATGGGGATGCTCGTTACGCAAACCAAAAGCGAAGGAGTGATAACGAGGTGGCGTGGTATTGGGGCCAAGTGTACGATATTAACAGCAACCTGAATACAAGGAATATTCAACATATATATATATATATATATATATATATATATATATATATATATATTAATTGCAGAAATGATTCATTGGCATAATTGAAAACTTTGATTTATTAATTAACTAGCAGGTACCCGCGGCTTCGCTCGCAATCAAGACAATGGGGACGATGCATTATTGCTGATAATTGGTTTATTCTATTACAGCAATCGCGGCTACAGGTGGGTAGATTCAAATTTTGAAAATTCTGATACATACAGTATACAGTATAGATATGAGCAGCAAAGTGGGAATTTTATAGAGTTGTGAACACATTTGAAAACTTAATTTTGGTTTTGCCATCTTCTGCTGAGACATAACGATTTTGTTGTCCGGATACTCGCCAGCACGCCACATACAGTTGTCCATGGGAAAAAATGGTTTTGTCTAAACGTACACCTGGAATGGCAAATCTATCTGAATATGGGGAATTAAAAGTATTTTTCCTTAAGCTATTCTAGGTATAATTTTGCCACACTTATTGATGATTTGAACGTCAACATGTCGCTATTAATAGACCTATAGTAAAATATCTCTCACCTTGGTCGCTGATGTACATTATTCAGTCACTTCCAGTGTTACATCCCAGGGATTGAAATTCTCCAACAACCCTTTTGCCTCACATGCCTCTCTAAGTAATTAAAATTCCCGATTGTTGTGGTTTGAGTCTTCAGTTTTTTGACTGGTTTGATGCAGCCCTCCATGCCTTGCTCTCCTGAGCTAATCGTTTCATCACTACATACCTACCACACCCTACATCCGAGGCAATCTGTATAACCCTGGTCTACCCCTACAGTTCTTGTCCTTGACCCTCCCATCCATAACTAAGCTTGCTATTCCTGGGTGTCTTAATAAGTGTCGTACCAACCTATCTCTTCTCTTCATTAGCAGTCGCCAGAAACATCTCTCCTCTCCCACTCGTCTTAATAGCTCTTCATTTGATAACCTATCTAACCATCTGATCTTCATCATTCTCCCGTAACACCACATTTCAAACGCTTCAATTCTCCTCTTTACTGCAGCACCATTAGTCCAAGTTTCACTTCCTTATAGTGACTCAAAAGCTTTCAAAAATGACATCCTGATACCTAAATGTATATTCGATGTCAAGAGATTCCTTTTTGTGTAGAAATGCTTTCCTTGCCTGAGCCAACCTGCTTTTTATATCATCTTTGCTTCGTCCATTACTGGTTATTTTGCTTCCTAAGTACCGGTAACAGAAGTCTCCTACTTCCCGTAGCGTTTCACCTGCCAATTTGATGTCCATAGAGGTTTCTGATTTATTTCGGCTGCATTCCAATAATTTTGTTTTACATCTATTGATTTTCATCATGAATTCATTCGTCAAGACGGTGTCCATACCATTCAAAAACTCGTTCAAATCTTCTGGCGTATTGGCCAAGATGACGATGTCATCAGCAAATCTCAGAGATGAAATTATTTCTCCTTGAATCTTCACTCCGACTTTAAATTGTTCTCCAATTTCCTGATTATTGTGTTTTTAGAGATCTTTGAAATGCGTTGTCCTCGCACATGGTGTAGATGCATTGTCAAAGGAAAACATTCCATGTTACGAACATGGGCCGAATAACCTGTACCGAAAGCCTATTCTGGACAGCAGTTCCTTGAACTCAGATTTGCCAACATTTTATTGTATCTTTCCATGTGGTATGTCTCTGTACCTCAACATACAGAAGAGGGCTTTAAAAATCATGTCTTGTGTAAATTTTGGAAAATATAGTGAGTGTGGTTTTTGCCGGAGTGGATACTCGCTAGTAGAAATTCTTTTCAGTAAAATAGACTGGTTCAAAATTTGGTAAGTGCACATTGAGGTATATGACGGCGGGATGCCAGTAGAAATTCTTTTCAGTAAAATAGACTGGTTCACAATTTGGTAAGTGCACATTGAGGTATATGACGGCAGGATGCCTTAAGTGTTAAGGAAACGGCAATAGCCGCCTCAGAGCTTCGATGCTATTGAAATTATGACCAGACCGATATTTGTACTTAACTATACGGGATTTGTGAGCCCAGTGTTTATGAAATTGAACGTAGCTATATCGCTACCTTTATTTAATAGCCGCTACTGTAGTGTTTAAAAATTAAAGGTGGTATTAGAAGGCGCTTCCCCTAATTTTTTTTTTACCCCTGGCACTACAGCCCATGAAGGGCCTAGGCCTACCATGCGACCGCTTCCCAGCCATTTGGCCTGCAGATATTGTGGTGACGCGTGGTCAGTGCATAGTGTCCCGTCAGCCGTTAATCTTGTTCTTCGTGACCGGCGCGCTGCCTCACAGCTACTCAATTGTCCTCACGAATCTGAGTTCAGCCCGTTGCAGCCCTCACGTCAGTGTCTAAAATCTCTGACGGAGCCGGGAATCGAACCTGGGGCCTCCGGATGAGAGGCAGGCGCGCTACCCTGTTCTTATTGTGTTTATATATATCTTGAAAATGATAATAAATGAATTGGCATTGCCTCCTAGAGGGATATATAGAAAATCGGATGTCATACCTTGAGGTAGTGTTGCCATGGAAACGGACTTGCGATTAGTTCATCAATCAGAGCGAAGATAGTTTTCTGCGAATATCTTTGAAACTGTTGGTTTTAGAGCCTTAAAATGTAGTTTTCGGTGTCCCGTAGGGACATACCGAGTATTGTTTCTTGCATCGAGGGGAATAAAATGAGCTTTGTCCGGTCTTTATGCGACAACTTCGATATTTTGTCCTGTTTGAGTATTTTTGGTGACTTTTCAGTTATGTTGCCCATTCCACGGGAACAATGATTTATTTCCGGACGAAAGGCAGCCTATATGTTATCCCATGGTATAAGCTGTCTCCATTTCAAATTTCATCCAAATCCATCCAGCCGTTTTAGTGTCAAGAGGTAACAAACTAACACACACACTCACACACACACACACGGACACACAGATTTTCACAATTACAATATATATAGGGATTAGGAAGTCATTTTTGAAAGCCCTTATCTGGAGCGTGGCACTATTAGGATGTGAAACATGGACTATTGATGCAGCAGAAAAGAGGAGAATTGAAGCATTTGAAATGTGGTGTTACAGGAGAATGATGAAGATCAGATGGGCTGATAGGGTAACAAATGAAGAGGTACTGTATTAAGACGAGTAGGAGAGGATAGATGTTTCTGGGGACTGCTAATGAAAAGAAGAGATAGGTTGGTAGGACACATACTAAGACACCCAGGAATAGCAAGCTTAGTTATGGAATGAAGGGTAGAGGACAAGAACTGTGGGGGTAGACCAAGGTTAGAATATGTTAAACAAATTGCCTCGGATGTAGGGTGTGGTAGCTATGTAGAGATGAAACGATTAGCTCAGGAGAGGGAGGCATGGAAAGCTGCATCAAACCAGTCAGAAGACTGAAGACTCAACCAACAACAATTAATAAACCATACAGCGCATTGGTATGTAAAACACCATTTGACACTCAACTGTTCTAGCTGAAGTGATAGAAGCCATTTTCCGCGTTGCCTAGTTCTATTAAAAAGAAAGCTTTCATTAGGCGGGAAGACAAGTACTTAAATGCCCTAGCCTGACATAAGAGGCTTATCAGTTATCACAAAATAACACGTTTTTACTGTATGTACAAAATCCAGTTAAGTTTTGTTCTAATGTGATATTTCTCATGTTAGGGCATACACATACCTTCTTTTCCCATCTAATGCAATTGGGCACAATTTGTGTTGACCGACTGGAAAGCATTCATTAATCCTCCGTCAGGCGCAACCTAAATAATAAAACCGTCGGCCGCAACTAATCAGTCAGATTTACCATTGAAGTATTTGTTTATTTACATTATATCGCCTAGAAACAGTCGCCCACTAGAATTGAGCATCTCATTTAGGCTATTACCTGTTGTATTTTAAACATGAAGAAAGGAAAATATCCCGTTGAAATTATAAAAATTACAAAATTCGCAATTTTTACTAAAATCAAAGAACGTGACGAACTGACTCAAATTCTGCAATCATAATACACTCAAGTTTCTTCACTGAGATTTTAACAAGCCACAGATTGAAAATGAAAATCCACAGCCTGCTTCCAGTCTCCGAAGCCTGTCGCACTCCTCTGGGGCAATGATTAAATGAATGACAGATGAAATGAAATGATAGTGGAGAGTGTTGCTGGAATGAAATATTGACAGGGAAAACCGGAGTACCCGGAGAAAAACCTGTTTGCCTCCGTTTTGTCCAGCCCAGATCTCATATGGAGTGACCGGGATTCGAACCACGGACCCAGTGGTGAGAGGCCGGCGTGCTGCCGCCTAAGCCACGGAGGCTCTAACAAGCCACAGATTGAATTAACTAAAATAAAAGAATGTTTTCATCGATATTAGGAAAGGAAATAGATACGCATGCGTAAACAAAAGCATAACTTACTAATACTTACGCAATCTGGTTCACTTAATCTCCTGGATGAATCGGCTCTCCACGAAGTAGCGAAGGGCACAGAAGAGCGGAAGCAATTGTGACGCACGCATCGTTCATGGAAAAACCCAAGCCTGGGAGGGAAACAGTATTTCCACTTAATCTTACAGATTAGGTACGCCTGACGGAGGGTTAATACTACTGTGTTAGAGATAACTGTCTTTGTTCACACCACATTGCGTGGTATCTCCCACACTTCATTACGCACCATGAGCACACGCATTCGGGAGCCGATTCATGCACATTTTGTAGTGGAACCCAAGAGTCACGAATCTGGTGACGACGTCGTAGTTCACGAAGGCTTAACACCCAGTCTCTTGTCTATCATCGCATCCGTGCTGTACAAGTCGCTCCAAATATAGTTCTGTTTCGTCTGTAAGGCTTGTATTAATCGCTCATAACTGAGAGCAGATTGTGTCGCAAGGCTTCAATACGCGGGGTTCTCTTACCAGTGTGTACGTCAGCCAGGTTGGTGTGAATTTTGAGAGGTACAGGATTCTCTTCAGAAAGCTACTCTTGACCATTTGTAGGTCTGCTAAGTTCTTGTATTTAAGATGGAGCTATATTATGTTCTCTACAGTAGCATAAAGAGCACTTTTATATCTGCTAGACCACCTCGTGGTGTAGTGGCTAGCGTCATTAAATATCACTCCTAAGGCCCGGGTACGATTCCAGGTTAAGTCTAAAAATTAAATTCTTCTCTGGAGGTTGGGAATGGGTACACTCAAAGTTGTGAGGCAAACCTGAGTAAAGGTTGGTTAAATTCTCAGGTTGGCATAGGCAATGAAAGCATTTATAAAGAAAAGGAGTCTGTTGACATCAAATATAGATTTGGGTATAAGAAAGCCATTTTTGAAAGCCTTTGTCTGGAGCGTGGTGCTCTATGGAAGTGAAACTTGGAATGTTGTCGCAGCAGAAATGAGAAGAAAAGAAGCATTTGAAAATGTGGTGTTACAGGAGATTGATGATTAGATAGGTAGAGTAAGAAATGAAGAAGAGTGTTAAGACGAGTGGGATAGGTGAGATGTGTCTGGTGACTGCCAATGAAGAGAAGAGATAGACTGGTAGGTCACAGCCTCCTAAGGCACCCAGGAATAGCAAACTTAGTTATGGAAGGAAAAGTCGGGAACAAGAACTGTAGGAGCAGACCAAGGTTAGAATATGTTAAAAAAATTGGTTGGATGGTTGGTTCCTAAGTTTAGGGGCTGCAACAACGCGGTCATGTAGCCCCGTGTACTTTGGGTGTGTGTAGAATCCGTCTGATAACCGGTGTTAAATGTGATGTCTGTATTAGTGTGAGTATCAGTTTTTTAATTCAAGTAAGGACAGCAGACTTTTGAATTTTTCAAATAGTTCCTACTTTTGCCGCCAAACGCCACCGTCAACGATTACTAGTTCAGAACTTAGCTACCAGCTGCCACCGCAGTCGGCTCTTGGCAACAAACGTAGGGGTCTAAGAGCGATGTTTACATTCTTAACCTATATAATTTAGCTTCACACAGGTGTAATTAGTGGAAGGTTCTTTAACATGCCATAAATCTGTGACATGGGACCGCCGGCTTTACTTCCCCTCCGAAGGAAGGCATACTGAGGGATTTTTAACGCTCTTAAAAAATACGACGGCTTCGGCCAGATTAGAACCCGTGATCTTGGACATAGAAACTCAGCATGCTACCAACTACGCCACCGAAGCCGCCTAAAAAGATTGCCTCGGGTGTACTATAGAGCATCCAGCGTTTAGAAAAGACTGTGGAGCCTTATGGCGACAGTGTTGCTAGCTCTAGGCAGAGGTAGCGCTGACGTCATACGTTATGTTCACCCGCTTCGAGTACTGTCCTTTCATAAGTTAGCGAGACAACACAAACCCCAGCAGCTACCTGAAGTAGAACACGCACAGGAAGGAGCAGTTTTGCAGGTGTTAACGGATTGGACCAGTATTAAGGATACCGTACGCGAAGAGAACCAATAACGACATTCATTTCGTTGTGATATGACGCATTACTAATTGACAGATGTCAAGAGCACAACCCTTCTTTCCTTCTCGGATGTACTGTATGCTGACGATGTTAACAATTTTTACGTCAGCAATACTGTTGATCATCACTTTTTTTGTTATTAGTTAGGCTATAATTTAGTTTCTTTCAATTCTATTCTTGTTGTTTTGTTTAGATTAATATTTTTAATATTGTAGTGAGTTAGGCATGTGGTTACGGGCGCGCAGCTGTGAGCTTGCATTCGGGAGATAGTGGTTTCGAACCCAACTGTCGGCAACCCTGATTCGATCGAACAGAAAATAAAACAAACACACAACAATAAACCAATGACGGATAGTGCTTCAGAACTTATGTTGCCGGCGGAACTGAGCACGTGCTCCACTCCGGGCGAGCATGCAGCACTGGACGAGGCTCTTCTTTCCAGCGTGCTTACCTCGAAAATGTTTAAATTACTAAGACGTAATATAAACGATACTTGTATGCAATAACAAAGCTAATCAATTGGCAAATAATTGTAGGAAGCTATTATGACGAAAAATATATATGTTCAGAGTTCCTTCATTATAAAAGGTGAGGTAACAAAACCAGTGTAGGGAGGGTTTCCGTTAAAAGTAAAAGCCCATAAGACCCACAGTCTTTTCTAAACGCTGGATGCTCTTATAGCTAGGCCTATATAGGGATGAAACGATTAGCTCCGGACAGTGAGGCACGGGGAGCTGCATCAAACCAATCAAAAGACTGAAGACTCAAACACATATATTTCGACCTCAGCCAATCTAGAAGCTTTTTTTTTTTTTTTTTCATGATTCCCATCTTTTTCTTCTCTAACCGACAGTAGTGGCTACGCGGGCTAAAGCGCTGCGTTAGGTCAAGGGGCCAAGCTCTCTGCTGACTCGGTAGACGCGTGGGTTCGAGCCCCACCGTCGGCTGTCCTTGAAATGGTTTTCCGTGGTTTCCCATTTTCAACACCAGGCAAATGCTGGGACAGTACCTTCTGACAGGCCACGGCCGCTTCCTTCCACATCCTTGCCCAGTTTCATTCATCTTCATCCATTCCATCTCTCATCCCGACGCGCAGGTCGCCCACGGGCGTCGACTAGAAAGACCTGCACTCGGTCTCTCAGGAGGCTACACGACAAAAAAAAAAAAAAAAAGTCTTCTTCTCTGGGTAAATACTGGGATGGCCCCAAACTCTAAGACCATGACTTCCTCTTTCATACTCGCATTTCTAGCCTTAACAAACACACCCGCTAGTGCGGAAATCACAGTTACGAGCGCTAAAAGACATTGGCTGGTCGGTTAGACTTTCCGAAATCGGAGGATGAGCCTGTTTCAACCTCACCGTCGGTCGTTCATGAAGTGGTTTGTCGTGGTTTCCAACTGTTAACTCCATGGAAACGCTGCAATGGTAACGTCTAATAGACCACAGCCTATTCCTTCCTCATTGAAATTCATCTTTAGTCATTCCATCCCAGATTAAAGTGACCAACTCGTAGTGAAGCGGATATCATTCTTGGCTGTTGCCCCGGAGGACCGGTTATGATGCATTACCACCAAAAATTTACTTCTGGTCTGAAAGCTGGAACGGGGTACACTCACCCTCATTAGGCAAAACCAAGAAGAAAGGGGTTCGATTCCCATCGCAGTCCTTCTGGAAGTGGTTTTTCGTGGTTTCCCACTTCTTCTCCAGGCAAATGCCAGGATGGGTGGACCATTATCAAGGAATATCACCATTTTAGTGTGACTTGAGTTTATCTTAGTCTTAGTTTGATTCACGCTATCTCGTGCTTTTTTTTGGATAGTGTTATTAGTAAATATTCCTGAATATCCAGGCTCCATGCCCGGTTCTCGAAAGTAATTAAATTGTGGTCTGGAGTCTTTGCGCACATTCAGTCTCAAGAGGGTAACTGAGAAGCGGTTGGTTCCATTTCCAACCTCAGCGATTCTAGATGTGATTTCCTGTGGTTTCCCACTTCTACTCGAGGCAGTTGGGGAGTGGTGGTCAAACTGCCTGCCTCTCACCAAGGCAGGCCGGGTTCGATTCCTTGGCAATGCTTGTGAAATTTTTAAAGTGAAATATCACATCCCGAGTTTGGATTCCACGTAATAAAGGAGTAACCATCGCTCATGATCACGACATTAAAGGTCACATGAAACTACAAGCTTCCTTTTTTTCTTCTTTCCTTCTTTCTCCAGGCAGATGCTCGGATGGTCCGTAAATTGATACGGTGACCACCTTCTAGCCCAAATAACAAAACCATACACCAGAACAGCAAATACAATTCTTTGTCTTCTTCTTCTTTAGCTAGACCTTTTCCCAATTAAGGGGGTCGGCTTTTCCATCCTTCATTCATTTCCACCATTCCTTTCTGTATAGGGCAATCCTTCTTCTTCCTGGGACCTTCATCGTCAGCACTCTCTTTCCCACATAATCTTTATTTCTTCGTTCTACAGTACATTTCCAAACCCCCTTAATCTGCTTTCCTGTATCTTCTTGCTCAGTGATCCACCCTTAAGTGTTCCTCTGATGCGTTCCTTCCTAATCTTGTCCAGTAACACCACTCATACACTGTAACATCCTCATCTCGGCCACCTCCATTTTTCTTTCTTGCGCCTTGGTGATCGCCCATGTCTCTGCACCATACATTATTGCAGGCCTCACCACTGTTTTATACAAGTCTCCTTACATTGGGCAAGGCAGTTTCTGTCATATAACGCTCCGCTCATTTTCCTCCAATTCATCCAGACACATTGATCTCTATGGGAAACCTCAGATTCCAATCCTCCATCCTCTCCTTTGATCCCAGATACTTGAACCTGTGGACTGCTGGAAATTACAATGATGGTTGGTTGGTTCCCAAGTTTAGGGGCTGCAACAACGCGGTCATGCCGCCTCGTGTACTTTGGGTATGTGTAGAATCCGTCTGATAACCGGTGTTAATTGTGTTGGCTGTATTAGTGTGTGTTATCTGTTTTAATTCAAGTAAGGACTGCAGACATTCGATTTTCAAGTAGTTCCAACTTTTGCTACCAAACGCCACCGTCAACGACCATCTAGTTCGGAATTTGGTTACTAGATGCCACCGCCGCCGGCTCCTGGCGACAAACGTTGGAACCTAAGAGCATCAGTCAAATCTAACTTATAATTTAGCTTCACACAGGTGTAATTAGTGGCATGTTCTTTACCATGCAATTAATGGCATGGGACCGCCGCGCCGGCTTTACTTCCCCTCCGAAGGAAGGCATACAGAGGGATTTTAACGCTCTTAAAATTCCGACAGCTTCGGCCTGGTTTGAACCCGCGACCTTGGAATTACACGGATTTTTAGACAGATTAAACACACACAACTAGGAGATAATATGTCCACGATGTAAAATAAATCCATGAATTAGACATGAATATCAAAGATGAAAGAAAGGAGTCCAATACAAGTGAATGGAAGCTTCCACTCAGTGGTTGGAAACCCACGTTCCAGTTTGTGTGAGCCCATACGGGTAGGTTCATATCCATAATTGATTTAGATGGACATATATTTGTCTAGTATGTTCAATTACGAGTTCTCTCCCACTCTTAAAGGGCAGTGAATTCATCTTGCTAAGATGAGTCTATTCCTCACTCACCATTCTCTGAATTTATCTAACGCGCCGTTGTTCTGTGACAAAGGAGCTTCAGGGTAATTCAGTGGAAATTATTTATAGCCCTCTTGTATGTCCATGGGTGTTATCTCGAGAAATATCGCCAGCTGTGTGGAGAAACTGCAGTCGATTATCGCTCTGGCTCTTCTCTTGCATATTTCACGTGTCTAGAGAACTATTTTCGTATTACAGATGACGCGTGGGTGCAGATTCATGACGGAATATCCTGATCACATTAATAATGTGATGATGGTAATATTGATTGTTGTTTTAAGGGGAGAAACATCTAGGTCATTTGCTTCTTAAGATATGGATGATAGTGAAAATAAATTTGAAATGAAAAAATACTATTACAGTTACAACTACTCGACTAACAAACATTTAACGTATATAGTAGAAGAAGGAAAGTATTGAAGTATTACATAAATGCTTCAAACCAACTGAGCAATAAAATATGTACCTAGGTAAATAAGATGGACACGTTACACGCCTACGTGCCATCACCGAAATCAGCTCCAACCAGTGGGGGTTTGTCAAGGGGGCTGGAACCGCTGGCGCCATCTTCGCAGCACGGTTACTCATGGAGAAGCACCGTGAGAAAAGAAAGCCTCTGCATATTGCCTTTCTTGACCTTGAAAAGGCTTTCGATCGTGTTCCTCATGAGTTAATTTGGTATGCGCTCCGCAACCATGGTGTGCCAGAGTAATTTGTAAATTTGGTCAAGATGTTATACACGAACACTAGCAGTAGAGTACGTTGTGCTGTTGGCACCTCGGAAAACTTTCCTGTAAATGTCGGCGTCCACTAAGGCTCAGCACTATCACCGTCGCTTTTAGGTAGATTTCTTTAGAAAGCTAACTATTGTTTCGACTTCCGGAACATTTCGACATATCTTCACGTTTCACATCCCCTAGACCCCAAAACCACCGTCAGTTAAAAAGTTTACATATAATTTATGTATATATGTATATACTGTATATATGTATATATATATATACATATATCACTTTCTTGTGGACACGATAACTACCGCAATTTTGCACCAATCAATTTGAATTTTTTACATAATATGTATCCTTATAAAATCTCGATCGAGTTCGTTAATGGGCTCAATCGGTAAACGGGGGTGAAAATGGGGGTCTTTTTTCAAAAAAGTGAAATATCGCTCTAACTCACTTAATATTTGAAATATCGAATCCATTCAAAGTTCATACGATGTGTCGAATAAGGCCCAAAAATGTATGTTTGAAGGGTTTTTTGATAGCACCAACCATTGACCAAAGGGGTGGGAAAAAGTGGGTTTTTCGGGAAACATTAATCATATCTCTCTTAATAGGCACAATATCAAAACCGTACAAAATGGACAATATTCCCCTAATAATTCTCTAAAAATTTTGTCTGAAAGAATTTTTGATATGACCCACCATTACGCCAAGGGATGAGAAAAATGATTTCGGAATGATAAGAAAATGCCAAGAGCTATCAGAGGTTGCCATGACAACACTACTAAATTGATGAGGGATGAGCCATCAGACGTTGCCATGACAACGCACTTGCACCCGATCACATTCAGTTTTTCATCTGACTAAGTGAGAAGTGACCTCGGTGACGTAACTGGTAGTATGCTGAACTTCTATGCCCAAGTTCGCGGGTTCAAAGCCGGCCGAAGTCGTCGGATTTTCTAAGAGCGCTAAAAATCCCTCAGTATGCTTTCCTGTGGAGGGGAAGATCCAACGTTTGTTGCGTGTTGCTGGTTGCGGTGGCATCTCGTAGCCAAGTTCAGAACTAGGTATCGTTGACGGTAGTATCTGGTAGCAACATTAGGAACTACTGCTTGAGAATGACCGTCTGCAGTCCTTACCTGAATTACAGACTAATACAGCCATCACAATTCACACTGTTTATCAGACAGATTCTACACTCACCCAAAGTACACGGGGTTACATGACCGCGTTGTCGCAGTCCCTAAACTGAGGAACCAACCAAAATCTCTGCGGGAGTTATAATTTTGCTTGAAGAAGTAACAGACCGTTACATAGTTACACATCAGTGTCGAAACCTTGCATAAGGACAGTGTGACCACATGTATAAAAATGTACCCCAAATGACAAGAAGGTCCCCATAAGACAATAAAATGTTTAAAATATGCATAAAATGACGAAAAACAAAGTTAATTAAACTCCAATTATAAATTACTTTCTCGCAATAAATTAGGTCTGATCCTTCTACGGAAACGTGCATGTTTTGCCTATTTTCGCCTATCCCCAAGTTTGCCCGATGAAAGCTACCTCCGCCTTCCGGCGTGCCGAGAGGACTTTTTGTTCTTGTGATGGACACCATCACTCGTGACCTGCAACGGAATGTTCCTTGGACCCTTCTGTGTGCAGATGATATAATGGTTGCAGATGACACCCGAGAAAAAGTCCAATGTCAAGTTAAAGACTGGAATAACCGCCTCTCCCAGTATGGCCTATGTCTGAATGTGGAAAAGACGGAATATCTGGAGTTAAACCCAAGCGACGGTACCATTCAAGTCGCTGGACAAAATCTAGTCAAGACAGAATGCTTTAGGTACCTTGGATCTCGTCTTCAGAGTGATGGCAACTTCAATGATGAAGTAAGAGCCAGGATAAATGCAACCTGGCTGCGGTGGAAGGAGGTCACGGGTGTGCTTTGCGACAAGAAAATACCACTTCGTCTCAAATCGAAGATATATCGGACAGTGGTACGGCCAGTTGTGCTGTATGGCGTTCAATGTCGACCATCCGATAAAATTTCAGGACGTCGCCTGCACGCCATGGAAATGAGAATGCTTCGTTGGACAATGGGCATCTCCCTTATTGCCCATGTCAGAAACGACACAATTCGGGAGGAAATGGGTGTCGCCCCAATTGTGGACAAAATGAGAGAGAAACGGCTCCGATGGTGTGGCCATGCCCTGCGTGCAGCGCCTGATACTGTTACGAACTCTGTCCTTCATTTTGAGGTTCAAGGCCTACGCCCCAGAGGACGACGGAAGCAGCGTTGGCAAGACACTGTAAATGGTGACTTAAAAATTACCGGGCTAAATCCAGCTGACGCACGAAACCGGACAAAATGGAGGTCAATGACCAAAAAAGCGGACCCTGCACCAGCGGGACAACGCCAGGAAGGAGAAGAAGAAGAAGAAGAATATATATGTCCCGCCCCTCAGTCAATTCCAACACGACGAAACCGAACTGAATTAAATTTGGTACAGAGGTAGCACTTGCAAAGGGCACCTCAGTGTTATGTTTTATATTGCCGCCATATTTAACAAAACTGAATGGTGGCCACCCAAACGTTCAAAACGTAAAATCAAATTACGACTAAACTAATCATCCTATTTCTACCAAATTGGAGTGCAACATACCTTCATATGGGCGCGTCTTGCGTCCAAATTACAAGGTCATCAGCCATACAATTACAAGATGGCGGCCGTGTGAATTATTCAAGCATTACCTCAGGACACAACAATTCCGACTATCGAACCGTGGGCAGTTTAAGCTATCCTAAATGACGTGACCCGTTGAATATTGCTATTTGATATTGCAATATTATACTGTATGAGTGACTTAGAAGAGCTGAGCCGTCTCTGTCACTTGACAAGATGGCAGATGACCTCTTGTGCCTGTCCTATATTTCAGTAGTTTGAGTATGTTGCATGTGATATAGCCTACTGATAGAAATAATAAAAACTCTGTATGAAATGATTTATTATAATAAATATGTATGGCAGTGAAGAAATCATTTATTTAGAGACATTATTTGCTTACACGTTGTATGAAAGTCGGCTAATAACACTGAGTTGCTTTGGACATGTTTGGATGTGTGGTAATGTGTTCATCTCCCACGCAATCGGCTGGTGTTCGAAATTTACTAGAGTTAGCTTTTTTTACTTGAATTCCTTTATATTTATTGTTTTATAACTACTCAAAAGATATAAAATTAAGCGTTATATTGTGCATTATATAATAGAAAATGTATTATGTTTCATTAAAAGTCCGGGCTATTGAAACCAGATTTTGAAAGCGGCTGCATCATCGCACATAAACAGTTCAGGAACACCTGAGCTTGGACCATTTACTCTTTTTTCATTGACTCTGGGATATGTCCTCTAAATCAGATGGCTTCAATTCATGGTTCATGAATCTTGATTAATTCAAGAGCGGCTCATCAGTAAAATAGATTTTGAATCCCTCTGCTCTAAATGGACACGAGAACTAGAATAAAGTAATCTAAACGAAAGTTATGACATTCAGCATTAGTAAGGCTCTTGTTTTAGTGGAAATTCTAAAATGATAGTTTTACTGTCAGTTTCTTACAAGGAAATATAATTAATACTATATAAATAATTCATGTTTTTGGTTAATGCCGTGTGTATTTTTAATTTGAACCATACGTTTCGGAGAAACCTTGCCTCCTTTTTCAATGGAAATAAACAAGCATTAGCCCAAAAGCATGAATTATTTATATAATAATCCGGGCCGTGAAAGCCTTAATATGCAAATAATTAATACTGTTGGTTTTAACATTTGAAATAATTTCAACGCCTAGCAAAATATCTTGACTGGATTATATCATGAAGAGTAAAAATGCAATGTTGAAAAACTGGGGTCGAGTCTAATTACTATTTGCACACTTCTGTAGTAAGGATGCGAATCCCAATTCTACCTGTGGATATATGTATGAGCTGCAGTTCTAATAGTCCTATTTCCAGCAAGAATGTTACAGTGGCAAGCAACAGTTCATGCGGTATCATGTCCGGCGATCGTTAGCGCGAAGGCAGAGCGAGGCGAACCGCTGGTAGCTGCTGATAAATGCAATATTTCAGCTGTTATAACAGACGAATGGCGTGAGATAGACTGCCAGGTGACGTTCACTTCATTTGCTGCTGTGATTTAGATTGCTCTTATAGCTATTTCCAGAAGCGATATCAACACTCTGTTAGCTGTCAATGTACTCGAGTTCACTGCCACGCGATTTCTGAACTCAGCAATCACTGCTGGTTTCTATGTGGTACAAAGATTCTGAATACGCTGGTATTCACACCATTGTCTCTAAGTTATGAAGGTGCTATTGAGTTTCCATTTTCACCACAAACCAGTAGGGTAGCTGAGTACGTTACGTTATTGTCCACATTGCAATAGCTAATGCACACGATATTTTTCTCTTACCCAAGGTTTGTTTTCATCATCATCATCATCATCATCATCATCATCATCATCATCATCATCATCATTTCCCCTTATCCAGCTCCTGCAGGGTCGGGGTATTTATGGCACTTCTCCACTTTCCTCTCTCCTTCCACCATTCTTCTTCCACGATCTTGTCCCAGTCCAGATTTCTTTTTCTTACGCTGTTCTTCACTGAATCAATCCACCTTGTTCTAGGTCTTCCTCTTGCTCTCTTACCCTTGCACTTCGCCTCCAGCATCTGTCTTGGTATTCTATTTTCCTCCATCCTCTTTACATGTCCAAACCACCTTAGTTTATTCTCAATTCTGTCATTTAGTTTTCCCATCCCAACTTCCTTCCTAACATCTTCAGTCCTCGCTCTGTCTTTCCTTGTCTTTCCTATCATACTTCTTAGGAATTTCATTTCACTGGCTTGGATTCTACTCGCTTGCCTGCTTGTCAGGGTCCAAGTCTCAGCTGCATAAGTTAATATGGGAACATAGTACACTTTATACATTACCTCCTTGCTTTTCCTTGGTACTTCCTTATCCCAAACAAGTTTTCTTACACTTTGATAGAATGCATTGCTCTGCTGTACCCTCCTGCCAATCTCCATGTCCAACCTACCAGTTTGCATCAATTCACTTCCTAGGTATTTGAACGTGTCCACAATTTCCAAACTCTGACTTCCAATTTTCACAGTGCCCTTTCCTTGTCTTTCCCCTCTTGTCATCACCATGGTCTTGCTTGTTTTATTACAAATCCAAATACATTAGCCTATATTATTACCCTATTTATTGGTTAAAGGTATCTTTATTATTCAAATCAATGGCTGTATGCCATCTAGATGCCAGCCTGGTACCATTCACCTTGTCTCTCTCGCAGCCACCGGCTGGTCGTTCTGTTATCACTTCTCTCATTTTTGCAAAACATGAAAATAGACTTATGAGATCTACACGGGCCAATAGTTGGCAGTCTGTTTGTGTGTCTGTGTGAGTGTGTACATGGTGAAAAGAGAAACTCAATAGCACCATCCAAACTCAGAGGGCCTCAAACAAATGCAAGTCAGAAGGAGCAAGATCAGGACTGTAAGGCGGTTAGAGACGACTAGTCCACCCAAGATATGTGCTCTCTTGACTGTTGAGCAGGATAATCTCGCGTTATCATGTTAAACAGCTGAAAACCAAGTTGTTTGGTTGTTGCACGCGTGTTGTCCCGAATAAGCCCATCGGCGTATTAAACTGTCTCCGGTGTCACAGCATCATGTGGCATACCCGAGCGTGGGAGTTCTGACAATCTTCCTTTACCACGTTCTGCCTCTGATACTCTGCTAACCTAATGACCAACAGTACTCCTATCCACTGCTCGATTAACATAGACATTTTGTAAGCATCTATGAATGTTTAAAAATTGTCTCCGCCCGAAGAAACTCAATCACAGCTTTCTGCTTTGTACGGGTTTCACTAGCAGGCGCCATTTTGAAACTGAACGCCATCAACGACATCTGTCGGGTAACAATTCAACTTAGTGATGACATAAAGGAAGGATTGAAGGTACGTTCTAAAACGTTTCGTTCATTTCCGATGAAAGGCTGTCGAGAAATGAAATTATGTGCATTACTTATTGAAATATGTAGTGGTATTAAAATAAAATTGGAAAGTATTTAAAAATCTTGTTTATGATCAACCCTGACTATTATATGTCAGAAAACTGTACTATAATAAGGCTCATTTTAACACTATTTTTCATTATGAAACAGTTTCTTCCACCAATCAGAGCTCAAGAAACAGTTGTTTGACCAATTAGATAAGGATAGCCTGGCACCTGCGCTGAGTTCCAAGGCCTTCTAATTTAAATTTCACTGCGTGGCCTAGTGTCATAGTAGGGAAATCGAGGAGGCCATGGTCAAATACAAGGCATTCTCTGCGTCCCATGCGCTCTGTTCAGTACATAAAACTGGCGAAATCTCGACAGATATTTATGAATATTTTGGTTCGAACATAAAATAGTTATAATAATTATCGTCGAACATAAACAGTCGTACGCAACTCGCCTATAATGGTAATTAAGACACTCGTATGGAAATGATAAAACTCGCTTACGCCAGTTTTATAAACATACTCGTGTCATAATTATTGCCATTATAGGTTCGATGCATAATGCACTATAATGGAATTTGTGATTTCGAACAACCTACCGATGTGTTCTGAAACTAGTCTCGAGCGCCATTTAGATCTATCCAGAGAGCGTTTATTTGAATTTTTGCTTAGGAATTGGTTGTTAGAATACATACTGTCTTTTGTTGTTCGGAGACTTGGGACTGAAGGAAAGGCGTCTGTTGCCGATCCATTTGATTCTCAGGGACGTGAATGGATACTATTATTCGTGATTGGAGTATACCATCCCATTTGGCCCTTAGTGTTAAGGGGAATTCGATTTCTTATTTGTGATTTATCATTTATGGGGAAATACAGCTAATAGTTACAAAAGCGTAACAAATTAATTTTATGACTGTGCCAACAATAGACCTAAATCTTGTAATACAAGTGCACACATTTCTAAGAAAACGCAAATATACAGTATTTGCTATCAGAAACGAAGTTCTACTTTTTTAAATTCTAACCATAATTTTATTATTAGTACCCAATTTTCTAAATGTACCCTTGCTCTGAATTGTCCAATGTTGTTTTCCACATATCTCCCAAGCTTAGAAGAATTTCTTAACTTTTCCTGTTTAAAAATGTATGTTAATCATCCAGCTACTAAGCAAATCGTCCAACTCCTAGCTTAGTGGCTAGTATTATTATCTGTCACCCCTGGGGCCCGAGTTCAATTCCCGGCTGTAGTAGAAATTAAATTATGGTTTAAGGTCTGGCGCAGGCTATACTCAGCGTAGTAAAGCACAACGGAGAAGAGGTATGTTTGATTTCTACCACAGCCATTCTAGAAGTGGCTTTCATTGGTTTCTGACAGGAAAATGCCAGAATGGTTCATAACTTAGAGCCACGAACTACTTGTTTATATTTTCTTCACTAAAAATGTAATTGATAACGTCTTACAGAAAGAGTAATTGAAAGCCTGCTGATATGAATGAGCTTCAATTTGAATATTTACCAAGCACTTGAAAAATGAGAAATGCTAAAGCATTTCTATAAACTTGGGAGGAATGAGGAAAACGGCGAAGGACAGCTCAAAGCAGGGAAACTTATAAAATGTAATAGTATGATTAGAATATGACAGTAACCTATTAGAATATTTAGAAATGTTTCCTGCTAGGAGATATGTGTATTTTCCCTTGGATATATCTACAATATTGTTGAACAAGTATTGTGACAAGTCAGTTCAATTTATCTTTAAATTGTATCTGCCCTCTTAAATAGAACTCCCCAGGGTCTCAAAATTTTTAAGACGTGGTTTGGCAACCACGAAACCCCAAGTGAGTCCGGCATTGCTTCTACCTTCTTGTGCCAGGATCCATTTAGTTATCATTTCTGACGGCCTCCCTTGGTCAACTCCTGTTCTCTTCCAACCACGGTGTTATTAGGATATCCAAGGCCTAGGGAATCTTCCACATTCCCGCCTTAATAGGCCTTTGTCTCATCTTTCCTGATCCCTAATTCCACGAGGGGTCAAACCTTCCTCTATTCATACACACATCAAAATAAGTTTTCCATCACCTCGGTTCCCAGATCTCCGGCATATAGACGTTGACTGTGTATATTGTATCCAAGATACAGTCCCTTTGACTGTTCATAGATGTCACTAAAACTGCTCAAAGATGTAAACAACCATGCATGAGCAGGGCCTATTAGACGGAGGGGGTACGACAGCCGATCAGTTCCAGTCATTCCACCAGGACGAAGGTACGCTGCTCATGTTGTCTGTAGTTCTACCATGCCTAGAAAGTCAATACCGCAGTTCGATCGCGTCCGCATTGTTACTTTGTGTCAAGAAGGGCTCTCAACAAGGGAAGTTTCCAGGCGTCTCAGAGTGAACCAAAGCGATGTTGTTCGGACATGGAGGAGGTACAGAGATACAGGAACTGTCGATGACAGGCCTCGCTCAGGCCGCCCAAGGGCTACTACTGTAGTGGATGACCGCTACTTACGAATTGCCGCTCGGAGGAACCCTGACAGCAATGCCACCATGTTGAATAATGCGTTTCGTTCAGCCACAGGACGTCGTGTTTCAACTCAAACTGTGCGCAATAGGCTGCATGATGCGCAACTTCACTCCCGACGTCCATGGCGAGGTCCAGCTATGCAAACCCGACACCATGCAGCGCGGTACAGATGGGCCCAACAACATGCTGAATGGACCCCACGGAATTGGCATCACGTTCTCTTCACCGATGAGTGTCGCATATGCCTTCAACCAGACAATCGTCGGAGACGTGTTTGGAGGCACCCTGGTCAGGCTGAACGTCTTAGACACACTGTCCAGCGAGTGCAGCAAGGTGGTGGTTCCCTGATGTTTTGGGGTGGCATTATGTGGGGCCGACGTACGCCACTGGTGGTTATGGAAGGCTCCGAAACGGCTTTACGATACCTGAATGACATCCTCCGACCCATAGTGCAACCATATCGGCAGAATATTGGAGAGGCATTTGTCTTCATGGACGACAATTCTCGACCTCATCGTGCACATCTTGTGAATGAGTTCCTTCAGGATAACGACATCGCTCGACTACAGTGGCCAGCATGTTCGCCAGACATGAACCCTATCGAACATGCCTGGGATATGTTGAAAAGGGCTGTTTATGGACGTCTTGACCCACCAACCACTCTGAGAGATTTACGCCGAATTGTCGTTGAGGAGTGGGACAATTTGGACCAACAGTGTCTTGATGAACTTGTGGATAGTATGCCACGGCGAATACAGGCATGCATCAATGCAAGAGGACGTGCTACTGGGTATTAGAGGTAGTGGTGTGTACTGCTATCTGGACCACAAATGCTGAAAGTCTAGCTGTATGATGGTACAACATGCAATGTGTGGGTCTCATGAGCAATAAAACGAGCTGAAATGTTGTTTGTGTTGATCTCTATTCCCTTTGTATTTAACGGTTCCGGAACTCTTGGAACCGAGGTGATGCAAAACTTTTTTTGATGTGTGTATTATCTCCTGTCTTTTGCTCAAGGCCTTAAAGGAGTCAAGGTTAGCGTAGCCCCACCACTTATGGTGCACCGATGATAGTGCTGGACCTTCAAGGGCTCACGGCTGACAATTTTGGGAGTTGGTGACCCCGATTGGAATCCTGAGCTGAGTCCGGCATTTCCCCATTTTTCCATTGCCTTTGGATCGGACTTTCTCTTGTTTTCTCCTCTCCCTACCTGACTTCCATGGCTGTCCTTTCTACCAAGTACCTTAATTCTCATTCTTTGAGGGTTAAAGGCATTCATTACCTTCCCTCCTGTCTTTTGTTTACCGTAATCTCCTTTTTGTTTTCCATTTCTTCTTTTAGTATGTACGTCAGTATTTGGTTTTAGTTTAAGTCTGTAATTGAATCGGCACATGCTAAAAGGATCTCAGTCACAAGAAATGGCAAACTGAGTTAAGCATGATATAGGATATCCTCAACCTTCTATGTTAAAAGGGATTGAGTCACACGTGTAGGATACCTAACATTAGCTAGAGAAAATTCTTAACGTACGCTAAAAGGTTCTCAGTCCATGGCTTAGACACAGTTATTTTTGTGTTTCTCAAAACTTGTTTGCTTGGACTGAGACCCTTTTAGCATGTGCCGATTCAATTAGATTTAGGAGTAGTGTAGTCTCTCATTTTAATTTTTAAAAATCTTTCAAAACCATTACAAACCGATTATCCAGTTGTTAGGCCCATTAAAATAACAATTATCATCATCATCTTAAATAGGAATTAGACAAAGTGTTTTGTAAAATATGTCCAATCAATACCCCAGTAATACATCTTTATTGCGCTTTATTGACGGCATTCAAATACACATCAGCTATAAATTTCCCATAATGTCTTGTTATTTATTCCGCATTGAATAAAGCCATAAGGGATCGCTCTTTGCCAAGTATTTTCATCAATTATTTGCTACCATATTAAAGCTTCAACAGTTGTGGTCCGGCAGGTGGAGACACATAACCGCAATTGGAAACTTGCCCACTTAATTCTCAAAATAATGCTACAGTTTCTAGCATTGGTTGTGACAACTCTCTGTGAATTAACTCATACTAGTCACCTAAATACATATTCTTATTTGACAAGCATCATTAAGAAGTTTAATATATCTTTGCATGCTACATGAAAGTTGAGAACAAATCAGGTCGAAATATACATAAATGGAGCTTACCTGAAAAAAATTGTAACAGAGGCAAGTCCCTCGTAGTTAGTCTCAATAATATGTGCTACAAAATATACGGCTTGAACTCGAAAAATCATTAATGTTACTACAGTTATTATTATTATTATTATTACTACTAGTATATTTTATGTTTTGATCAGAATATGCTGTAGTAGTATGAGCCTGCTGATGTTTGAGGTTATTATGTTCAATTTTGTGAGTTCTGTGGAAATTATAAATGTCTTCAATCTTTAAGTCCAAGTTATATGTTGCCCTAATTCCAATTTCACTACACCAATTTTGTTTGTATTTTCTAGGAGATACGCAGATGCTTTGAGAAGTCTTTAGCTATAGCCAATTAGAAATAATTCGGTTGGTGATATTGGAGTAAGAAAATTGTGAGTCGATCGATTCGCAAGTTTCGGGTTATTGAGATGACCTGGATGTTACGCCTCGTAAACCGACAATCGTCACTCATGCTCCCTTTTTGTCGATCATACATCGCAACGTAAGCCTGAATATGAACCATGCCATGGATGGTATATATAAAATGCCAGATAAACCCTTGGTGAAATAGCAATTGTACGAGAGTTCCTCCCGACCAATATTCGTGTAAAACCTCGGAGAATAATATATATTTTATAATGTGGCCATCTTTCATTCCTCTGTTGAAGGCAGTCTGTTGCATGAGGGATGAAAAATGGCTACGGGTCGTGGAGGCATTTTTCATTCCGCATGCAATATCTGAGTGTTGTCGAGATAGTAGACATTTAACATGTTCTAGGAGAGTGTTTCGTGTCGATCCGTCTCATTCTGTCTCTTTTGAATAAAAAGTCAAGATAACATGAAGGTCAACACAAATCTGTTAAACTACAGCTATATTTGTACTGAGGATTCTTTACTATTTATGATGCAAAGAACGGATATAAATTAGTTCACGTATGGTAGATTTCATGCATACAATGTTGAAATAAATCCGTACCTTGTCATTGAAATTGATAAAACTAACATAACATAAACAAGAAGTTCCGTGACGAACTAAAGAGCCTTCTTTTCTTAAAATTTGAGATTCATGCCAATGATTAATCTATATGGATCTATCTATAATATTGACACATTAAATTGGTATTATCGAAATTTCTAATTAGTTCGGAAAACTGTATACCTGGCATAATGTAGCCTAATAGAGCACTACATTTGGCAGCCCTGGTGACTGAATATATTCTTAGTTCCATCTCCTAAGGTACAGAATACAAAATTTGGTTGAAGTCCAATTTGTTAGCATGGACGTTACATGCAGTTAAACATTGGAACTAACAGCGTGCGTAAACTCATATTGGTAACAATGTCATGCATGTATTGGTCAGAAATAATTTGAAATAATATGATCTATTGTTGTGCCAATTTTGAATGAAATCCAGTAGTTAGTATAGAAGTGACCTGCATTTTAAAATTGGACTTATCAGCAGGCTTAGAATCATGTTGGCAGCACGGACGTATATTAGTTACTCGAAATTAATCTACAATGCCAGGTACTATACGTGTGCAAAGTTTAGAGCTATTGGCGTGCATACTTTCTGATATATTGTTATTAGGGTAACAAAAATAGAGACAGCATTTATGAACAGTTGGCAGCCCAAGTTGCACTTAAGAATACGCTCAGTCATATCTGTTTATGTAGACATAGTACATACGAAATTTGGTTGAATTCCAATTGATAGTGTAGAAGTTATATGCATTTACAAATTGGACCTATCAGCAGGCTTATAATCATTTTGGCAACACTGTCGCCTCCTGGAAAATAAACTGAAATATTATCTATACGTGTGCCAATTTTGAAATAGCTCCCATTCATACCTTCAAAGATATCCAACATGGAGCTCAAATTTCAATTACGATTATTCAGCAGCTGGTAGCACTGACATCATTTTCAAATTCGGCATTGCGATATTCAGGTATCGATCTTTACTCCTACCAAATTTTGTTTTGATTGCTGCAACCATTTAGGAGTTGATAGGGCCAGACTGACAGAAGGACAGACAGACACACATTTGCCCGGATCAATCTCATTAGTCTACTTTTACCTAATTTTTGCAAAATGTGATAAGTAGGCAAAAAATCACTTTTCACTTTCGGTAGGTACTCAGGACTTACTATTAGAACGACAGAACACTCCCTTCATGGTAATCTATCAGCTATGCAATGATCACGCGCAATGTGAACATTCAGTTGTTGTACTGAAAGTGAAACTAAATATGATTCTTCTGTACTAGTAATATCATACTGGCAATGTGTGTTCATTTCTCAGACACCATCCTTGCTACGGTAGAGAGATGATCCCTCGCAGAGACCGTGGGTGAAATCGAGCTTGGAGGATAAGCGATTTTAAAATAAATAAGAGAATAAAAACATTCATATTACGTGATTCTCTCAGTAGCTTATGATATCGTGACAAAAGTA
Organism: Meconema thalassinum; assembly: GCA_946902985.2. NCBI lineage: Eukaryota > Metazoa > Arthropoda > Insecta > Orthoptera > Tettigoniidae > Meconema > Meconema thalassinum. The sequence continues at coordinate 1,806,946,266 of OX336388.2, read as the reverse complement.
GTTCCGTGGAGACTTATGTAGCCTATTTTCATATATCCTACTTATGTTAATTGCCTCTATCAACATACAAAATTTCAATTTTATTGCTCTAAAAGATTCGTAGATATTGGGAACCGTCTAATATTTCGGATGGTGGACATGTTGGCTTTTTTATGTAGGCCTTAGAGTTATGTACTATTACATTACTATTACTATTACACCATGTGTAGGTGTATTATTCGAACTTCAATTGCATGATTAGGACACAAGAAATAATAAAAAGATATTTTCGAATTTTCGCACGACGCCAAATTGTGATTATGAATGCAATATTGCAATAAATTAGATGCCAGTGGATTGAAATTTCTATAAGCATATATCGTACCAAATTTCATTGTGTACGGATGGTTAAAACGCGAGAAACGTCCATTTAAATATTTAAATTTCTCATCGTCCTCCATTTTAGATTTGTGCTCACCAAGTTATTGAAAAACCCATAGGTGAAATTATGTGTATAGCCTATATCAACATACAAAATTTGAGTTTGATTGCCGTCATAGAATAATAGATATTGAGGACCGTCTAAATATTTCGGATGGTCGCCATGTTGGATTTTATTATATGTAGGCGATAGAGTTATGTACTGTTAAGATTATAGCGTAGGTTTATTATTCAAAAGTTGACTTCGATCGCATGATTAGGACACAAGAAATGAAAACTTAATTTTATAATTTCGCACACCTGCCATCTTGAGTTTATGTAAACAATTGAATTAAATTAGAGATCTGTATATTGGAATGTTTATGAACATTTGTTGTGCGACGTTTCACTGGGTTAGAATGGTTAAATAGCGAGAAAAGTCTATTCAAATATTTCAAATTCGCTTGGCCACAATGTTCGTTTTGTACTTAACAGTTTTTTGAAAGTCATATGGGTGAATTTCTAGTAGTACCTTTTATCACCGTTCAAAATTTCAGGGTGATATCAATAATAGCTTCGGAGATACAGCATGGCAGTGAAATATTTTGCACAGCCACCATGTTGGATTGGAGAGACGCTATAAAAGTTGAAGAGCATGCACGGTCGGGGTCGGCCAAAATAGTAATGTGATCTTTCTGAGTTTGATTGAAATCGCTACAGGCGTTTAGATTTTAGTAGGGAGGGACATACACACATACGCACACTTACACACATACACACGGACAAGAGGTGATCTCATAATCCTTTTTTTCTTCTCATAAATTAAAACAGGATAAAAATTAGAGAGGCTCTCCAGACATTTTTAGCTTGACCACCTCGTGGTGTAGCGCCTACTATTCTTGGCTCTCACCCTGGAGGTCCGTTTTCTATTCTTGACTGCCAATTCTGGTCTAAGGACTGGAACCGGGTACACTCAGCCCCATGAGGCAAAACTGTGAAGATATGGGTTCGAATACCACCCCAGCTAACTTCGAAGTACCGAAGTAATTCATGGTTTCCCACTTCCGCTTCAGGCAAATACCAGGATGGTTTCTAAATGAAGGCCACGACCTCCTCCTTTCTAATCCACACCTGAATTACATATACACGCACTAATACAGCCATCGCAATAACACAAGTTAACATAAAACATTTCTCACTCACCCTCGTTCATGGGGCTGAATGACCATGAAGACCAATCTCCTCATTTGAAACAATTATAACAACTACAACAATTCTTTGGTAGACATGGATTCCAATTTGGAAGGGGCTTCACCTTTCACGTGAAACCTTTCAAATTCTCTTTGGTTTTAGAACTAACTTTATGAATCACTGCGTATAATTAAACAAATATGTTATGTTTATTGGGATTAATTCTGTTGCATAACTGTCTGTAATTCTTACAAACATTACATACTAATCCTAATCCCTGTATAGGGTGGTTTCTTTGCATATCATTGAAGCCGCTAAACGTTCGCCCGTCTTCAAGTGCAATATGCCAGGCAGACAACGTGATAAATGCTCCTCACCTCTCGATCTGACGGGGAGTGACGGCTATATTCACAGGGTTAAAATTCATTTAATCTCAACTAACGTATGCAGCAGTTCTACATCACACATTCAAATAAACATGAATATTAATTTCGCCTCGGGAAAGATGTCACGTTCAAGTGTGTAAATCTCGACAGCACAATAAGCATCCACTTGGAAGCGATTTTATGTAGCATACAGAGTGGAGAGGGGCCATAAATCTACACTAGCCTAGTGGTGGGGGAAGTGCAACAGTTTCAATAGCACCCGCCTCTGTACCTTGGTAGATATACGACTGGAGATGCAAGATAGCTTGTTGTTGTTGTTGTTGTTTGAATGTTGCACACATTTCTTAGCAGACAAAGTAGAGGTCCGGGTGGCTTCGGTGGCGTAGTTGGTAAAATTGATTCTATGCCCAAGATCGTGGGTTCAAACCCGGCTGAAGTCGTCAGTGTTTTAGGAGCGTTAAAAATCCCTCAGTATGCCTTCCATTGGAGGGGAAGTAAATCCAGCGGGCCCATGTCAATGATATACGGCATGTAAAGAACCTTCAACTGACTACAATTGGGTGAAGCTAAATTTGTAGGTTGGATTTGATTCTCGCTCTATAAAGTTCCATTGTCCGTGGCCATGTGCCGGTTGCGGTGGCATTAAGTAGCCGTATTTGCGGCTAGGTGTCGTTGACGGCAGCATTTGGTAGCAAAAGTAGGAACTACTTCAAATTGATCGTCTGCAGTCTTTACCAGAATTGTGAGTCTTAGAGAGCTCTATCGAAGCCTCCGTGGCTTAGGCGGCAGCACGCCGGCCTCTCACCGCTGGGTCCGTGGTTCAAATCCCGGTCACTCCATGTGAGATCTGTGCTGGACAAAACGGAGGCAGACAGGTTTTTCTCCGGGTACTCCGGTTTTCCCTGTCAAAATTTCATTCCAGCAACACTCTCCACTATCATTTCATTTCATCTGTCATTCATTTAATCATTGCCCCAGAGGAGTGCGTCAGGCCTCGGCAGCCGGCACAGTTCATATCCTCGCCGCTAGATGGGGGCTTCATTCATTCCATTCCTGACCCGGTCGGAGACTGGAAGCAGGCAGTGGATTTTCAGAGAGCTCTATCAAACTAGAAACCAAATTTAAAAAATCACTTTAGGCCTAGATATGGTTCATTAAAACCAGTCTAAAATCACTTGTTTTTTCAGTCGTTTTATTTTGATTCAAATCCTAGCAAAATTAATTTATTCATATAATTATTTATTAATGTGTTCGTTGCTTTAGTACCCTCAGTCATCTTTTTTTATATAAATCTTCACACCAGACGTAGTTATATGGGCTTAAGGGAAACTCTGATTTGACTCACACTAGCGCTCGTAGTGGTAGAAAAGGCAACCTTTTTTTCTAACCCCAATGAATTACCTTTATTTCTTTGGACATAGTATCTTGCCCCTCAAAGTATATTTTGCTGAGATTTCTAACAGTTCATGAAGACACCTTGTGCTTCCGAAACTACTAATACTACGGCAGGGAACATGCTTCAAGAGTTCCATCAAGGAACCGAACGAGCTCTAGTAATCAGAGTCAAAGATGTCTGCGAGATTGCCCATTACAGCAACGTTATTGACCTGGCTTTCTTCACTGATTGAAAAGTCTTCAAGAGCTTTCTACAGGAAGGTAACGTGATCAATACGACAAGAACTCACTTAGACTGAGTGGTAAGGTCAGGGCCAACAGAGAGTGGGAGCGAAATGGTACACAAGACGTACTAGGAACTACCTTCACTTGAAACAAGTCACTTCATTCAGGCGCGTCTCTTCAGTTAGCGACACCTTCTCTCGGAACAAAAGAAAAAATAAATTGCCAGGGTGGAGGAATGAAACTGTCAGTTGTTCTGGAAAACAATATCCTCTTGGTTAAAAGGGGAAAGTAATTATCTGTTGAAAACGAGTTGAAAATGAGCATACATTGGGGTTTCATACCCGAATATATTGCACTCTGGGCAGGTGTAGCAGGGTATAAGTTAATGTGCCTGCCTAGAATGGAGCAGATTCCAAGTGTAGTCACATCTTCAATTTTATTATTGCACAACGTACACGAACGCTTTTGAAAGAGCTCTTATCTCAAGTAATTTTTATGATTAACCCACGGCATAGAAATTAGCAATAGGCCACTCACTACGACTGCGACGGAAAGCTGCGACGAAGTCCGGGGATCGGAGGTTCGAATCCCAGCGCTGACAGCGAGTATCTTGACTGAGGTTCACTCCCAGGGTTTTTCCAAACTCCTTCAATGCAAAAGTCGGGATAGAAGCTTATTTCATGACCCGGGGCACTTAATCTATTGCGATCTTCATAAATAAAGTTACTTACGCTACTAGATTCCCTAACGAAACATAGTTTATTAGACAAATTCAATACACACCAAAGTATTCGGGACTGATGACCAACGATAACCCAAGCCCCCAATACGAATTAACAACACGAATCATTTGTATAAATCTAGAAAAAGAATTGGGTTGGAAGCCTTTAAGAGCTTAGTTAAGAAACCAAAAATACGATTATCTGGGCTACGATGAATATTCATAGATGAATTGTAAACAATCACAAAACCATAAAGATCTTCTGACCAACAAAAAAAAAGAAAGGGAAAAAACGAATATATATAAAGCATTTTGTTCTCGTAGCAAATAAGTTCTACCACAAAGAAGAGAGGAAACTTTGTTGAATTAGAAGAGAGAAATGGTAGGTAAGTCAGTTTTAACATTTTTGGAAAATGAAAACAATCACGTAGAATCTCAACCACAATAAAGGATCTGAGAAAAGGAATTAAAGGGGATAGAGCAAGAAGAAGGCAGGTATATTCAACAGTTAAAAAAGATAGAACGTTGTTTTGATGTTGTTCATTTACTAAAGGAACTTGAGACATCTTGTTCATCAGTCCCCTGCACTTGAGTTTATATTACATTTGTTTAATTACCTGTGCTTTTATGGTGACTATAATAGTGTGTGTAATTGTTTGAAGTCTATAGTCAGAAAGAAGTGCTGCGAGCCGTGACATAAGGCACATTTACGGCATTTGTCTGAAGGTAATATTGGGGGAGATACCAGAAAAACTACACTCAGAATGGCCACTGTCATCATCAGGATTTGAACCATCGATATCATGACTTCCAGCTACATCGTATGGACTTAGTATGCATCACTATGCAGAGTGACCAGAGATAACGTGTGAGGAAGAAAGAAAGAATGAAAGACAGAAAGAATGAAAGAAAGGAAGGAAGTGTGAAGAGCTAGTACGAATAACTTCCACTGCATGGTGGTCTTTTGAGGGAGTTCTCCTTTAACCTGAATAATATTTAAAACAACTGTAGGCTATATAGAGGAGATACAAAAGGTGCAAAGTGAATTTCCTTTATTCTAATTCCTCTCAAATTAAATTTTCTTGCTGTATGGATTTCCATAAGTTGTGTTTTATTTAAATTATTATTTTTTAAATAACTTCTTCCTTACTTCTGTTTGGAATGAAGCCAACACTGTTGAGGAAACTTGTGCTTTTGTTAAGCTTTAGACAGCTGTTATACACGACTATGTCTGCCTCTAGAGTGGAAACAGAATATCCTGTGTGTAGCAAGGGAATACCATCCACTGTGTTTATTGCACCCATTTAATTGGACTTACGTGCGATTAAACGTTCACTTGAGGTACTTAATTTCAAACACAGGCATATGTCACTTAAGTTAAATCAAGCTATACTTGCTTATATGCTAAAATCTTTGACCATGGCGAAAATATCGGGACTCCGGTCCCAAGGGATCTCGGTTCGATTCGCAACTCTGGCAATACATTTGTTTAAGGTCTGTGCTTTATGAGACAAAACGGACAAGTAGTGGCTTCAATTTCTACTTCAGCAATTCTGCAAGTTATTTTCCGTGGTTTACCACTGCTATTTTATGCATACGCGGGAATAGTTTCCGAATTAAGGCCAGGACCGTCTCCTTCAAACTATCTTATTATATAATACGTTAAGGTGTATGTTTCACATAACGCAAGCTCCTAAAGCAGAGGGATTTAGAAGGTGCGGTTTGTACCAAAATCTTCCAAATCGTCTCAATAGTACAGGAAAACTCGTGTATTTCTTGAAAAGTCAACGGAAATATATTTAATTGTTTATAAAGTGCTTTTAAACAAATAAACAAGATGATTGCCCCTGCCAGAACTGTGCCGCGTACAGCCCGCATAGCTCGAGCCGGGCGGGTAGTCTGTACACATGGGGCACACACAACCCATTTTGCGAGAGTTATCGCACGGGTCCGCTAGTTAGTCTCAATTACAAATACACGCAATTTCAGATACCACAAGAACACAGGTTGTCATACAAATTATAGACATATGCAATGACCATGTTAAAGCACTTAACTGAGCATTTGTCAATCCTCACCCCAAAATTCAGGATGGAAGTAGTAACACATCTTCAGAAGTGGATTGTCACTAATTACGTGCTACCTGTTACCGTTCATGAGAAGAGCGTGCTTTATGAATTTCTATGCAGTGGCTTAGTGGTTACTGCCGGTACGGAAGCACGTGCCGGGAGCATGCTGAGAGTCTAGCAGCGTCTGTGTCAACTAGCGCCTACCCCACGTCATAGTCATCCAGCGGTGACAAAATTACGTCACTGTAAAGTATTTATATTTCATTTAATGATAAATACAGGGTCATTGAAAAATAATGCCAACATTTCAAAAAAAAATAGCACCGAAACCCTTTATGTTAAACGTGTAATTCTTTCACTGAACGCCAGCTGGTTAAAGTAAGTTTTGTTTTGGAGGAGACGTGACCTTGCTATGCACACACCAGATGCGCAGTAGCCAAGGTCGTCCGGGGGCGCGTGCGCCAATGAAGTCCCGTCCTCACCCCTTTGGATTTTTTTTTCTGGGGGTACATTAAAAAACATTGTGCATGAAGAAAGAATTCGGGATTTGGAGCACCTGCGGGAGCGAATTTCTGCCGCCATCTTGACAGTTACTCCTGAAATGATTGAACGTACCAATCCAGCCATTGGGAAGACCTGGCCTGGCCTAGATTTTTTCTCTACAGTCCCTGTTTCCTTAAACTGATTAAACCATCGAATTACAGCTTTGTAATCAGGTGCAGTTTGTCGGGCGGTGCAGTCATTGCTGCACGCACCCCCCGGCCGACCTTTGCTACTGCGCATCTAGTGTGCGCATAGCAAGGTCACGACCCCTCCAAAACAAAACTTACTTGAACCAGCTGACGTTCAGTGAAAGAATTGCACGTTTAACATACAGGGTTTCGGTGCTATAATTTTTTGAAATATTGGCATTATTTTTCGATGACCCTGCACAAGTAGAAGCGAGACATAATAAGCATTTCTTCAGTTTTATTATATCTGTGCTTTGGTACAGACATTTGTTCCCACGTTTCAATGCATTCGGTGATACATCACTGCCAACATGAAATATTCCTGATTAATGGTTCAAGATAAAAACAAGTAACTTGCGACATTGTAATCCACTCATCAATATAATATGTTACTAGTTGTATTTTTGTGATTTAGTTACTGAAATGTAATGTTTTCCAGTCGGATAACACGATTGTACACAATTGTTCATGAGATTAATCATCTAAATGTTTATCAGGATTAGGGAAACACCCATTACAATCCGGTAAAATCGTGTTGACCGACTGAAAAACATTAAATTTCGTTTACTAAAGTAACAACGAAAAATAGCTTCCAACACGATAATGGGTTGGTTAACTCTTACTAAGTTTATAAAAGTACTTATTTTTGTGTAACAGGTACTTCACAACATTTCCACTTTGTATAACATGATATTTCAGTCGGACAACACAAAGGAATTCCAACTTCTGGAATATATAAAAAAGAACTGAAATAAATTACCTGTGATTAAGATGTATTTATACTATCATTACCCGTCACGGCTTCGCCCGCGAATATTCTAGTTGTAAAGAGTACACTTAGCAAAATCTCAATCATGAATGCTATGACTGATTTATCCTTGGTGTGAATAATCAGACTTTATCAATTCAGATACTGGTGCAGTGGTTAGGGGTTTGTCATTCCTTCACAGGTATATCAGAGCGAAGTTAGTTTTCTCGGAATATCACATACACTTAATTTAAGGGCCTTTAAATGTGGTTTTTGGAGACCCTTGATAGTCGGGTGAGAAAGACCTTTCGTACCACACTCACACGTGAAAATTGCGTGAAAAAATCTAGAGTGCCCCTTGTCCCCCTTAAGCGCATTATACTGTATGTATTGATGAATTTTACAGCTTAATTTGGTTCAGTGATAACCTTATAACCGTCTGGAAACTTTCACAGTAATGTAATAATTGGAATTGCATTGCGTCTTACAGAAATAGATGGACCCGTGAGATTCTGTTACCATGGTTACCGTGTTGCATTCTTTCATTTTAAATATACATGTTTTAAGGTATTTATTTAATTGTGAGGCATTTAAAGAGTAAGTGAATGCGCTTCGCTTACGTATTGGGTTATGCTGAACATGTAGGTACCCCATTGTGTAGGTTGGTGTTAATGGGACCATATTTTCGGTACAAAACTGGAATGGGACCTTATCAGAATAATATAGGGAGGTATCACTATGGACTATTGAAGAAGAAGAAAAACTAAGGAATGCCATGTTTCGCTCGTCGAGCGAGCATCATCAGATCCAAAAATGCAAGACAAATAGTTCTACGAGCGAAACATGTCAATCCTTAGATTCTTCTTCTTCTTCTTCTTCTTCTTCTTCTTCTTCAATAGTTCGTAAATATATATATAAATCTTAATCACATGTGACTTATTTCATGTTTTTTCACATATTCCAGTAATCGGAATACGTTTTTGACCGACTGAAAGCTACGATATTAATTGTTAATAATGCAACACTGAAAAATGGCGTCAAAGCTATCTTTAATTTCAAACTCATCTAGCCGAAATCCGATAGATGGAATAATAACGTACCAGAAATTGAAGAATATTTGACAAGTGTCAAATTAGTGACGTACACAGAGTTAATCCAATAGAGTTGATGCCCATACAGGGATGAGTCATGAGGAGAATACGTCTGTCTGCAATGGCTAATCAGGCGACATATGAAACAATATGTGCGTGTTCGCCTCAAAACGCAGCCATATCCATGATTGAATTACAAGGGTGTATAGTTTCTACTTACACACGAAACATGAAATGCTCTGACATTAATGTTCCTCTAATGATGGGATATACATTGTACAATAATAACAAAATGAAGGGGAATGTGCTCGAAATTTAACACACTGATGTAATCTCTTCAAAAATACAGATAGCATTAAAGCCATTTTTCAGTGTTGCCTTATTAACTATTAGTATTGTAGCTTCCGGTTGCCTCCATGGTGTAGTGGTCAGCATGATTAGCTGCCACCCCGGAGGTCTAAAGTTCGTTTCCCGGCTCAGCCACGAAATTTGTAAAGTAAGGTAGTTTGTAGTTTAACGTGACCGTTAATCTCGCAACCATGAGCCACGGGACCTCCCTTTTACATGGAATCCGAGCCACAAAACATGGCATTTTACTTTTAAAATATCACATGCATTGACCGGGAGTCGAAGCCGGCCCGCCGTGGTGAAAGGCCAAGAGTTTGACCGCTGCGCCACCACGCCTCTAATTTGTAAAGTTGTATGAGGACTGGAACGGGGTCTACTCAGCCTCAGGTGCTCCAAATGAGTAGAGGGGGTTCGATTCCTACCTCAGCCATCCTCGAAATGGTTTTCCGTGGTTTTCCACTTCGTCTCCGGGAAAATGCCGGGGTAGTACTGTACCCGTATTCTTGTGATCTTACCTGTTGAAATCCGAAGACACAGTTGCATCGCAGAATTTGGAAGTACCCGTCTAAGAAAAAAAGAAAAATCTACCAACGTGGATCAACCAGGGATAGCAACACACAAAGCTAAAAAGAATGCGTTAAGAAAACACCAGTGGAAAAGAACAAAAAGAACTAGCTCAGAGAAGAATTCAAGAATCCATGATAGATCTCGTGCATGAAGGCTTACGATGGGAAAAGATACCCACTGGTCCTCCTGTTAGATCACTAGATCAGGGTAGAATTTAAAATAAATTAATCAATTTATTGATGGAAGACATCGTGGACATACTGAATGATGATGGTCAAACAACAAAGAAATAAAAATCAATTATGTCTTCTTATTAACGGTGCTGATGTCCATATTGCATCTGTTGCATAAATTTCTATCACCTAAAATAATTAGTGACGATGGAACACTATTGTGCTCGACTACATATAAACATGGGTTGTGTTAAAGGAAATTACTATATACATCTATTTAAAACATTATTCATATGTGAATCTAGCCAAGATTCATGTCAGCCATTTGAACTATCTTCACTTCAATCATTTTATAATCGTATCAGGATATGTCTTATTTGACGAACGGCCAAGTTAATCAAATGTATTTTTCATGTTCGGTTATTTAATTCGTAGTATCATCCATTTCTTTCAACACTATTCAAGTTTCAATTTACGTCTCACATCTATAATATAATTCATATTTAACAATGAAATCCATTATTATAAATATTCCTTTTTAAATTTTAATGGTGGGTAAGTTTTCTTTTTAACATCAGCTTTCTTGCATTAATAGTCGTGCACTTTCACGAATAAATTCAACCACTAGTTAACCAAGCGACTGTCAATTAGCTCGCATAATATTCAATAAATTCAGTATAACTTACTACTCTAACTGTACTCGAGACTCCTTTATACATACTTCCACAATGTTTCAAGATATCCAGCGATATCGTAATATTTTAATACGGGTACATTCAACCATGTATTGACCAATTTCAATACACCAATAGCTTTAAAGAATTGTACTTTAATCTTCCCCACCATTTAAAAATTTCTTACATTTCAATCTAACATTCTGGATTATCATGCCTCAATATAAACATGATTATTAGTAGCGTTCAACATTTATTGAAAAAATACCTCTGTGTTATACTTATTGTTCATTTCACAAATGAAATGTATCTACCAAAAATTGTCTATTACAATATTATATTTAATTTGATGTTGAGATTCGAATCAGTTCCGTAACAGAAATTTGAAATATGTCAGCCTCTCGAGAATGTCGTTCAATCCTACGCCATGGAAAATATGCCAAACATTAATTGGATTCAATAAAGACGATTACAAAAAGAACGAAATCATAAAAGACTAAGCAAAAATCTCGAATTAAAGAAAACTGGAAACTGAAGTGCCTCCAATCCAACAAATCATTTCTACCAATATTACTCAAAATTGACTATTATTGCACAACTATCAAAATGTCATAAATATTAGCTTCATAAAGTTTACTTGATTCCATTCCAAGTTCTCATTAACGTATCATAATTCTATCATTCGAAGTACTCTGCTATATATTGAACCCTTATTGATTTGCCGATCAATAAGTCTTCATGATTTTTATTATTATTATTACTGATATCCAGGCAGTGCATGTTGGAGATTGACAAAGGAAGACAGGTTGTGTGCCGCAACGCTTGCATCAGAGGTAGCGTGGTAGTTATTCCTGGGGATGACCGAGTAAGCCCAGTTCAAGGACAAATTCAGGGTGAACGCGCATCCAAGTCGGCGTCATTATGGGCGTGCCAGAAGTGAATTTCCAACCGATACACGATTGAATCAGCGAATCAGGAGAGAAGACGCCTAAACCACGCGGAGATTTGCGTACCAAAAAAAGGCGCTAAAAACACGTGTATGAAGAACCGCCGATGCGATAGGATTCCGCATGGGTGCATTGAGACGTTTAAATAAAAAGAAGAAGTTTGATACTAGTCCCAAGTCTCTGAGTTGAAAATTACAGATTATTTTCACAGATTGCCCCCACTCCACTCCATTCTGTCAGTTTCTAATAAATTGATCGGTGATGAGTAGTTTGACACACAACTTTACCGAGCTCTGAGGAGCATCGTTCACGCCGGTTTGAGACAAGATTTTATCAGGCTCTGGTGAGCATACTTCACGTCAGTCTGAACGAACATTTTATTGTGCTCTTGGGAGCAGAGTTCATGCCTAGCGGAGGGGAGATCTCTAGTTGAGATAAGCGCTACTTGGCATACGAAATTTGTGAGACTTGTTAAATGCCAACTGCGTGGCGGACGAAGATTGTAATATTTTCTGTAAATTTTGTGTTATATATTTTTGTGTGATGTATAAGAGCGTGTGAGGTAAGTAAATGCTTAGATAGGGCCAGTTCAACGTTGAGTAATAACCCAGGACCTTTTGAGTTAAAGTCAGTAGCTCATAGCGATTCTAGCTAGGTAGAATATTAATTTTGAACATTTCTTTTCAAGAAGCCACGCCAAGATGTCTACAGGAAGGTCGATTGGTGGAATGAAGTGCTACGCATCTACCAGAATGTCGACGATGAAGGAGTAGATTTCCCGTGGGGGAATGCATTGGGATGGAGGTTGATTTTCTGCAAGCTGCACGGTGATGTACAAACCATTGATTTATTCAATATGTAGCTAGATTAGACGCGGGAACGTTGTAAATAATTTTTATTCTTGCGCCGACTCTGTTATCTGTTAAATGTAAGTTGGCACGTGGCCAAATATTCGTTTGATTGTATATTTTTCTTATGAGTCATTATTAGTATGCACGGCGCGTGCATTTTGATTTTATTCATGCGAATGCGAAATTCGTCATGGTCGATAAATGGTGCTTTTAATCAAATTCATTTTAAGTAGGAGAAGGGGGTAAAAGTTGTTAGATGTTTTACGAACAGGTTTTTATTCATACTAGGGTTGCCGAGCGTAACAAGTTAAGATGTCACTGTAGAACACCTTAGTTCTATATTTTTTGAGTTTTTTTTTGAGATCCCTTTTCAGGTTTTTCCATCTCGGACTAGATTGGGAACGCAAGTCGGTGGAAATATTTATGTATTTTATTTCAGGTTTCTGTCAAACCCATACTTGATTCTGGTGTGTGTCTTGTGTCAAGGTGTGTGTATTTATTCTTCGTGATGAGGGGTAGAATGTGTCTACCGCCCTCAAATATTGTGGTTGTATTTTTATGGAAGGGGGAAGTGCTCGTAGAGGCTACCTTACCGTGTCCGGTGCTGATTCTTGGATTTCCGTGGGAAATGCTAAGATATTTTATTTTGACACACACACGTATATTATGTGCTATTGGGAGCACGCTTCTTCGAGACTCGAGCCATTGCTACGGCAGGTCGAGGTAACTGACACGTGGGTTGCCAGATGTGCAGATTCCACCTTGCGCCCGTGATTCATTGTTTAGGCAGTCCAGCTGACCGACTGACCCCTGTAAGCTATTTGTAGCAAACCTGTTCTTGCAATGATCTTTGGATCATAATATTAATTGGGAGTTCGCCATGTCCGTTACGAATTACCGCATATCGTATGAAATGAAATATTTGTTTTATGATGTAAATGTTGGCTTTGAGCCTAGTGATTTCTGTGACTCATTTCATTTGCTTATATTGTTATATTTTTTCTGTTGTGACACCGTTGGGTGTATTTTGTATTTTCTTGTAAAAATGGCAAGCGGCCATGTGTGTATTTTCTGGATTGGTCACGTGTTGATTTACTTGTGTTGATTTGAAAAGTCCTAATTTTAGGCGTTAATGTTGTTTGCTACGGCAGTTCTTTGATTCCAATTTCATGCGGAAATTATTTTTTGTCTTATTTAGTGTAGGAAGTGTCGGATTAGTTTAATTAGTGTTTAGTTGGTTCCTCGTGTCTGTTTAGCTCTAAGACAATGCAGATTCGTCCCCTGAAGGTTTACTGGATGGTAACGAATCTCGCATTAAATTGTACACATCGTGTCGCATGTAGAAAAGCCGCACACGCACATGTAATTGCAGTAATTTGGGACATTTGGTCCAGATGTTTACGATCTCTCCTGAGATCAGGCCTAGTTTGGCATTTTTAATAATTCAAGTGGGTGTCATTTGGGAGACCTTGTTTTTTTTGTTGTAAATAGTGTAAATTTGTTGATCTGTTTATTAAATTCATAAGTTTTAATCATGGTATTCACTTTTTCCTGCATGTTATTTTGCTATATGTTACCCTGCATGTTATAAGAAGCGCTTAACAACAACTTTACGAAATGGACTGTATCACCCCACAAAATTGAGTCTCATCTGCTTCTTTGCAAGGGTTCAATATATCAACGGAATTTATACTGTTCTGGAAATTCACATAATTACAGAATTATGTTGTAGAATGTTCATTAATACGATCAAAATATATTCTTCTCTATATACGTAATCTTCTCTATATCGTAGTCTTCTCCTAACTCAAATCTTCTCAACTAATGGAAAGTTTCAAAATTGTATTGCCAAAAATTTAAATAACGATGTTCAAAATATGAAATACAAAATATTACAAGCCACAAAAATTAACAGAAGGTGCGTCCGTAGTCGAACCAAAACCTTAATAAACCGTTAGACAAAAATGGCAGAAGCGTCATAATTAATCCACCAGCTTACTTTCAACATATTAGTAAAACATGGTGAAAAATGGGCCGTCTAAAAATACTTCTAATTCTACCATATACATAATATAAGAACTTCCAGCTACCTTCAGGTCGAAAATGTGTATAGGAACACATCATTTCTGGTTTGGATTAACCTCAATTCCAGACTGTGAAAAAACCTGTCTCGGTCTTCAACCAGAGATCGAACCCGTCTCCTCACCTGCTCGAACACCTCTCCAAGAACCCTGGACCTCTCTCACTCCACCATTCTTGATTGGGCTTCGTAGCGCCGGGAGAGTAAACGCCAAATCTCTTGTCTGCTGAATCATCTCCATCATGTGATAGTATTTCATTTCAGGATGGTATTAGTAGATTCCTTACGTCGCCTCTTGTAGTTTGCCTTCATGCTATTTATATACATTTTCTAACATGGGATTACTCTTGATTCTCAATTCTGCTTCACTGTTGCAATCCACTCATTCGCTTAGCAATGCATATTAGCACGTTCGAAGAACTGCTTGACTGTTCCCTACGACTCAAGTCTGTATATCATGGTGGTAAAATAAAGATGCTTGTATAACGCAGAGAAACGTTGCTTTTAGGAGTCCAAGTCCATTGTATGAGGTTAGCATGAGTGCATGCTTAACACCGCGTAGCACATTCGTATCACTCCCGAGAACTGCGAAGCGCACTGTTTCAAAATTCAAATCAGAGTAATCGCTCTAGCGTTTGCAGGCTTCCCCCACTACGCAAGATGGCTCAATCGATATTTATCGAAGTCAATCACCGACAATGGCGATAAATACATTTTAAATGCTTCTGCGGCTTAAAAACTTTCGCAAAACAATATCAAAATGCGTCGAAATAGTATTCAGAGTGAATACGTATAGTTGCTCCCCTCTGTAATCTCTGTAATAAGTAATTTAATGTAATCTTATACGTCCATTGCGAGGGATTGCAGTCTTCACTGCTCAAGTGTGTCCTCGATATAAATGTGGGATGAGGTTATTGGATTGGCCTGTGGCGAGATACGTCAGAGTAAGGCGGAGTAGTATCAGAATTTTTCCTAAGCGAGCGGCATGCAGATCACAGCTTTCTGCTGAACGTTAAATGTGTCGTAACATCTCGTAAAAACATTTCAGACAAAAGCTGTACTAAGAGGCACAGGAAAATACTGGTACAGTATCTACCGTAAGGCCAAAGCCATCTTCTTTCCTCTTCCTTGCCTATCCCTCCCAATCTTCCCGTCCCTCATAAGGCCACTGATCGCTGTTCAGGTGAGGCCACCTGGGCGAGGTGCTTGTCCCACCTCCGCAGTTGTAATCCATGACCAGATGTTTCAAGCTCCAAGCTGCCTTGGAGGCGGTAATGGTGGATCCCTCGTTAAGTCCGAGGGTCGGTCAAAACAAAAAATCATTCCAATTACTGGAATATGTGAAAAATAACCTGAAATAAATGTCATAATATAGTCTATTTATTTATTGCAGATAATGGCCACATAAAGAGGAATTTTCTATATTAATAAAATAAAGCTGGAGAGTTTGTGTGTTTAAACACGCTAATCTCTGGAACTACCAGTCAGATTCGAAAAAATATTTTTGTATATGATAGCCAGATTCAAGAGGAATAATTTAGGCTATGTATTACTAGGCTACACCTGCATTTAGGCCCTATGACACAAATCTACACCATTTCACCGATCATACTTATCCTTTGGAACCCTGCAAGTAACACTGTCTACATGAAATCCATGACAGACCAATCCATTCTCTGCATTTAGGCCCTTTGGTCAAAACTACACCTTTTAACCGATGTGAACCAAAATTTGTATACTTACCCTTTGGAGCCCCGCGAGTAACACTGTCTGCATGAAATTTCGGACAGACTACTCCATTCCCGGCATTTAGGCCCTTTGGCACAAATCTACACCTTTTTACCGATCTGAACCAAACTTCCTATAGTTACCCTTTGCAACCCTGCGAGTAACAATGTTTAAATGAAATTTCGGACATACCACTCCATTCCCTGCATTTAGGCCCTTTGGCACAAATCCACACCGTTTCACCGAACTGAACCAAAATTTACTTACCCTTTGGAACCCTGCGATTAACACTGTCTGCATTACATTTCACACAGACCACTCCATTAACTAAATATAGGCCCTTTGGCACAAATCTACACCGTTTCACCGATCTGAACCAAATTTAGCATACTTGCCCTTTGGAACCCGACGAGTAACACTGCCTGATTGAAATTTTGAACAGACCACTCAATTCCCTGCATTTAGGTCCTTTGGCACAAATCTACACCGTTTCACCGATCTGAACCACATTTTGTATACCTACCCTTTGGAACCCTGCGGGTTACATTGACCACTTTAATTTTCGGTCAGACCACTCCATTCCCTGCATATAGGCCCTTTATCACAAATCTACGCCGTTTCTCCTATTTGCACCAAATTTTACATACACTTTGAAACCCTGTTGGTAACACTGTCCACTTGATATTTTGAACAACGCACTCCATTCCCTACATTTAGAATAACAGAAAAAATGAACTTGAAAACCACGTATTATGGCCATAAAACCATTCATGTCCGTAGTAGTGTAACTGTAAGAGTATTGTAATGAGCCTACTCTTGACTGGCAATTCGAACTGCTTCACCTCGCCCCTACCAGTGTTCTGGTGCAGAATTGCGAAAATAGTTAAATCTTGCACATCTTATAAATTGCAGTCACGGGGAGTAATTAGTGAAAAAGGATTTCTTAGGCCCCTTAAAGCAGTTATCATCATGAAAATATTATCCCTATATTTAAGTGCAATGGTTTTGGTGCAGTACATTGAGGTTATCAGCTGCAATAAGTGTTAGTTATTTCAAATTTACCTTCATTTATTCCGAACCTTATCGTTGAGCGCTATGTAGCGATAAATTATACTATTGCTACTGAACCCGAGGAGGTTATGCTGACTGGAATTGAACGTGGTTCTCAGAGACTGTGATCTCAGTATGAAGGTTCCACCAGGGAACGAACCAGAGATCTGTAGAGGCAGTTTCATGGTAAAAACCCCTCGAAAGAAGCGTATATTTAATCGCTGGTGTGATTTTGGTGCAATGACATTATTTATTAAAATAATGCAGGGAATAATGAGCAGATTACAGCATTATTAGACTACTTGATGTAGGCTATACGAGGCTTGAAGCACGGAGAGGACAGAGTTGACATTTTACAAATTAGCCCAGAATTGTGGGTGGGGCCCAGTGGAGCCATGTCCATCTCTGTGACCCCATTCTGTCGTCTGGAGCAAGGGGGAGGCCTGAATAATGACCCAGTTATTCCCCGACGGAGAATAGATTTGAGGAGTGGGAGGAGAGATGCCCAGGAAAATCATTGATTACTCGTGATTGGAGTAACGAATTGAGATGAGAGTTGCCCACAGATGAATCTTTCGGCAGGAGGCTAATTTTAGAGCCTTTTACCTGCGAAATTGGGGCATATTTAACGAAGTGCGGAAGGACTGTAAAACGACCATTGTGCGCGGATAGATTTGAGAATGTTGCCGGGGAATTCCCGTAAGATAGCGTCCCACGCTATGGAGAAAGGAATTAATATTAATTAATTGGACGAGCGATTCCTTTGCACGCAGATAGTTTTGGAATCTGTGAAGAAAGAGGAACCCAATGATCATGGTTTGGAGACCAGATTCACGCTGTGAGAGGAGCCAAGATTTCGCGGGAAGATTTCGCCCTACTTTCAGTGAGAATCTGATATAAGGGAGTAGACCCTTGGAGGAGCGCTCTGTCTCAACCCAGCCTCTCTCAGTTGAAGCTCAGTCTACGCGCAGTTCACGTGCAGTGTGCACCCAGTTACAGCTCAAGTGAATCTTCAGTCTTCACGACGTTAGAAGTTACCCAGGTGCAGCACAGTTGCAGTAAGTTGCAAACAGTATGCAGCAAGTACGAGGGCAGTACGAGACAGTATGTAAGCAGTATACAGCAGTCTTCAAGTAAGGTACGAGCAGTCTTCAAGTGAATCTTCAGTCAGGTACAGCCACTGTGAAGCAAGTTCGTCAAGGCAGAACGCATGGCGGTTCTACTCATAATAGACGCCGAACAAAGACTGGTACATGTAAATGAAGCATTTTATAAGCTTTTATGAATAATAGTCGTGCTATAGGCATAATCAGCAGTACGAACTATGCCGTGTTCAGTTACGAAGCACCGTGTAGACTAATGGCAGAACTATTGTAAATAATTATTTGTGTAAAGTGTTGGACAGTGTTGAGCGCAATGTGTATAGTATTGACTGATCGTATATGTGTAATTACGATGGAATGCGCGAAATGAAGCTCTATGACGTGTTTGGTAATGTCATGAGAGTACCAGATGATAAAACTCAAGACGGGATCTAGCATATTTATGCAACGCAGGACGCTTACCGTAGGAGTAGAGAATATAAAAACTGTTGGTGAATTCCGAAAGCAGGTAAACCAGACTTGCAATCAGGAGTTGATATGAGCACGGGAGATACCGTCGACGCCTGCAATTTCGATCTTTGCTAGGGAATTTCAGCATTGAAAAGTGTATAAAGTGACGTGTGTTAAGTGTACAACATATGTAAAATATCCTTTAAAGTAGTGATTAGATAAATGTTTCATATGTTTGGGGGCAATAGCTTCCTGAGAGTTATGCAACGTGTCGTGTTGTTGATGAAAATTATGTGTTATAAAATGTGTGTTTGCAAGATGAATATGTCGCGTTAAACCTGCTAATGGCGGGCGACATGGAGAAATATGATTGGTCGGAGCCACCATAGACGCCTATAGAAATGTAAGTACCCCACAAGTTATGATTATGTAGAAATATGGGCCATTGCATGTTGTGAATTCCGTAAAGATGCCAGTAAAAATCAGTTTAGGAGGCAGATCCTCCATGTTTAATCAGTATTGTGTTGATTTTTATAGAGTTGAGATGTTAATTTGCATCATTAAGTGGAGTAATTATTCCCTCTATGAATTAAGAATGGCAATCAGTTATGTAATTATGACGAACGCGATTGTTCGGATTTTAAGACGTTTGGCTATGTCGGATTTTTGGTAAAGTTATGTGAGAATAATAATAAAGTAATGATTTTTTGGTCATTTATGTCAGTGAGATTGATAAGAATAATAAAGTAATGATTTTAGTCATTTATGTCAGTGAGATTAATGGTAGTAATAATAATGAATATTAAAAGTATGAATGAACACATCAGGAAACAAATAAATGTTGTAAGCGAGAGATTTACGCTAATTGCAAGACTTATCAATCTAAGCAGTAAGATGATACAGTAAGATTACATTACAGTAATTAAGGAAAGAAGTTTTATATCAGAGTATTGCATATATTCAGTAATGATGCCAGGCATGAAAGAGCTTTTAGCGGATTGAATTTGCAGCTTATATGAGAAGCTTATAGAGTAAATTGTTAGATTTCTCTTAATAATATAGGTCGGAGGTCGTAGCATTGAGTAGGGGCCAGATGGTCTATTCTACGTATGAAATCTCCTATGTCAAGGGCATAAGTGGAGATATAATGTTATGCCAGAGTTGTAGTGTGTACCCTAACTCTGAGGAAGGATATGAAAGTGTTCCGGGTTGGGATCCTGTGATAGAGACGAGGAGAACGAGGACACCTCGAAACTCTATGGTCTCCCGAGAACTTATTTGATGAGTTATTCCGCTCGTAGAAGCGAAACTCATGGCGGCAGCTGCAGTGAGCGCCTATATTTTACTTGAGACATCGGTCACCCGTTAGACTAATGCATTACGAACCCCGAACCTTCATGTTGAATGGACCCGTGTGAGGCCAGTAATTATTATATCCTCTGTGTAGGAGTAATTATAAAAGCTCATTCAATACCTGTTTGCATAATAGTCAACTAAGATCCTTTGGGATATGTGTGTCGGTCAGACAACAGTATTTGTCTTGTAAATCTTTACTGCTTAGAAAGGAAAGCATTCAAAACCTTTAAGGAGGGTCGAGGTAATTGGTGGAACACCCATCCCACTTTCTATTGTGTGCTGACTCCTCTAGCCGAGGGTCTGCAGGGGCACTCGAGCCGTCAAGGCGAGTTGAAAGCAAAAGATTTTAGACCCTGGTAAATGACATATAATGAAAGATTGTTATGTTGAGTAATGTAGCCATGTGGTTTAGGAACACATGGATAATTATAGATCATCCTGATGGTTCATTATTTTAGCTATCTGACGAATAGTTAGATGATGTATTTGTACTGTCACTGAAACCAAGTTATGAAGTTAGTTACCAGATGCCAGTCGCCACGAGAGCAAGGTAATCTATTGTAGCATCCGACACAAGCTATAACGTAACGTTTTATGTAGGAATCACATACAGCATGCAATGGAACCATATAAATAGAGGAAGTGGAGGGGTAGCTTACATAATTATGGAGTTGCACGTTGATTGCGGTGCAACGTCCGAATAGGTAAATGCATGCAAGCATTTGTTTGGTGAGAAGAGAAAAATCAAAACACGCACGGCACACATAATTGTTAAAACCAAGAGGTTTAAGGAATAATTAATTTGTGATATTAAAGAAGTCACATTGTATGACTGTTATGTTAATGTACAGTTTGTATTGAAGTCGTAGGTGCATCAGCGCACTAGAATATCTTTATGTAGTTCACATAAGGGTACATCTTTTTGGTTTAATATGACTTTATTATGATTTCATTTTTGTTTGATTGTGGATTGTGGAAGTAAATTTTTGTTTGCTTTGTTTTTTTATGGTTTTGGGATTGTTTTGTGTTTGAAGCCATGATTTTCATTTACTGAATTAAAGTTTTAGAATAGAGTTGTGCCTTGTTATTGTAGAGTTGTTACCTTATAGCCTCAAATCCACAATATGCACTGCTCATTTGGGGGAACGGCACGCGCCTGAGACCTGATGCTAGCTGGAGGCAGCTGCATATTTACCATCGAGATTACTCACATGGGTACATGGGATTTGATGTCCTATACTGTGATTTGAGCTATCGGTACAACTAAAGTCGGTCAGATTTAGTGCACACAACTCTATTAAAGTAAGAATTAACGAAGTAGGGAATGACCGCTCCCATCCCTAGATAAGTTCCGATACGTACATATAAATTTTGATAGATGTATAGTACAGTTCTACTCCTTTGTAAGTATTTACACTCTTATTATCATGGCCCAAGCGACGTGGGGCGGTATTAATTCATTATGGAACCGCCTGCGTCAGTGCAATATGAGCGATCTTGGCATTGCACATGCATGGCATACATGAGTCCATTTATTTATCATGGCGCCCAGGTACGTGGAGCTTATGGGATTTAGGGAAAACCCATAGATTTTTTATGGTATTTCATGGGGAAAACCATAGTAATTGTTTTGCCTCAAACTGTGTTTGAGTGATTTTTGAATTCAGTAGGCTTTTTATGTAACGCAGAATCTCTCTATTGAGAAGAGAATTGCCCAAGGGTATGAGCGCTACATACCAGATCCACAATCTACCATAATATTATCAGGTTTTGTACGACTTCACAATATGTGTGCAGTGTTTGATGTTTCTCTTCGAAACGTATCCACATATTTTTCCAGGAAGCCTGCCTGCATATTTAAGTGTGTTATTGTAAAATGTCAGGTACGGAGGAAATCTTGCATGTTATTGCAGAATTGAAACAGCATTTTGATGCTGCTAACGAGCAGAATAAACTGGAAGCTAAGGCTTTCCAGGATAGCATAAACACTCGTTTAGATGCCAATCAGGAGGCAATTAATGCAAGTCAGGTTGCAATGAATAATAACCAGATTGAATTAAACAATCGGTTAGATGATAATAAAGTTGAATTAAACAATAAGTTAGGTCAAATGCAAGAGGTAATTAAGACCGAAGTAACAGATACTGTTGTAAGCATTGTATCGGAAATGCAGGTTAAAACTGATAAACGTTTCGAGGCTATCAAAGCCAAACTTGAGGGTAATTTACAAGCGTGTAAGCATGCTCAGGAAGAAACCAACAGTAGATTAGATGCGTTGTCTAACGATATTAAGGATATTCAAATCCAAAATGAGGCGAATCTCGAACGCCAAGCGAAACAGTTCGCAGAGTTTACAAAAACGGTAGACCAGAGATTAGAGGAGAACGACTCCAAATGGGACCAGAAATTGAAAAGCTATGCTAGAGCAATTAACGGTGACCTCAAGAAACAGGACCAGAATATATTAGGTCAATGCCAGGAAATAGGCGAAATTAAGGCTATCGCTCATGAAAGTAAGGAGCTGGTAAGCAACGTGAAAAGTCAGATGGGCAACGTTCATCAAGAACTGGACCAAGTTCAAAGTGACATTGTCATAGTTAACAAAAGGCAAGAGGAGAATAGAGGTGAGATCACCAAGGTCCGGAATGAATTGTCTAAAGTCAATGGACACATTCAAGATGAAATTAAAGGGTTAAGAGAAGAACTCGAAATAAGGGAAGGCCAGAAAACAGAGGCAAGCGACAAGACCCTTGCTCAAATTAAAGAAGATGTGGAGGATGAAATATCCCATATCAAACAAAGTCTGAAAGAAGACAAGGTGAAAATATTTCAAGTAGCCGAGGAAAACAGAGATAGACTCACAAGAATAGAGAAAGAAGTCATTACTCGCCTAGAAAGAGCAGAGATGCGCCACAATCAAATGGAGACTAGGATAATAGCACAGGAGGAAACGCTTCTGAAAGGTCCTAAGTCAAGTGAAGGCAGCATGGAGGATATGAGGAAAACAAGGTGGGCAGACTTGGAAACCCAACCTATGAGCAGGAATGCTACAGGCCCAGGGGAAAGTCCTTATATGACGCCAGGTGTACCAATTGCGGCATCAACGCCACATGAAAATGCTATGCACACCCAGGTGATAAACGTCATTAGGGCAAGCGAAGAAAAACCAAGGAAATTTTCAGGTAGCCACTGTAGTATGACACCAAAATATTGGTTAAAGGAAGTGACTGAATAGCTAAATGATGCACGAATACCGCAGGAGCGTAGGCTACGTGCTATAGAGAAATTAACGGAGGGGGAGTGCGCATTATGGTTTCGCAGCTTCCGTTACACTTTTGATACTGTTGAGGAGTTCCGTGAGGCATTCTTGAAGAGATATTGGGACGCCGCGACTCAACAGAATTTACGGTTGGATTTATATGCAAAGAAATACAGTACTAATAATCCAACAAAGTACGCAGAATTTTTCATATCGCAGATGTGTCGCTTTAAAGAGCTGGATCAAAAACCGAGCGAACTGGAGCTATGTATTGCTATCGCCAAACAGCTTCCATACGAGATCCAAAGGCTATTAATCTCGGCTAATGCGAAAACTGCTATGGAAATGGAGACAGTTCTAAGGCAACTGGACCTCACCACAGCAAATACAATGCGTCAGAGTCGAACCGTGGAACAAGTCCACGTGACCAACACACAGACTGACCAACAGCAAGCTCCAAGGAACAACAAAGCTACGAGCACAGAAACCTTAGATTCCTATGGACGGCAATGGGAACAGGAACCCAGAAGATGGCAGTCAAAATTCAAAGGAAATGCTAATAGAGGAGGAAGAGGTCGAAGTTCGTGGAATAAGCAGAATAACAGGGGTAAACCGTACCATAACAATGGAGGTAATAATGGCCAAGAAGGCAATAATAGAAATTGGAGACCCCAAGAAAGAAGAAGTAACTTCGATGACGAGGTAGAAGAACGATATCACGCTTCTTTGCGATACCTCGAAGAAAGGGGAGATGAGCCCCAGAAACAACAAGTTCGATGGCAAGAAGTCATGCAGAACAGAACATCGCCAGACAGATATGGAGATGGAGCTAAGAGTTTGGAACTACAGCGCAGCGAACAGGAGAGAAGAAACTCCAAGGGGGCGGGCGCTCAAGAAAAAAAAAACGCCAAAATTAGAAGAGTTTGAGACTGATGGATGGAAGTCTATTAACATCATCAATTGGATAGCCAAACCAGAAGAACTGATTGAGGATACAGGAGGACCACAGGTCATGGTCAAGAGAGAATTGCCTATTATAATTGTAAGAGTGGCAGGATTAAAAGTCAGAAGTCTGCTAGACACAGGATCAACAGTGAGCCTCATGACACAAGCTCTATATAATGAAATACCCCGGAGAGAGAACATTTTGAAAATACCGATCTCTAGTGTCAAGATTAAAGGGGTAATTCCAGACCGAACAATGATATGTAAATACCAGGTATTCCTAGATTTACAGATAGGAGGCTCTATTTTCTCTCAGAGTTTCCTGTTAGTAAACAAACTGCCTTATAACCTACTCATTGGGGCAGAGTTTATAAGGGAATACAGAGTGATAATCGACCTAGCACAGGACAGGGTTATGTTCCATGTGAATGAAGAAGCTGAAGGCTTAGAGGTCGCACTCAATGAGATTGAACCAGGATCAAGTGAACAAGTATGGCATACATACAGAGATGTGGCTGAGGAGGGAGTGTTAGCTATTGAGCAGTTAGAAGAGGAGCTTAAAACACTAGCCACAGACTTGGAAAAAGATCTGGAACCCAAATTGGAAGAATATATTTCGGAAAAGCTAGAAGAAGCGAAAATTGGGCTAAAAGAGAAGGAAAATTTAAAGCAGTTATTACTGGAACAGAAGGAAGTCTTTGATTCGAGACCTGGTCGGATAAAGAACTTCACTTATGCTTTTCAAGTCAGTGATTGGACACCATTTAGGCAGAAACCCTACCCTATAGCTGAAAAGCATTATGCTAAAGTGAAAGAGGCAATTCAGGAGATGTTGGAGGCCGGTGTTATTGAGAAGACACCTACGCCTTATGTAAGTCCATTGGTAATTGTACCAAAGACAGACGGATCTGTCAGAGTCTGCCTGGACCTGAGACGCTTAAATTTGCGAGTTATTCCGGAATTTGACCAAGTGCCACCTATTAAAGAGATCCTCAGGAAGTTTAAAGGGAAAACCATATTCACAAACTTGGATATCACATCCAGTTTCCACCATCTTGAATTAGAGAAGAAAACTAGTCTGTTGACAGGATTTATGTTTGATCAACATACATTCACATTTTTAAGGCTACCTTTTGGGTTGAAAACAGCTGGTTCAGCCCTGATAAGAGCGTTAGATCGCAATCTATCAGATGAGGTTAAAGAGAGTACCATCAGATATGTAGACGACATTCTACTCACATCAGAATCTCTGGAGGAGCACATGAGAGACCTGAAGAAGTTGCTAGATGACCTTCGAGAAGCTAACTTTAAGGTTAATATCAAGAAATCGCACTTCTGTCAGAGGGAAGTTAAATTCCTAGGGCATGTTATTGATGCAAATGGAGTGAAGCCTAACCCAGATAAATTGTAGGTAATTCGAAATTTCCCTCGACCCACGAAAGTAAAGCACGTCCGACAGTATTTGGGAGTAATTGGATTCTTTTCGAACCAATGCCCAAACTATACTGCGACTGTAGCACCCCTGCAGGACCTATTGAAGAAAGGCGGCAGATGGAATTGGACGGAGCAATGTCAGGAAGCATTCGTGAGGTCGAAACAAATGCTTTTGGAATATGTGAAGCTGGGATACCCGGATTATACCCAGAAGTTCATCATACAGACGGATGCATCACTTATTGGGATTGGAGCGATGCTATTCCAGGAATATGTTGACCAGCCTGAGAAGAACATTTTTATCGCCTTTATAAGCAGGAGACTGAAAGCCCATGAGAAAAACTACACGATCACAGAGATAGAGTTGCTCGCAATTTTGTACGCGTTGCAATCTTGGCACAAACTCGTGTATGGCTTCCGAATAGTCCTTAGAACAGACCATAAAGCTTTAACATTTTTGTTAAAGACAGATTTGTCTAGCCAGAGATTGACAAGATGGTCCCTGTATATCCAGCAATTTAATGTGGAAATTGAATATTGTCCAGGGAAAGAGAATGTAATACCGGACATATTAAGTCGTTACCCTAGAGAAGAGGAAGCGCTAGCGGTCCAGATTGAGAATCGAGATCAGAAGACGTTGGATGACTTAAGGAACCTTACCAACCTACAACGCGAAGACCCATGGTTGAAGATGATGATCGATTACTTTGAGGGACGCTTAGCAAGGGGAACTGCGGTATACAGAGAGGCGGAGGCATTGGCAACAGAGTATGTATGGTATAATCAGATATTACACAAGTGGGACGATGTAGATCATACACGTCAAAGGATTGTAATTCCTGCATCTTTGCAGAGAAGATTGGTATGGCTAGCCCACAGAGCATTTGGACATCCGGGGATAGATAAACTCTGTGCTCTGTTGAAGGAAGCATTTACTTGGCCAAAATTGAGAGAAACGGTGAGAAATACTATTAGGACATGTGATCTATGCCAAAGGGTTAAGCCAAATCCCTTTTTAATGAGGCAACGACCTATCCCGTTGTTACCGGAGAAGCCAAGGCAGCTATTGAGTATAGACAACTTTGGACCATTGCCTAGAGCACGTAGAGGCAATAGACACATTTTTGTAGCCATGGATGTATTTTCGAAAATGGTGGTGTTATGCCCCATACAAAAGACAAGTTCAAAACAGGTCTTGAAGCGCCTGAAAGAGAGAGTTATTCCGATTCTTGGGAAGCCGGATAACATTCTCTCGGACCACGGAAGTTGCTTTACAAGTGCAGAATTTCGTCGAGAACTGGAAACTATAGGAATTAGGCAGATTTTATCTACCATTCGCCATCCTGAGGCAAGTCCAGTTGAAAGAGTAATGAGAGAGATCCAGAAATACATGAAGATCTACTGCTCTGAGGAGAATTGGCGTTGGATAGAATTTCTAGAAGTAATTGAATACTGTATAAATAATACTGTACATGAGGCGACAGGTCAGGTTCCCGTGACTCTACATCTGGATCAAAGACCAGAGAGACCGTGGACTGGTGTTATTCCATTGCCAGTAGACGCACAGCCAGGTAGAGAATTGAGGATCCAACGAACCTTTGAATATCTCAAAGCACACGCGGAGAGACGTCAGAGAAGAAATCGTGCGAAGAGGTATCATAGACCGCTTCTCGTGGGAGAGAAAGTTTTAATAAAGAAACCCGCCAGTTCAGATCCAGAGGCACGCAAGTATAAAAAGTTCAATTTTTCTTACCACGGCCCGTTCGAGGTGATAAGAGACCTCCAGAACAATGCATACAGGTTAAGGCATCTAGAAAATGGAAACGAGGTCGTTATGAACGTAGCCAACTTAAAAGTTTATTACTCGCCAGAAGAATTCGACGAACAAGAAGAAGTATTGGTAACGCACACCCAACTCAACGTGGCGAGCGAAGTCAGTCAAGCAGTCAGACCTGAAAGTTGGAACGGCAAGACGGGACGAGAAGCAGACAGTTTACCCAGTGTAAGCGAAGAGAAGAAAGAATGCCAGTGTCTGCGAGAATTCTATGAAGAAATGGTCAGAGTGGCGAGAGAGGTTGAAGCAATAAACGCGACCCTCCGCATGGAGAATGAACAGCTTAGGAAGAAGGCCGAGTGTGGAAGGGGGAACGGTACTAACCTACTCGCAGCCAGACGAGGTGAAGGACCCCACATGTAAACATAGTCAGTGGTAGACAGTCAGCTGGTTACTTATAGAAAGCCACTTGCAATTGACTTTTATAAGTTTCGCAAGGGGAATATGAACCCGAGGAGGTTATGCTGACTGGAATTGAACGTGGTTCTCAGAGACTGTGATCTCAGTATGAAGGTTCCACCAGGGAACGAACCAGAGATCTGTAGAGGCAGTTTCATGGTAAAAACCCCTCGAAAGAAGCGTATATTTAATCGCTGGTGTGATTTTGGTGCAATGACATTATTTATTAAAATAATGCAGGGAATAATGAGCAGATTACAGCATTATTAGACTACTTGATGTAGGCTATACGAGGCTTGAAGCACGGAGAGGACAGAGTTGACATTTTACAAATTAGCCCAGAATTTTGGGTGGGGCCCAGTGGAGCCATGTCCATCTCTGTGACCCCATTCTGTCGTCTGGAGCAAGGGGGAGGCCTGAATAATGACCCAGTTATTCCCCGACGGAGAATAGATTTGAGGAGTGGGAGGAGAGATGCCCAGGAAAATCATTGATTACTCGTGATTGGAGTAACGAATTGAGATGAGAGTTGCCCACAGATGAATCTTTCGGCAGGAGGCTAATTTTAGAGCCTTTTACCTGCGAAATTGGGGCATATTTAACGAAGTGCGGAAGGACTGTAAAACGACCATTGTGCGCGGATAGATTTGAGAATGTTGCCGGGGAATTCCCGTAAGATAGCGTCCCACGCTATGGAGAAAGGAATTAATATTAATTAATTGGACGAGCGATTCCTTTGCACGCAGATAGTTTTGGAATCTGTGAAGAAAGAGGAACCCAATGATCATGGTTTGGAGACCAGATTCACGCTGTGAGAGGAGCCAAGATTTCGCGGGAAGATTTCGCCCTACTTTCAGTGAGAATCTGATATAAGGGAGTAGACCCTTGGAGGAGCGCTCTGTCTCAACCCAGTCTCTCTCAGTTGAAGCTCAGTCTACGCGCAGTTCACGTGCAGTGTGCACCCAGTTACAGCTCAAGTGAATCTTCAGTCTTCACGACGTTAGAAGTTACCCAGGTGCAGCACAGTTGCAGTAAGTTGCAAACAGTATGCAGCAAGTACGAGGGCAGTACGAGACAGTATGTAAGCAGTATACAGCAGTCTTCAAGTAAGGTACGAGCAGTCTTCAAGTGAATCTTCAGTCAGGTACAGCCACTGTGAAGCAAGTTCGTCAAGGCAGAACGCATGGCGGTTCTACTCATAATAGACGCCGAACAAAGACTGGTACATGTAAATGAAGCATTTTATAAGCTTTTATGAATAATAGTCGTGCTATAGGCATAATCAGCAGTACGAACTATGCCGTGTTCAGTTACGAAGCACCGTGTAGACTAATGGCAGAACTATTGTAAATAATTATTTGTGTAAAGTGTTGGACAGTGTTGAGCGCAATGTGTATAGTATTGACTGATCGTATATGTGTAATTACGATGGAATGCGCGAAATGAAGCTCTATGACGTGTTTGGTAATGTCATGAGAGTACCAGATGATAAAACTCAAGACGGGATCTAGCATATTTATGCAACGCAGGACGCTTACCGTAGGAGTAGAGAATATAAAAACTGTTGGTGAATTCCGAAAGCAGGTAAACCAGACTTGCAATCAGGAGTTGATATGAGCACGGGAGATACCGTCGACGCCTGCAATTTCGATCTTTGCTAGGGAATTTCAGCATTGAAAAGTGTATAAAGTGACGTGTGTTAAGTGTACAACATATGTAAAATATCCTTTAAAGTAGTGATTAGATAAATGTTTCATATGTTTGGGGGCAATAGCTTCCTGAGAGTTATGCAACGTGCCGTGTTGTTGATGAAAATTATGTGTTATAAAATGTGTGTTTGCAAGATGAATATGTCGCGTTAAACCTGCTAATGGCGGGCGACATGGAGAAATATGATTGGTCGGAGCCACCATAGACGCCTATAGAAATGTAAGTACCCCACAAGTTATGATTATGTAGAAATATGGGCCATTGCATGTTGTGAATTCCGTAAAGATGCCAGTAAAAATCAGTTTAGGAGGCAGATCCTCCATGTTTAATCAGTATTGTGTTGATTTTTATAGAGTTGAGATGTTAATTTGCATCATTAAGTGGAGTAATTATTCCCACTAAGAATTAAGAATGGCAATAAGTTATGTAATTATGACGAACGCGATTGTTCGGATTTTAAGACGTTTGGCTATGTCGGATTTTTGGTAAAGTTATGTGAGAATAATAATAAAGTAATGATTTTTTGGTCATTTATGTCAGTGAGATTGATAAGAATAATAAAGTAATGATTTTAGTCATTTATGTCAGTGAGATTAATGGTAGTAATAATAATGAATATTAAAAGTATGAATGAACACATCAGGAAACAAATAAATGTTGTAAGCGAGAGATTTACGCTAATTGCAAGACTTATCAATCTAAGCAGTAAGATGATACAGTAAGATTACATTACAGTAATTAAGGAAAGAAGTTTTATATCAGAGTATTGCATATATTCAGTAATGATGCCAGGCATGAAATAGCTTTTAGCGGATTGAATTTGCAGCTTATATGAGAAGCTTATAGAGTAAATTGTTAGATTTCTCTTAATAATATAGGTCGGAGGTCGTAGCATTGAGTAGGGAACAGATGGTCTATTCTACGTATGAAATCTCCTATGTCAAGGGCATAAGTGGAGATATAATGTTATGCCAGAGTTGTAGTGTGTACCCTAACTCTGAGGAAGGATATGAAAGTGTTCCGGGTTGGGATCCTGTGATAGAGACGAGGAGAACGAGGACACCTCGAAACTCTATGGTCTCCCGAGAACTTATTTGATGAGTTATTCCGCTCGTAGAAGCGAAACTCATGGCGGCAGCTGCAGTGAGCGCCTATATTTTACTTGAGACATCGGTCACCCGTTAGACTAATGCATTACGAACCCCGAACCTTCATGTTGAATGGACCCGTGTGAGGCCAGTAATTATTATATCCTCTGTGTAGGAGTAATTATAAAAGCTCATTCAATACCTGTTTGCATAATAGTCAACTAAGATCCTTTGGGATATGTGTGTCGGTCAGACAACAGTATTTGTCTTGTAAATCTTTACTGCTTAGAAAGGAAAGCATTCAAAACCTTTAAGGAGGGTCGAGGTAATTGGTGGAACACCCATCCCACTTTCTATTGTGTGCTGACTCCTCTAGCCGAGGGTCTGCAGGGGCACTCGAGCCGTCAAGGCGAGTTGAAAGCAAAAGATTTTAGACCCTGGTAAATGACATATAATGAAAGATTGTTATGTTGAGTAATGTAGCCATGTGGTTTAGGAACACATGGATAATTATAGATCATCCTGATGGTTCATTATTTTAGCTATCTGACGAATAGTTAGATGATGTATTTGTACTGTCACTGAAACCAAGTTTTGAAGTTAGTTACCAGATGCCAGTCGCCACGAGAGCAAGGTAATCTATTGTAGCATCCGACACAAGCTATAACGTAACGTTTTATGTAGGAATCACATACAGCATGCAATGGAACCATATAAATAGAGGAAGTGGAGGGGTAGCTTACATAATTATGGAGTTGCACGTTGATTGCGGTGCAACGTCCGAATAGGTAAATGCATGCAAGCATTTGTTTGGTGAGAAGAGAAAAATCAAAACACGCACGGCACACATAATTGTTAAAACCAAGAGGTTTAAGGAATAATTAATTTGTGATATTAAAGAAGTCACATTGTATGACTGTTATGTTAATGTACAGTTTGTATTGAAGTCGTAGGTGCATCAGCGCACTAGAATATCTTTATGTAGTTCACATAAGGGTACAGCTTTATGGTTTAATATGACTTTATTATGATTTCATTTTTGTTTGATTGTGGATTGTGGAAGTAAATTTTTGTTTGCTTTGTTTTTTTATGGTTTTGGGATTGTTTTGTGTTTGAAGCCATGATTTTCATTTACTGAATTAAAGTTTTAGAATAGAGTTGTGCCTTGTTATTGTAGAGTTGTTACCTTATAGCCTCAAATCCACAATATGCACTGCTCATTTGGGGGAACGGCACGCGCCTGAGACCTGATGCTAGCTGGAGGCAGCTGCATATTTACCATCGAGATTACTCACATGGGTACACTACCTTAGGAGCCCGGGACAGCCGAAGTTTACCAAAGTGTTCGATTATTTTCCTACGGCGCTATGCGACAAAAGACTACACTATTGGTCTCTACATTTCTAACAGCCAATGAGATATACTGTAGGCCCAAGGGAGTGTCTTTTATTTCACTTACTCCTCTTTCTATTTTTTTTAAATTCGTATGTAAATTTCATGTATCAGTGCTGTATTATTATTATTATTATCATCATTACGGGAAAATTACCTGAATGTTTCGTCCATTATACTGTTCTACTTATCTCCCCTACTACAACCTCCACCACCCCAAAAGTTATATTTTTAAAATATTTATTTTCTGTTAGTTTAAGTATCATGTGCCAGTTCTGTAGTAGTATTCATTATCATCCATAAAACAAATAAATCCACGGGGCAAAGCCGGGCACTACTGCTAGTACTGTATATACAACGCAGGGACCGTTAGTCACTACAAAATTGTGTAACGGAAGTCAATCTTCTTTTGCAGTATGAAGGCTGATATATGTCACAGAGCTCGGTACACAATTTACATATGCATCTACCTTTATTTGGAGTGTGGAAGATTTTTTTCTACATGTCCTGAAGTGAAATACATAGACTGTGAAATGCGTCACGGTGAGACGAAAATGTATTGTAGTCTGCTCCCTTCCAGTTAGATGATAACATCGCTTCTGTGCCTTAGAAGTCCAACCATAATTCTTTCTTTTCTAAATGAAGTTCAGCAAGAAGTTCCTGATAGATGATTATGATTTATATATTTTTAGATTTAATTTTTCTCTTCCTCTACAGTTTGTAACACTATACATAAATCTTAACCTATTAAAAGTTAGTGACCTGACGCGACTGACAGACTCACTCACTCATCATCGCCCAGCCAAAACTATTGAAGTTAGAAATATGCAATTTTGGGGATATGTTTGTTGTATGTCAAAACTGCCCACTGAGGAAGGAGTTTTATATATTCGGGTTTTAAAGAGGTGTTAAGGGGGTTGAACCTGTATTTAATTGAATAACAATATCTCACGAGTGGTTTCATTTGGAGATGCTATATTCGGCATATAAACTAATCATTAAAATAAGCAGACTTGTCTGAAGGTTTTTCAATGTGATGTATATTATGAGGTGATAGGGGTGAAAAGTAGGGGTTGACGAGTCCTAACGGAGCGTGTATCTCTTAAACGACATACGCGAGATGTTTGAAACTCGGGGGTGCAGAGTCAGCTTCAAAATAAGTAAATAGGTGATCGACCGTTGTTTTTTTTTTCATACATACAATTTAAGGCGCTCATAGGGATGAGTGCCTTATTTGAAAACCAAATAATTATTTCTTATTCAAAATTAAATGATAAATACGTCATAGCACTCATGATTGAGACGTTGATAAGTGTACTCTTTACAACTACAACATTCACGGGTGAAGCCGCGACGGGTAATGCTAGTCACGTTTAATTTATTTCAGGTTATTTTTCACATATTGCAGTAATTGGAACTCTTTTTGTGTTCACCAACTGAAAGCTACCATATCAATTGTGCTTTATGAATAAAGACAGCTTATTGTCTGAATATTTGAAATTTTTGGCTAAACCTTTGTAGGCTATTTATACTCGATGAGATGTATGGAAGACTTTTCAAACCCCGCAGCACTTGACATCTACTTTTTACTTCAGATATTCTTAGCAATAACATTTAACATGCTAGGAAAAGTCAAATATGTTTCGTAATGATTTATTGGCTAGATAACACTTAAAAACAAGTAGTTCCGTTAAGAAATAATGCATATTTTAATATATCCTACTTATGTTAATTGCCACTATCAACATACAAAATTTCAGTTTGATAGCTATAATAGATTCGCAGATATTGAGAACCGATTAAATATTTCGGATGGTCGCCATGTTGAATTTTTATTTATATATAGGTTTTAGAGTTATGTACCTAGGTACTGTTACATGAAGATTATTGTGTACGTGTAGTATTCAAACTTTAATCGCAAGATTAGGACACAAGAAATGAAAACGAGATTTTAAAATTTCGCACAGCTGCCATCTTGTGGTTATAGAAACAATTGACAAAATTAGATGCCAGTGGATTAACATTTGTATAAGGATTTACTCTACTACGTTTCACTGTACATGGATGGTTATATTGCGAGAAACGTCCATGTGAATATTTATACATCGCGTCGCCGCCATGCTGGATTTGTGATCTCCAGGTTATTGAAATTCCTATAGGTGAACATTAAAAAAATACAGTTTGATTGCTGTAATAGATTCGTTGATATTAGGACCGTATAAATATTTTGGATGGTCACCATTTTGGATTGTTATATGTATAGGCCATAGATTCATGTACCATTAAAGGAAAATTATTGCGTAGGTTCATTATTCAAACTTTCACTTCGATCTCATGATTACGGCAGATGAAAAAAACATAATTTTAAAATTCGCACAGCCGCCATCTTGAGGTTATGTAGACAATTGAACAAAATTAGATACCAGTGCATAAACATTTGCTGTACCAAGTTTCATTGCGTTTAGATCGTTAAATCGCGAGAAAAGTCTATTTAAAACTTTCAACTTCGCTTGGCCGCTATGTTTGTTTTGTAGTTAACCGATTTTTGAAATTCTCGTAGATGAACTTCCAGTAGTGTCCTTTATCTCCGTACAAAATTTGAGGGTGATACCGGTAATAGTTTCAGAGATATAGAAAGCTGGTTAAATAATTCCTACAGCCGCCATCTTGAGGTTATGTAAACAATTGAACGAAGTTAGACGTCGGTGCATTACAATGTGTATGAACATATAATGTACCACGTTTCATTGCGTTCGGTTGGTTAAATCGCGAGAAATATCTATTTAAAAGTCGCAAATTCGCTTGGCCGCCATGTTGGTTTTGTAGTTACCAGGTTTACACAAGTCACCTACGTGCACTTCTAGTAGTTCCCTTTATCACCGTGCAATATTCCAGAGTGATATCGGTCATAGTTTCGAATGCTGATGAAATATTTCGCACAGCCGCCATTTTGTATTGGTGTGACGTAACAAAATTTGAAGGGCACGGTCGGAGTCACCCGGAATAGTGCTATCAACTTACCGAGGTTCATTTAAATCGCTTCAACCGTTTAGTATTTATTAAGGGGGGGGGAGGCACACATACACGAAGCACACACATACGCACACACAGTCACACGGACAAAAGGTGATCTCATAAGCCTATTTTTTCATAAATGAAAATAGGCTAATAATATGCCTACAATACAAATCCTGAAACATATATTCAATTGTTCTACATATTTTGACCGTCAATGGAGTCTTCTTCAGCTTAAATCTAATTTATAATATTTTCTAATTAATCAATAAGTGTAAAAATTACTTACGTGTAAATAAATAAATAAATGGATATCCTTACCCAGAAAAGTAAAACTTAAATTTAAATTATGAATTGAAATAGGCTAATGTAATTATGAATTGAGTTAAAGATGTCAAAAACCTGATGAATATTGTCAAAAAATTACGAAAACATCGATATCATAGTGAGAATTTCTTGATTTATTATCCAAACAAAGTGTATCCAATCATCTATATGGAAAATATATTTTGGCAAGTTCGTGTTGACCGACTGAAGAGTTACAAATAACAGTTTCTACAGGCAACACTGAAAGATGGCATTGAAAACTTTACATGTATTCCATAATATTTACATAATAATTAACTAACATTCTAATGGTTTCTTGAGTGGTATTCCACTGAATTACAGGATAATGAGACCAAATTGAATAGTCTGTTACTAAGCAATTGCTCGTCCAATCCAGTCTATCTTTCTGCAAATGAATGAGATGAAAATCTAAGTTCACTCAAGTGATCCAACCCACAACAAATCAACATAACCACACGCTTTTTAGCATAGGACAAAAATAATGAATTTGAAGGAATGCAATCCAGTGGAATAATTGCCAGCAAACTTGGAGGCCACTTCATCTCATGGAACAATATCTGGACCGACAACAATTGCATTGTACATTCGTACGTCAATCGCACAGTTGGACTAATGATATATTATGTGCATATTATGGGCTGCCATTGGATGATGCAGTAGCAATGCTGATGTATTATTCATATTAATTTCACAACCTTTTGTCCAAAGAGCTGAATAAAGCCACATAATTATCAATAACCTTGCAGATATTTTAAATATTGTAATAATGGCGATGATTAACTATGAAATGTATTTTCCATTGTCTGTAACTGAAAAGTTTAAATAACAGGTATTCAATATATCCAATTTAAAAAATAATTATGGAAACTGAAACCAACGTAACACGGTCTCGCTGATTTTTTAAATCTATATAGGTAATGAACGCAACATTGGAAGCTCTTTATTTTATAATTATTTATTGCAAAAAGCGTCGGTATGTAACAGCGAGCTTCATGTATATTACTAGTAGCCTGATTATATTTTATTCCCCTACACGGGGCGATTGACAGGAGGCTTACATGGTGTTGTGGGGGTGTCGGTTTAGGTGGGGGAACATGTAGGTCACCGATCCCTTATCATATGGATGATAATAACATTTCTATAAAAATAATATTACTACCGCTAACAAATAATATCTTACACATTAGAAGGAGAATGAAACACTTATTAAAACACCTGAAAGATGGGATTGCAATAAATGCTTTGGAGACGTTGGCCATGAACAGACGTGGAGTAGTTGTCCAGTTAGTTTAAAGAGAACATCCTATGTTGAGACACATTTAGGCAACAGATGGGTTGACGGGCACATACGTTTGAAGTCAAATGAACAGTTATATAGAATGACAAAACCAGTCACATCATCAATTTAAAAGAAATAGTTTGTTATTCCGTGGGCACAACTGCAGAATGTCCGATGATGGACTGACAATGAAAATATGGAATTTCATGAAATCAAAGGCAAATAAATATTGGATTAGTTCCAAGAATGTGGTAAAGATTTTACAGAAATCGGTCATCAGGAGAAAAAATATGGACACGAATGTATTTAGACATCTGATCAAATACTACCAAGGTTTGTAAGATAGGAGCAGAACCCAAAAGACGGAGGGGACCTCTTTCAGAAGATCGAAAGAAGGCACTGAGTGCTGGGCCCAAGAGAATGTGGCAGACGAGAATGAGCTAAACACAGAAGATGATACTGATTGTTAACTAGTAATCCATAGTGGCTCAATTCAAAATTTTAAAAAATAAAGAAGAAGGGAAATAAATCTTCTAAATCCTCGAAGAATGAGGATTAAGAAGCTCGGAAAGATGTAGAGGCATGACCTGTAGATAGGAAAGGGAAATAGGAGAGGGTCCACCATAAAATCACAGCATTGGGATGAAACTGACCCAGCTGAGGTATCCTTCGGTATCACCAACTCCCGAGCATTCTAGCCGTGAACCATTGAGGGTGTAGTGATATCCAGTTTGTATTGTAAAGGGGCGAAATGATAGATATATGGGAAATAAATTAACATAAAATGATGAATGAAATGAAAATGAGACAAAATTAAATTATGCACTTGTGTTCTGTACTTACCTTTGGAGTTCAATAAAAATGATATGATATGATATGATATGGGCGCCAGACTTTAGATAGTCAAAAGAAGGGGATTGCACAGCTACTCATTGGCAGAAAACAAGATATCTTATCCCCGGTCGAAGTGAAACCGTAGTACTCAAACCGATTCAGCATTATGAAGGATAGTTGGGTTTGCCTTATATAATATTACTAACTACTATAAATGAGGGTCCTGACATTGACTTAAATGAATTTAATGAATCTAGGTAACAAATATAAAAAGAAAAACACAATAAGAATAGTTACAAATTTGAATTTAAAGAAAATTTACTGCGGCTCAACAGATAAAGGATAATGAATGGATTTAACTAAAAATGAACATAAGCTTGATTTTACATGGCCTGAGAGACGTGAGATAAATCATGATCTTCGCTCACCTCTTGAAGTATTGTCATATATATAGATAATATGACTGATGTCCTCGTTGATCCGTCCCGTAGTTGACATGTTGTAGTACTTCAGCATGATGCCTCGCTAATATTTTCCTCTGAATGTATAATGTTGGATGGTCGATGCTCAGGGAACGATGGTTTGTTGGCGACTCCCAACTCACGTTAAACTGACTCCCAGTACGTAGGACTACTGGAGTGACTGAATGAATAATAGTAAGTGTTTTTGCTCTCGCTTGAGCTACTGTATTTATAACATCTTCAAGTTTTTGTCGATAATATGGTTCTTACAGTCCACCCTTTCAATTAGACACAGTCTATAAGTCACTGCTCCTTCACGAACAATACTCATCAGGAATACTGACATTTCCATTATAGAATATGCCATGTCTTCATTTATTTCGACACAGCTGCCAGGGTTTCTTACATTCATTTGGGGGTGCGAATGTTTCTTAAAGTCCTACCCTTTCAATTAGACACCGTCTATAAGTCACTGCTCCTTCACGAACAATACTCATCAGAACTACTGACATTTCCTTTATTGAATAATGTCATTCCTTAAGTTATTTCTCCACATGCAAGGGTTTCTTACATTCATTTGGGGGTGAGAATAGATTTACCACTACCGGCACTAATAGTGACCGGAAACCGCATCGCCTGCCTTTGTCACTCGCTAGGACCTTCTTCAGGAAATAACATCAATTGTAGAAATGCAAGCGAACCTGTCACTTCCCACGTCTCTCTGACAACTAACTTGACAACCATTCGTAAATGAAAATCTGTCAAAATGATTTGAGCTGCTTACAGACAAATAAAATCGTGTAGCATGGAATACTACTTAATAAAAAATTAATATATATATAAATAAAACGAAAAAGATTAATTATTATAAATATAAAAGCTTGGGGATCGAATCGTTACAAATCGCCCCTTGAAATAAATGATTTTACATGAAATGACAACATTATTTCTTTCAATGCACTCTGCCAAAAAATATCTAAATACGTTACACTCAAAATGAAAATACACAAATACACTTCAGAATGACAACATAAAAAATTTCCACCCTGACAATATACAATTACACTACCACAAAATTATACATATAGACAAAATATACCCTTCATTTTATATTTCCGTTCCCCATTTCTCAACTTCTCAAGTGTTCATATAGTCTTTGGTTTTATTTAAAGGTATTCCTGAAAGAAAGAGACATTGATGTACCCTTCACTTTCGCATTAGACGCAATTCGCCTTCGTTGCACTTTAATAACTGAGATATCGTATGCATATTATACGTGTTAGCTTTATAGCTAATGAGCGTAGAATTTTTCTGTCAGCCTAGTGTAGGAATACATAGTTGTTGTACTACTGACAATATCACTCGATACACATCACTGCACACGATTGCTTACACGAATCACATAATATACCTTTCGTCTCTTTAAAAGAATTACGAAGTTGCAATGAATCAATCTGGTGATGCTTAATATATAAATGTAGAAACAATGAACAATTAGCAATACTCATAAAACAACCCAAATGTCAGTACATATGTATTACTCATGAAATTACCCCGCATACACATGAAATTTCCGTCAATTGATATTATATTTACCCAAGTATTCTACTTGCTCTTATCCGGACACACAATAACACAGGTTATTAATAACTCTACTCACCTGTTCGTTCAATTATACATAGAACCCTCACTTACCTTTACCTGTTTTATCCGTAGTTACCTGCCTTAATACTCTTTAATTATTATCCTTCCGCGAAATCCGCCTGATAACATGAGATTTTAATTTCTCCTCTAAAGAAATGACTTACCTTTAAATCCAGAGTACCGTGATTACCTCACTATCAATAAATGTAGCATCGCGCACACCTTATCCCTTTAACTGATTTAAAATTATTAATAAATGATTCCTCCGAAATCTCTTCTGACAATAAGTCTCAATGCTTTCTCACCCAATAAACTACCAGTAAAACCGCCCCTTCATTTTAAATTTCACATGAATTAGTCCCACTTTGCATACATTAACTTCTTCTCCGAATACTTCAACCATTCAAGCAATTATTTTTGAATTATAACAAATTCCTTTCAATAACTTCCGAATATTATGTCAACCAAATTATAATTATTATTATTATTTTTTTTTACTTTTAAACTTGCGTCGAACAATAACACAATATACCATTAATTCCTTCTCGCTCATCATCAGCAATTTATGTTAGAAGTGGTTCAACTAGGTATTAAGCTTTGTAATCTATTTGGTTGTGTTCATAAATTAAGTATAACGATTTATATCAAAAACTTCGACCAACTCTCATCTGTACTCCCTTGCATACAACATTGCTTCTTCCTACTCCAAAAACTCCCAGCATCACCTCCACGTGTTCCTTAGACACCTTAAAAACTCTTGCTCAGATATACCAATCTACTCTGGCACACTTATTTCTTCAACTCTCACTCCAATAAAATCATTTGGCCAACTACCAAATCTTAAACCCCAAATGCTCAATGGCACTAAACATCGCTAGCCTACTTCCTCCTTACACCATTTATGTGTCCTTACACATCCACATATATTCATCTCCATGTATCCGACGTCCTATTAATCCAATACTCTCTTTTCTCCACCAGATGTTGGTTAATTCACTATGCGTTACCTTCGTTAACTTTAAGCCACTTCTACATTTCTCCACTTATAGTACCTGATTATCTCGATGTCCTCAACTGAAACTACATTACTGTATATCAATATTTACTTAATCCACTTATTAATTTTATTCTCACTGTACCACCTCAACGTAAATCAATTAACCATCTCTACTTTATTATTATTATTATTATTATTATTATTATGGTTGGCATAATAGTTATTGCTTTCAAGATATTCTTATCATTTCTGTTTTAATACACTTAAATACTTCTTCCAACTACGCACATCTTAATATAAGCTACATATCGTTAAGCGGTTCACAATGTTTACCTATCCCACTATCAAGAAGCACAGGTATGTGCGCCCCTCGCACTCTAAATTCTACGACTGAGTTGAATTTATTACTAATTGTTTCCTCTGGTACTTCACATAAATCAAATAGTAATTCATCACGAATATTAAGGTCCTACGGATAATTAACACATGGTACTACACACTTACATAACTACTCTCTCTGTTATTTTAAAGTTCTCATCACTTTCTTCTTCGATTCTACCTTTCTTATTAGTTATACATCCTTTCTCTTTATCACAATAGTTTCTATCTCCTCATTACAATACATCGCTGCAGTGAAGCTACCCTTAACCCCTCTTCCTAACGTTTCGCCTAATATCTCTACTTCTAGCCTCCATTCAAAATAGTAATCTTCATTCTTCTTTTTAAATATCTTTCTAATCTCATCTAACACTGTGACCTGTTTTTTCCGCTTTGTCCTACTCCTAGAGACTTTAATTCCTATCATCTGCATTCCTCGTTCACTGTAATCTGCCTGCTGACCTTGTGCTAACACACGCCTCTCCATCTCAGCTACTTTTACGTTACTACAAACCTTTCCTACCTTAGGAAGAATTTTCCTCCTATCATCTTCTCTACTATCTCCCTCTAACATCGTGCTATACTTCTGCTTTTTGTTCCTTTTCTTCGGATCACGCATCTCAGCCTTCTGCTTTTCTGGTTCGATAACCATGTCTTTCTGACTGTTACTTAACGCACGCTTCTCTGCCGCTAATAATTTCATATTAATTTCCTCTATACCAGTATGGAATTCTTCCCTTGTCTGCTTATTCAATCTGGCCTCAACTTCTGCTATCCTTTTACTTGCCATCTTTTCCACCATTTCTAACTTTTCTTGAATATTACTTTCTTTATCCATTAATTCACTTCTCAATACCTTCTGTTTCTCTTGAATCTCTTGATAATTTTCGGTATTTTTCAAGTGATTTTCCTCTACCTTCCTATGACATTCAGATTCGACTCTCTCAATCTTGTCCCCCAACTCTATTCTCACCTGCCTAGTTTCTGCTTCTACTAATTTGCTAACAATCTCACCTTGAGTTGCTATTTTTTCCTCAATTTGTTTAACTATTTTCTTTTCAATCTTACTTTCTACCGCTTCTAATTGTTTATCCACTTTCTCTATGATATATTTAGTCTTCACTTCTATCACCTCCTTAATTTCACCTCTTATTTCCTGTTTCACCCCCTCAATACTCTTCAGCATCATCCCATATTTCCTATTTAATTCTTCATTCGCCATAACAACGCTATCTAGTTTTTTATTTATCTCTTTATCTAATTTCTCAAATTTCTTACTCATGGCCTCCTTCGTCTCCTGATTTTCCCTACCCATATTCTGCAACGCCCTCATGATTGCCTCGAATTTATCTTCCGGATTATCTGGAGATTTCTGTTTCTCATCCGCCATCTCGAAGTACACCG
The DNA here is from genome assembly GCA_946902985.2 of Meconema thalassinum. Classification (NCBI taxonomy): domain Eukaryota; kingdom Metazoa; phylum Arthropoda; class Insecta; order Orthoptera; family Tettigoniidae; genus Meconema; species Meconema thalassinum. The sequence goes on along the minus strand of OX336388.2, from coordinate 1,806,903,562 downwards.
TTTTAAAAATTGCCCTTCCAAAATCACTTCACTCCCTCAAAATCACACTTGCACTGACATTTATACATTCCTTTCATAGATACTGAACAAGTTTTCGAGCGCCACGTTAAGGTGCCATAATGTAAAGGGGCGATATGATAGATATATGGGAAATAAATTAACATAAAATGATAAATGAAAATGAGACAAAATTAAATTATGCACTTGTGTTCTGTACTTACCTTTGGAGTACACTAAAAATGATATGATATGATATGGGCGCCAGACTTTAGATAGTCAAAAGAAGGGGATTGCACAGCTACTCATTGGCAGAAAACAAGATATCTTATCCCCGGTCGAAGTGAAACCGTAGTACTCAAACCGATTCAGCATTATGAAGGATAGTTGGGTTTGCCTTATATAATATTACTAACTACTATAAATGAGGGTCCTGACATTGACTTAAATGAATTTAATGAATCTAGGTAACAAATATAAAAAGAAAAACACAATAAGAATAGTTACAAATTTGAATTTAAAGAAAATTTACTGCGGCTCAACAGATAAGGAATAATGAATGGATTTAACTAAAAATGAACATAAGCTTGATTTTACATGGCCTGAGAGACGTGAGATAAATCATGATCTTCGCTCACCTCTTGAAGTATTGTCATATATATAGAAAATATGACTGATGTCCTCGTTGATCCGTCCCGTAGTTGACATGTTGTAGTACTTCAGCATGATGCCTCGCTAATATTTTCCTCTGAATGTATAATGTTGGATGGTCGATGCTCAGGGAACGATGGTTTGTTGGCGACTCCCAACTCACGTTAAACTGACTCCCAGTACATAGGACAACTGGAGTGACTGAATGAATAATAGTAAGTGTTTTTGCTCTCGCTTGAGCTACTGTATTTATAACATCTTCAAGTTTTTGTCGATAATATGGTTCTTACAGTCCACCCTTTCAATTAAACACAGTCTATAAGTCACTGCTCCTTCACGAACAATACTCATCAGGAATACTGACATTTCCATTATAGAATATGCCATGTCTTCAGTTATTTCGACACAGCTGCCAGGGTTTCTTACATTCATTTGGGGGTGCGAATGTTTCTTAAAGTCCTACCCTTTCAATTAGACACCGTCTATAAGTCACTGATCCTTCACGAACAATACTCATCAGAACTACTGACATTTCCATTATTGAATAATGTCATTCCTTAAGTTATTTCTCCACATGCAAGGGTTTCTTACATTCATTTGGGGGTGAGAATAGATTTACCACTACCGGCACTAATAGTGACCGGAAACCGCATCGCCTGCCTTTGTCACTCGCTAGGACCTTCTTCAGGAAATAACATCAATTGTAGAAATGCAAGCGAACCTGTCACTTCCCACGTCTCTCTGACAACTAACTTGACAACCATTCGTAAATGAAAATCTGTCAGAATGATTTGAGCTGCTTACAGACAAATAAAATCGTGTAGCATGGAATACTACTTAATAAAAAATTAATATATATATAAATAAAACGAAAAAGATTAATTATTATAAATACAAAAGCTTGGGGATCGAATCGTTACAGTATCACTCGTGCATGGGCAATTCACCCCTGCCTCATCTGAGGGACAAAGTGGAAATGAGAAAAGGCAGAGGTCACACACCTTAAAAATTGGGGTTTGCAAAATTTCAGCTAAATATGTTGTGTATTTTTACGCGAAACAGAAACAGACAGACACCACTAGGTTTTATATATTAACATGGATTTCCGCACTGCGCGGGGTTACATATTTTAAATGCAAATGAAAATCCACAGCCTGCTTCCAATCGACCGACCGGGTCAGGTGGAATGAATGAAGCCCCCATCTAGCGGCGAGGATATGAACTATGTCGGCTGACGTAGCCTGTCGCACTCCCCTGGAACAATGATTAAATGAATGACAGATGAAATGAAATGACAGTGGAGAGTGTTGCTGGAATGAAATTTGTGACAGGGAAAACCGGAGTACCCGGAGAGAAACCTGTCTGCCTCCGCTTTGACCAGCAAAAATCTCACATGGGGTCACCGGGATTTGAACCACGAACCCAGCGGTGAGAGGCCGGCGTGCTGCTGCCGAAGCCACGGAGGCTACGCACATATTTTTAATATATTTCATAAAATACCTCTGGATATATTTCTCCTTAGCGTAATACCAAACCAGACACTGTTAAAGTTTAGCGATGTGTTTATGGGGTCAATGGTGTGGCAGATAGGAGGTGTCGCAATATGAACATTACACACTGGTTGAATGAGAAGGAAATGGGTATTTGAACAGAATGTAGACGAGGATAATAATGTAAAATGCTGTTGGATGTCTGTGTTAGTGTCGGATTATCTGTTTCTAACTCTCTCAGCATAATGATATCCACAGATACATTTAGTAGCGTAGGGGTAGGAAATCGATACTAGACCGTACCATTAGGCCTATCGACATGCAGGTCAAGGAAATCCCCTAATAGTCGTAATTTACCAACCAACTTCGTTGACTGGTCAAAGACACACACCGCATTGAAATAGACCGAGAGCGTTCGACGATACTTGGTCCATTATCGGCGTTGACAGCGACCATCCTGAGTGGGCAATTCCCTGGTTATGAGACCATCTTTTGCTGCCCAACGAATAATTTTACCAGTACTCAACATCTTGGAAACTATTGAGGAAATATTCACCGTTCTAGCTCTCAAAAGAGAATTACGTTTCTTGGCCTCCGCGGTGACAGCAAGAGTGCTAGCCACCACCCAACGAGGCGGACTTAGGCATTTTGTAAGATGATATAGAACTATCAAATTACTTTATACTTATGAGACTTTCATAAACGTGAATAGCTACAATATTAACATTGTTCTCGTACAAAATACAGTTATTTAATTGACCTAATCATCCTACCTCAAAGAAAGTAGGAAAATCTAAAATACTGTAATTACGGTGTCTAATTAAGTGACTTTCATAATAATATTTTTATTAATAACTGTATATTAATAAGTAGGATCCCATTCGGGAAGCTGCACTATAATTTGGAAGTTCTGTCTAGACTGCCATCCGGCAACGAAACTACTGTCGACCAAAGTATTATGTGTACTCGAGTTTGAAGTTTGTTTCTGAAGTAACCAAGAGACCTACATAAAATCCAATACCATCAACATATTCGTCGTTCTATTTTACGTTAGTTCATGTAGGCTTGGATTTTTAATTTATATTTTGATATTTTTTATCGCAGTTGGAACACAAAAAGTGCACGTTTTTAAGCGTGTTTCAACCATGCGTCACATTTAAGAATTATTATCGCAAAAGCCCGTCACCAGATCGAATCCAAATTTTAACACAATATACATTGGAATGTTGTATAACAGGTTTATTAATTTCACAATTTTGTGTGTCCAAGAAACAAAGTTGTCATCATTGTTGTAAGGTAACTTTTCTCGGCTCGGGGTGGTTGGAAAATGTAGTTCTTGGTTGCGTTGTAATCGTTATACATCAAAAGGTTATGCTGTATGACTGTGAAATACGTAAATGAATTAACTTATTTTATATCGGTTTGTATTTGTACGAGGAAATAACACATGGTTCACCAGCTAGCCCCTCCGAGAAAAGCTGTTCAGCGTTGCCGAAATGGTGCCCACACGCATCATGGCGCGTCTTGCTCGCAAGTGATGGGCTCCATCTTAGCAACGCTGTACAGCTTTTCCCGGAGCCGCTAGCTGGTGAACCATGTGTTATTTCCTCGTACAAATACAAACCGATATAAAATAAGTGAATTAATTTACGTATTTCACAGTCATATAGAATAACTCTTTGATGTATAACGATTACAACGCAACCAAGAACTACATTCTCCAACCACCCCGAGCCGAGAAAAAGTTACCTTACAAAAATGATAACAACTTTGTTTCTTGGACACACACAATTTTGAAATTAATAAAACAGCTATACAACATTCCAATGTACGCGTATATTGTGTTAAAATTTGGATTCGATCTGATGAAGGGTTTTTGAGATAATAATTCTTAAATGTGACGCTTGGTTGAAACACGCTTAAAAACGTGCACTTTTTGTGTTCCAACTGCGATAAAAAATATTAAAATATAAATTAAAAATTCCAAACCTACATGAACTAACGTAAAATAGAACGAAGAAAACGTTGATGGTATTGGATTTTACGTAGGTCTATTGGTTACTTCACAAACAACCTTCAAACTCGAGTGCACATAATACTTTGGTCGACAGTAGAGCTCCAATGTGTGACCTATGTCTGAAATTAGCTTCGTCTTGTAATGGCCAAACTAATATGACGGATCATTTACGATCCATCATCGCATGACTCCGAGCGGCTTGCTGTTTGGCCACCTTTCATATATTTGACTTCCGTGGTTAGGAATCAAATCCGTATACTTGGGATCTTTAAAAAGAATGCCAATGAACCACCAAGGAAGTTTTTTTCTTTTTCAATCACCTATCCTCTCAGCTCAGTTTTACTTATGCACTCTCCAAAGGATCATTTCTCTACCGTCATAAGGAGGTGAACACACATTGGTTGTAGGTACAACTGGGATGGTGACGGACTAGCTTGTGTCTAATTAAGGAAGGATAAGGAAGGATTTTGGTAGGAATGCAACCTGTTGAAAGGAACCGCCACTGCATTTGCCTGGTGGTAAGAATGGGAAATCATCAAAACCATTTTCACGACGGCCAAGGTGGGATTCGATCCCACGCTCTCTCTATTCTAGCGAGGCACGAGCTAGTACGTTAGAGCTCTTGGTCACTTTGGCCAGTTATTTAATTATGTTTCATTTTATTTCATATTACTATACGTTGAAACCTTTCAAAAAGAGCACCCCTATTAAAAGACCACCCCTCTTAAAGACCGATTTTTCTTGGAACCGATTTAAAACCTCATAAGGTCAATGTATTTGTTACCTCTATTTAAGGACCACCCCTCTCCCCAACCCAAGACTAGGCATTTTCTCAGTCTGACCTCTTTCAAAAGACCACTTTTCGTCTGCCTTCCCATCGGAGATGGTGATGAGGGAGATGATGTAAACAATGGTTCTGTTGGCACAGAACTGCATCAGCATGCAATGTCATTAGAAAAAGTGTTATGTAACGTATAAAAATACAAAAAAACGGCTCTCGTAGAAGATTGTTCGAACCCAGACAAATTAATGGACTTCCGAACTCACTCAGAGATATCCTAGAAAGTAAAATTGTTTTAAAAAAAGATGTGCTAATCTGAAACAGATAAATTGTAATCAAGTATGTGTTCCAAGTGTACTTTATTAATAATGCAGTATAAAATTATTTTTAATGCCTACCCCCTATTAAGAGACCACCCTTCTAAAAGACCAGTTTTCCATGGAACCGTCACTGGTCTCTTAATATAGGTTTCACTGTATTTTAAATTGTTCCAAATAAGTTGCATTTGTTTATCTCGTATGATATATGTTTTAGCCACAACCAGTACTCACCTATCCAAGGAGACGGCGATCAAACTGTAGACCGAAGCAGACACAGACACCCCTTGAACATACGGCACCGTCTTGCACATCCACCATCCCAAGACCCATGCTGGAAAGACAAAACAAAAGGAAATTAATCATAGTTCAAACTAGAAACAGCCTGTACGTAGCCGTCGATGACTGCTTATTTTATAAGAAGGTAGATTCATTTCTCTTGTGCTGAAAGGGACACAATTTGGCATTGCAATCATTATCATTGAACAGACGCATCCTAACTGACATTCGGATAGTGCCAAAGAATTGTTCAGTTTCTCTTAAATAACGGACCACCTACGAAGAACAAGGTATAAGTGTAAAGGTGATAATTGTTCCGAGGTTTAGAACACCAAGGTCACATAATTATGCTTGTGTGGAATATGGGAATTAGGAATTTAGAAAAGTGTAAGTTATACAAAATGAAAAAGTAAATTAATAGTTAAGAACAAAAAGGATGTAAGTGCCAATTTTCTTAAAATTATGAAGAAAACCGGTAAGAATTGCAATTACTGCAATTGCTCATTACTCGTAGCCCAATGTAAATTTCTTTCTTTAAGTTTGCTTGAATATATTGATCTACAGCTTAAAAGGATAAAAACAATAACATTTACCAAGATTGGTAATGCAAGATATCTTACCGTATTGACTTATAGATTCTTCTTAAAATAATACGCTTATCAATACAATTTTCGAAACACATATTGAATTATAGTCCATTTATCGACCCTTTCATGGAGTCTTCTCCAGCTTATATGTTATTTATGGAATAGTCTATTATCAAAATTCATTTTCTTCTTTATAGTCAGTGGTGACCACCCAATGTATCACAACGTCTAATCAACAATAACAATTTGCAACAATTCACAGGATATACTATTTTAAACATTTGAAAATTTCTCAATAATTATAACTGGATGCAGTTTATTATGTTTTAAGAATATTTCCCAAGCATTTGGCATGTTTAACCGAATTCACAATAATAATGCTTCATTTCAATTTTATATAACAAGAAGTTCCGTGACGAACTAAAGAGCCTACTTTTCTTAAAATGTAAGATTCATGCCAATGATTAATTTATATGGATCTATCTAGAATAATGATGAAATTAAGTTGGTAATATCGAAATTTCTAATTAGTTCGAAATACTGTATACCTGGCATAATGTATCTTAATAGAGCACTGCAGTTAGCAGCCCTGGTGACTGAATATACATGCACTTAAACATTGGATCTAACAGCGCGCGTAAAATCATATTGGCAACAATGTCATGCATATATTGGTCAGAAATAATCTGAAATAATATGATCTATTGTTGCGCCTATTTTGAATGAAATCCAGTAATTAGTATAGAAGTTACATGCATTTTTAAATTGGACCTATCAGCAGGCTTAGAATCTTGTTGGCAGCACTGACGTATATTAGTTACTCCAAAATAATCTGGAATGCAAGGTACTTTACGCGTGCATAGTTTAAAGCTGCCGGCTTGCATACTTTATGATATATTGGTATTTGTATAAAATAAATTGAGAGTATTTATTAACAGTTGGCAGCCCTGGTGGCTCTTAAGAAAACGCTCACTCATGTCTGTTTTGGTACACATGTCACATACGAATTTTGGTTGAAATCCAGTTGATAGTGTAGAAGTTACATGCATTTAAAAATTGGACCTATCAGCAGGCTTATAATCATTTTGGCAACACTGCCATGTATGGCCTCCTGGAAATTAAACTGAAATATTATTATCTATACGTGTGTCAATTTTGAAATAGCTTCCACTCATACCTTCCAAGATATCCAACATGGAGCTCAAATTTCAATTGCGATTTTTCAGCAGTAAATAGCACTGACATCATTTTCAAATACGGCATTGAGATACTCAGGTATAGATCTTTACTCCTACCAAATTTTATTTTGATTGCTGCATCCGTTTAGGAGTTGATAGGGACACACACACACACACACACACACAGCCAGACAGACAGAAGGATAGACAGACAGACAGACAGACAGACAGGCAGACAGACAGACAGACAGACAGACAGACGCACATTTGCCCAGATCGATATCATAAGTTTACTTTGTCCTCATTTTTGCAAAATGTGAAAAGTAGGCTCAGAAATGAATGTGTTGTACGTATATCCATTTATTTATTAATTTATTTGTTACATTGTTTATTTATTTAAGTATTTTATATTTATTTGTAATTTATTTATCTACTTATTTATTTATTTGTTTATTTATTTTTGTTATTTATTTATCTATTTACTTATTTATTTGTTTATTTATCTATTTATTTGATTCTTTCTTTATTTATTTATTTATTTATTTATTTATTTACAGTATATATTTGAACATAATTATAACTATAGGCAAATATTTGCTCTAAATTTTAATTCGATTAAATTTAGCCTTACATATAAGATGAAGACAACTCCAATGAAGGGACAAAACGTGTAATTTCATTCAATATATGTTTCATTGTACTCATAGGCGTGTTGTTTTTAAGAGGAACGTAAAGTGTTGATGTAGAAAAGAAACCGTGTGGAAAAGTTATCGTTCTTTATTTATCTCTATGTTCTGTCTTTCTATAGTAGTAGGTTTATTTAGACACTTGGGGCATTTAGTCAGCCAAATTTAAACTGAAGAATACAAAATCAACACGCAGTATGTATATTGGTTCGAACATGATTGATGACGCTTTTAGTGCTGGTTGCGCCCACGTCCATATGGTGGATTCACACGAATACCTTTACAATGGTTGAAAAGATTGTAAGTATGTGGTTTATTACTGAGTTACTCTAGTCATTATACGTTTTGGTTACGGATGAAAAACAGTTCCCAAGAATGTACCAATTCTTTGTTTGGTGACTTAACATGTCTATTCAATAATACTATCACCGTTTATTTGAAGGCCCCATGTTCCCACACACTCAATCAGACAAGAGCAACCATATATTTAGCAAACCAAGACAACCTATAGATTTAGCGATTCCAAACTGGAGAGAATGCGATTCTAAATTTAAGGTTATTTGTGAAAGGAATTTGGATATATTTATTCGATGAATCATCATACCATCATTTGCCTGATGTGAGTGTTATGATGAAACCTGTCAGAGGTAGAACTTAACCCTCAAACTTCCGAATAATGTACCCCTGTCTAGAAAACACGAAGCGTAGCTTAGTACACTAAGATTGCTAAGTACTTCAGTCATCCAGCATTGAAGGAACTGTGAACGAGATGTTGTTGGTCTGCGTGTGGGCCAGCTCTTGACATCCAACAGAGGTAAATCCTCTCCTGCTTATTTGAGCAGTCGGCAGAGAGAGCGTGGAGACCACTCAAAGGGCATTAGAGTGAGAGGGACCAGAGAGTGGAGAGTACGGGATAATCCTCCCAGATAACACTTAGGCTGTCTTAAGTCATGTCATTGTGAGAAGTGTGAGCTGATCTACTCTACAAAGTGTTTATTTCCTGAAATCGGCTTTGTTGATGAGTGTGGTGGATGCTGGCGGAAGGAAAGAAGGAAGAAAGAACGGAACGGAGGATGGACGACAGGAACGAAGGACGGAAGGACGGAAGGAAGAAGGAAAGGAGGAACAGAACGATGGAAAGAAGGAACGAAAGAAGGAAGGACGGAAGGAAGAAAGGACGACAGGAACGAAAGAAGGAAGGACGGAAGGAAGGAAGGAAGGAAGGAAGACGATAGGAACGAAGGACAGAATGAAGAAGGAAAGGAATAACAGAAGGATGGAAAGAAGGAAGGAAAGAAGGAAGAAAGGACGACAGGAACGAAAGAAGGAAGGACGGAAGGAAGGAAGGAAGGACGACAGGAACGAAGGATGGAAGGAAGAAGGAAAGGATGAACATAATGAAGGAAGGAAGGAAAGAAGGAAGGACGGAAGGAAGGACGGACGGAAGGAAGGACGACAGGAACGAAGGACGGAAGCACGGAAGGAAGAAGGAAAGGAAGAACCGAAGGATGGAATGAAGGAAAGAAGGAAGGACGGAAGGTGGAACGAAGGAAAGGAGGAAGGACGGAAGGAAGGAACAAAGGAAGGACGGAAGTAAGTAAGGAAGGAAAGACGAAAGGAACGAAGGATGGAAGCACGGAAGGAAGAAGGAAAGGAAGAACAGAAGGATGGAAGGAAGGAAAGAAGGAAGGATGGAAGGAAGGAAGGAAGGACGACAGGAACGAAGGACGGAAGGAAGAGAATGTCGTCACTGAATTCGCAATACCACGTACCTGACAATGTTCCTCTTTTTCCATTATTGCCCTTATGATTGGATACGCCACCCAGCCATGAGTGGATGTGCCGTCCAACAGAACATTTCACGCTAGGGTCATTTCCCTGTACACAAAACTAAAGGAAAATGAACCTTAAATATATTAGCCAACGGCCTGGCCAAGTTGAAACATCGGTTCCATGAGAACTCCGCATTTAAGCAACATTGGGCGTGGTTGGACCTTGGATAGAATTCCGGTTCAGTGGGACCGCGCACTGTTGACGGGGAAAGGAGGAGCGGAAAGCCCCTGGCCACCCTACTGCACGTAAACTCCGGCTGAGGATAGCCTCTTTGGAGGCTCGGACCTGCTTTCGGGCAGAATACCAATAATAGTCTAATAATAAATATGCTGTACTATAGCATAATTTCACGGAATTATATTTTACCTTTATTTTTTCAAAGTACGGCAACAAGATTCACTAAAAAAAAAGTCATCCTCTGGCATTATACAGCCCATGAAGGGCCTAGGCCGACCAAGCGACCACTGCCCAGCCATTTGCCCTGCAGATATTGGGGTGACGCGTGATCAGCGCATCGGGTCTCCTCGGCCGTTAATCTTGGTTTTCGTGATCATTGTCAGACAGCTACTCAATTGTCCTCTCGAGGCTCAGTGCACCCCGTTCCAACCCTCACGTCAGTTTTAAAATCCCTGACGGAGCCAGGAATCGAACCAGGTGCCTCCGGGTGAGAGGCAGGCACGCTACCCCAACACCACGAGGCCGGCTTAACAAGATTCTCTGCGAATGATAAATATCAAAAAGGGAACTCTGGTAGCATCTACCCACCGATCGGATTGTAATTGGCAGAGGATTCTCTTGGAAGGTCACTCTACACGATGGTGGTAAAATAAACGTCTCGAATTAATATTAAGCCTCTATTTGAAGCGCTTTAAGAGACGCGGTATAGGGAGTCAGTGAGTAGAAATGAAGGCTGGAGATTGCCTGATCGCTTGGCCAAGGCACAATGCTAAAGGCTGCCTTCCTTTCCCACGCACTGACTACCTGTTCCACGCCTATTAGACTGTGGGGCCAAGGTATCTACGGACTCGGTAGACGAGTGGGCTCAAACCTCCTTGAAATGGTTTTCCGTAGTTTCCCCATTTTCAACTACAAGCAGATGCTGGGATGGCACCTTCTAAAAGGCCACTAACCACTTCCTTTGAAATCCTTGCCCAGTTTCATTCAATTCATACATTTCATATCTCATTAACTGCTCTCATGAGTTTGGCGCCAGGAAGGACATTTAGCCGTAAAACCATCTAACAGAATTTCACCGCATCGCATCGCCTTCCCCGCTGAAACGAGATTTTAAGGGATAGATAGCCTATACCACAGAACTCAACTAACGCCATCCGCTTTATATATGCTGCAGTGGGTTAGGGCCAGCAATCTAAATTATCCAGTGTACATTGAATCAAAGACTTGTTCTTTTTTGAATTCTGAAGTTTTGTTTTTCCGTAATTTTTGTTTATTATTATTGTTTATTGTTTATTATTATTATTATTATTCTTTTTGCGTTTTGCCCATTATAGAGCGCGCTTGAACTTGTTTTTCGGCTTGATGATATTCGCCTTCCTATCTTCCCAAAATCTCTTCATGAAGTCACTGTGCTGCTTCTTCCGTTCTTCTGTACACTTGGTTCCAGTCCTGCCACTAGTTTATTATTATTATTATTATTATTTTGTTTTATTTATTTTGCATCTTTTCATACAGTATTTAAGTGTCCTCCTCAAAATTCCTAATTTCATTCTAAATGTGTATACTTCAAACTGTGTAAAGAGGTGCAGATGACCTCGTAGTTCCGATACTTAAAACCCTATTTCCGTTCCCCGAACTCAACTAAATCGTTCATAGCTACACACGCTATAACCCTCTGCATTTCAAACTCGCTCTTGAAACTGCCTTTATAGCTAATAGCAACTCTATTCGAATATCACGCATTTAATCTTTAAATGAAATGCTACGTCAGATCATGTGAAAGCCAGTCTTGCCTTTCTCAATTCATCATGAAAGAATATAAAGTGCCTCAAGGAACGGCTTCAGCAGTTGGAGAGATGACAATAAATATAAATGGCTTTAATCGGAAAGAGTTTATCGGAGTTGATAGAAAAGCGACAGGGAGAAGGCGGCACAATCATCGCAACCCGCAGTTCATCACCATCAGAGACAGAAAAAAGTGACGCGCGCAATACTCGCTGTCTGCATTGCCTATGCATGAGGCATATGTCAAGCTGTGTTCACTGCAGAGGTCCAGGGTTGAGCCTTGCTTTGAAATACGAGCCAATTGCCTCGTCTACTATCACATTGCATTATATTGTTTTTTTTTTCAAATTTGGCAATTGTTGGACCGCAAAGAACTTATGACTTTTTGGCTTTTCTTCTTTTCTCCTCCCAGAACCTCTTCATGCGTTCGCTTCTTTTCTTTCTCTCCTCATTGCAAAGGATCCCTTAGGGCCTCCTCATTGTTGGTTTCTCCTGAAATGCTTTTATACTGTCTACTTTCCTTCTAAACTCTCTTCTGATGTGGACCATCTGTAGTGTGATTCCAAATTCCACTGAATCCTTTTTCACCTCATCTACCCATTTAGATGTGGCCTTTAACCCCATGATGTAGTTGAAGATCCTTTTGGTCAGTCTGCATTCATCCATCCACCCTCGCTTCCTCATTGTCTCCGTGATCTTCTCAGTGCACTTGTATAGTTCTTCGTTTCTCCTCCTCCTCCATGTCCCATCAGTAGTTTTCTGTGGTCCGAGTTCCACTAAGTCCTCCTTTTCTTCCTTTCTTGTAGCTGCCCCTTCTTATTTAAAATAAGACACTCCAAAGCGTACAATCCTTCAGGTTATAGTTATAGCATGACGAATAGAAGGACCTAGTGTGAGGACTCCGCCATTATAGAACGGTAGTTTGTGGTCTCGCCGCTACAAGCACTGCAAGCGATTATGTCCAACACGTCTCCTGTTGTTCCGTCGAACCGGATCATAAAAAGTGCGGGGGAAGCTACTGTGTGAATTAAATTGAATTGTCTTTGCTTTCAGTTTTTAAATTCAGTTCATTGTGTCTTGTGTACATCAGCGTTTTATGTTTTGTGTAGGCCTAGTTCAAACATATTTCTTTGTTAATATTACTGTTTTGCACCATCATCGTACTGAGTCCAGCATCCAAGCAAGCTGCACGCCACTGCTCCAAGCTCCGTCTTCTAACGCCAATTGATGAAATCGATGATCCGCCAGCCTTGCCAGCCTGTTTTACCAAGCCTAGTCCTCGCTATCGCCTCGACTTCGATATTTCAAGCCATTCCACTACGTTCCTATAGGCTTAATTTGCACACCCCTCGGTAACAGTGCAGATTAAGTCACTCCTCTACCATTCAAATACCCACCCTGTAACCATCCTAGTCAAGCAACTCCTGTCTCCCTCGAGTTTAATACAAGTTTAACTCATCCCCTCACCCTACCAAGAAGCCAGTAATTAATTATTTAATTAATTATTTCAAGTAACTACAAATTTCATCAGCGCACTCAACGTCACAGCTCCCACTGTATTTAAACTGGATAACTTTGAGTGACTGGTAAATTTGTTTCAATCTTTCCTTATTCTCTGGTCGACCAAGGTATGTTACCACTATCTCTCATCACCTCTTACTCATTACACTCACTTATACACTCACGAACACAAACATGTCGCGCACTGACACTAAACCTCGCACATTAACGTACCAGGGCATAACATTCCTGATAACTAGGACCCTGATGACCATAAAAGCCCAAATTATACCCCTGTCAATCCAAAAACACTAATTTCGAATGGGCCTACCCAAAAACGAGATGGTACACTCGTTCCATTTAAACCACCTTCAACAAAATCAGATTCCTCACTCTCTAGCTCACCTCTTCCCTCACCGGGCCACGTCTCATTCCCGACATTTGATTTCGAGAAAGAGCTGTGGTACGCTTCACCCAATGGCAGTAACCTTCAGACCATGATGGTACTCATCCACCCACCTACTGGTATTAGCCTTTGTAAATCAGTCAGGCAAGCAGTAATTAACGCACTCAATCCCCTAGCCCAATTTATTTCCCTCATTGAGGAATTAGGTAATCACCACATAGGCATCACTCCCTCTGAGGATAGCCATCTCAACTCTGTCACTAGTGCTCTCAAGAGCCGCTCTGCCATTCCCCAGTTTTCATTAATTAGATTCAGACCCACAAATTCACCTTCTTTAGTCTCTCAATCTGAGGAAACTAAATTGCCACAACAAGAAACAACAAAAGTAACGGTCTCTATAGCCTACTCCAGGAATCTGTGCTTTCCGTAACATGGAACGGAGACCGTAGTACTTATTTCCGTGAATTATATTTTCCATTGTGCCGTGTCGTGTTATTTTAATTGCAATCGCTAATTACTTTTTAAAAGAGTATCAGTTACAAAGTAATTCGTTTCCCTTGGCATTATCCCCAAGACCTGCTGACCGGCAGCGTGGAACTTGTCCACTCTAGCGCTGCCGGGCGGGGCGCGCTTGAACTTGAGGAGTCCTCTCACTTTCTCTTTCATTCGTCATGGTTATAGTGTCTGATTTTGGTCTTGTTGGATAATTATTATTATTATTATCATCATTATCATGTGTAGCCTAAACGTCTAATGTTGGGGAATGCGGGAAACGATCACCAACGGCATTTCAGAACAAATTGATGATCTTCTTTTCCATCTTTGAGGTGGTTAGGTTTAAATACATTTTGAACTGTTGAACACCTGGTAAGAAGGAGAGATTTTGAGCCTACTATCACATTTTGTAAACAAATTAAAATATTGGCTGGCTGCGTGGCTCAGCGGCAACTTTCTCACTTGCTGTTTCCAGGGTTGCAGGAACGAATCCTGGCGCAGTCAGCTGGCATTTGAGGGTGATAAAATGCGAGGGAGCCGTGTCAGTAGATTTACTGGCACGTTAAAGATATTTGGGGCAAAATTCCAGCACCCCGGCGTCTCCAAAAGCCGCAGATGTTAAAAAGGACGTAAAACAAATAACATTATTATTATTATTATTGTTATTGTAATTATTATTATTATTTAAAAATGAAAATAGACTTATGAGATCTACACGAGCCAAACGTCCATATGTCTGGCTGTGTGTAACTATGTATGTGTATGTACATATGCCTGTCACCCCTCATTAATTACTACACGACCAATCAAATTTGGTACAGAGGTAGCACTAGAAAAGTACACATCAGTGTCATAATTTATATCGATGCCATATTAACCAAAACAAAATGGTGGCTACTGAGTGACCAAAGATAAAATTAAATTACGACTTAACTAATCACCTGATCTCTACAAAATGTTGGACGGATAGACCTTCGTGTACACAGCATCTAAGGCCCAGACCGCAAGGCCATCAACCGAATAACGTGAAGATGGGGGCCGTGCGAATCCTCAAATTATAATAAAATCAATCAATGCTCACAGAATTTAGCATTCGGGTAGGTTGGTGTAAGGGTGTCTATTAACAATTTGATGACTATAAAGGAGCGAATTTTAAGTGCAGCCATGATCATAAAATTTTAATATATAAAATTGAATAACTCTGGACATTTATTATCTACAAATAGTGACCAAAATCAGTGAGAATATTGGATCCTATAAACACCTTAACCAAAGTTTGGAATAGCAGAGATATGGATAAACTGACTGCGTATATCAACTCAGTGATGTGCACACAAGAAGTATGGAACCAAATTAAAAATCGTCCTTGCAGGTCCTGTAGAGTACAGTGCTTGCAGTACATAGGACAACAGGGTACCTGTGCGCTCTACGACAGTATTACAAACTTTTGTCGAGGTGTGTACATGGCCTTTTATGATAATCTTGTTGAATATACTGTACGTCACTCGATTGATGGGAAGATCTAATGCCTGCAGATGCAGATTCCTCTTCAGCGATATCAGTACAACGGCTCTTGCTGAATGGACAAGTGGTACACACGTCTTTTCCTGATGCCACATCTTCTTTATTTCTTCTGTCGATTCGATTTATTTGCTGATAGTTTGGCTGTACGAGTGTTATACTTCGTGTATATTGGCATAATGATGTCGATTAAATACGTGTGTCTTTTGGATTTCTTTTGTCCACACGAATTAATTTATCTAGGGTGACAGATCTGTCCCAATGGATTTTGTGGATCTCACTTATAAGAACTGTGCTTGGTGCGTTATTATTATTATTATTCATATGCTTATAAATATTCTTCTTCTTAAGAAATGAGCATGTTTGAGACTGTTAATTTCCTTTTTCGTGAAACCAAAATGACTACCTTTATAGATGTGGTCCATGCAATTGACTACTTATTGTTAATTCCATGTGGTGAATGGAGACCGAGATAGAAGAAATTCCTGAGCTATGCAAGTACCAGGGTTTATGTTCTTGAAAATACTCCCCTTAGTTCCACCTTATTTGAGAACCGTCCTTCAAGATATAAAGTATAATATCTTGTCGTCCAAGCGTGCCCACGTTCAATGGCCCTCTAAGAGAAGAGAATCTTAGATGGAAATACATTGGTGATACGAGGAAGCTCATCAGCTATACTTGGCAATACAAGAGGGTACGAGCTAATTGAAGTAGTCCACTCTTAACATTTATAGTTTGAATGCATGCATCTCAAAAGTGTACCATATATGATTTTTTTTGGACAATTAACATGTCTTCAAAATCAATTTTCGGGAATGATTTACTGTATATATTGAGATCTCGAATATGGTGTGAATTTCCAACCATTTATAAATCGGTTTCTGGGTTGACAGGTGATTTTTGTTGTAATAATCTCTTATGTTCATTCTTGTCTTGTAAGACGGACTTTTCATTTGACTTTCTGTCTGAGAGACGAGATATTCTAGATCATACCTAATGTTGAATATATATTAGTTGAAAAAGTGCAAAAGTTAATTACCCACATAGGACATGATAGATGTAATACAGTATTTTAAATGGGTTAGTACCGGGTGAGTTAGCCGTGGTCGTTACGACATGACTGCTGGCAGTCACTCATATCCGGGAGGCGAGGTGGTTCAAATCCCCCCGCCGGCAACCTTGAAGATGGTCTTCTGTGGTTTCCCATCTTCCTTCCAGGCAAATGCCGGGGTTGGTCCTTAACTATAGGCCACAGCAGCTACCTTCCAACTCCTAGTCCTTACATTCAAACTTTCCTCCCCAGACAACACTCCATACGCGACGGTACGTGTAGCTCACCCATTGGGTGTCCGCCTTGAAGCAGCTACAAAAACTGGCGAGCCGAACATGTCCTCGGACACTCCTGGCACTAAAAGCCATAAGCTAAAAAAAAAGGGTTAGTATTGCAATTAAAGTTGTAACTTTTCAGACGGTCAACACGGATTTGCCTAATATGTTGCGATGTTTTAACAGTGTATTGTTGTAAAAGAGAAGCCATTTTGTACGTAGCCTACGGCTAGTTGCGTGGTATTTTTTTACTGCGAGGTAGGCGTGTAATCTTATTGTTTAGAAATCTCTGTTAAGTGCGTACTTAGAATATGTAATAAATCATCTAGCAACAAATGCAGATTTTGATTTCCTTGGCGTGGTGTAATAGAGCCGTGTTGGAGGCTAGGCCATTTTCGTGAACCTGTAGAAGGCATCAACGAAAGTGTGTATATTATGTAAAGTAAGTGTAATTAGTGATTTGTGTAGTTGATGAATTTGTAACGGAATGTCACCTTATTGATTATTCCAGTGCCCTAGATGTACTTGGGCAGGTTGGATAAATATATATATTGTGTTATGGGGGCGTTTCGTTCTGCGAAAGGACTTTCTCGCGTGATTTCCTCGATGTTGGGGCGTATTTCTAGAGGGTGTTGGGCATCGTAGTAATTTATTATTGAGCTATATGCTGCTTATTTAAATGCCATCAGTTGTGTAACTTCTTCGTATGGATAATTTTTATTTTGATTCCCAGTGTTGATCTTGATGCCTAATCGAGAAGTAGGAGAGAATATCAGCTATAAACCTACGATGTTGGTATGACAGTTTGTGAATCTACTGAGAATGAACGTGAAATCCTGATTTCTTGATGGTGGCCAATGACCATAGGGTAGTGACTGGGATGTCTGCCTGTGAGATAGTTAACGCTCGAGGAAGCTACCTATGTATTAGGTAGGGCTAGTATGGTATGCCACTAATGAGACTAGTGTTTGTATGTGTATCGATGTTGATCACACGTGACTGGCGACATGAAACTCAGGTGGTTAGTGACCATGGATTTTGTGCGGTGATTGGCAGTGCTGAACGTTAATACGCTTTTGTTCTCGGAGCTCTGATTGCACTGGCCTGTGATTGGGCGGTATTGAAGACTTTAGACCTTTCACTGGAACACTTATTAGTACTAGCCAACGTGTGTTGTGTGTTGATATAGTGTGGTTAGTACATGGTTTCCTAACTGTTCCTTTGATTAACTAGCCGGTATAAGTTATCAATTATTAAAGTATTATATAATTTAGACAACCCATGCCAGATAATTTATTTTAACTGTGAGTTTCTGCCACAATTATATAGTAATTTAATTTCTATGACAATTCTTCGAAAACCTTTCCCTTAATTTATCATGTTTACCATGAACTCCTTAATATTTCGGATTTAGCTGAGTCTTCCCTAATGCTTGCTCTGTAACTCCACGTGGAATCCAGAGTCCAGTCATGGCGGCCGACTCGCTTGTCTGGTGTCCAGTTTTGCACAGTTGCACGTAATTGTGTCCAACCTGGTTGCTTGCTCTTAGTGGTGAAAGTGGAGAGTTGATAACGATGTACCTCGAGCAGGGAAAGCTTTGGCTCCAGGCAGCCATTTCAACATGGCCACCTAACTAGGTTGCAAAAGCGAGCCGCTTGTTAACGAGGAGAGAGAGAGTGCGAGACAACATTACTTACAGTACACCATCATAGCTCACACCACTCGACTCGTATGACCGATCCTAAGTGACCTAATCGTTTAAGCCATTTATATGATTCAACAAGATGTTCAGTAAAGAACATATAGCCTACTTTCTCCTAAATGTATGAGTATAGTTATAACTCGTTGTTATTATCAAAGAGTATAATAGAACTATTCTTTGTTGAAGACCTTAGAAACGATTTACCTCTACCAAACGCCACGACCTAGATAAAAACTGCTACCATCATTGAAGAAAGAAAGAAAGATAAGAAGTATATCAAGAATGTTATGGATCTGGAGACATAATCGACCGGACTGGCGGCGTGGCTCAGCGGTAACGTTCTCGCTTGCTGGGCCCTAGGTTGCAGGTTCGTATCCTGGCGCAGTCAGCTGGCATTTGAGGGTGCACAAATGCGAGGGAGCCGTGTCAGTACATTTACTGGCACGTTAAAGATCCCCTTCGGGCCAAAATTCCGGCACCCCGGTGTCTCTAAAAGCAGCAGTAGTTAAAAGGGATGTAAAACCAATAACATTATTATTATTATTATTATTACGACCTGCCGTGGGCAACATCCAACTTTGAGTTGAGGCATGTCTTTACACGTCTGGTTGTGCATGGCTTTCACAACCCTAATTGAATTAACAAATCTTTCCATGACCCTACAGAGACGTGTGTATACAAACTATGTGGATATTTTCGATAATATAATCCTAACAGAGCGAGTGCATTCTAGCGGCCAGAATAAGAAACTTTTCAATAAAATCTGGAAGTTACCTTTTTGGCAGCTAGATGTCTCGAGTAAATCTGCTGGCGAATTATGTTTTAATTAAATATATATTTTACACCATAATGTGGACAATATAACGCTTAATAACATTTTCAAGTAACGCAAAATAGGCTGTTACAAACCCTTTAAAATAAAAAGTTAAAATGTATCGTAGTATCAACTTGTCATTCTTCAAATTCGATGCGCATAGAATGATAATGGTATAGTAATCAATGGATCCCCACGTAGACTAGTCGGGACATCTAGTGGTGAAATATCGAACAATATAATCCTAACAGAGCGAGTGCATTCTAGCGGCCAGAAGAAGAAACTTTTCAATAAAATCTGGAAGTTACCTTTTTGGCAGCTAGATGTCTCGAGTAAATCTGCTGGCGAATTATGTTTTAATTAAATATATATTTTACACCATAATTTGCACAATATAACGCTTAATTTTAAAACATCTGAGTCGTTACAAAACAATAAACATATAACATTTCAAGCAAAAAAACTAGCTCTGATCGGGTTTGAACCATAGGAATCTGAGCGACAGGCTATCGCTCTACCACTGAGCTAATTGTGTCAACGAATATCGTTCTATTTAAAATGACTTACATAGTACTTGTTAGCAAATAATGATTTATACTAAACGATTTCATCACTGGAGTATATTATTTATATATAAGGCATTTCATACAAAGTTTATTTATTTTTTATCAGTACGCTATATTGCATTCAATACTCAAATTAGTGAAATATAAGTCAGGCACAAGATATCCGCTGCCATCTTGTCTTATTAATGAATCAGCTGAGCTTTTTAAAATCACGTCTGCACTATAGTATTACAAAATAAACTTTTAATTTCGTACGTGCCTCTTCCTTTAGAACAGTTAAAACGATTCTCGGCTCGATAATCGGAACTGGTGGGTCCCATGATATGGATTATAAAGTTTGCATAATTCGCACGGCCGCCATCCTGAAATGGTATGGCGGACGACCTTGTAGTTTGGTCACAAGACGCATCCTATACGAAGGTATGTTGTTACCAAATTTGGTAGAGATTGGATGATTTGGTTAGTCGTTATTTGATTTTACGTTTTGAACGTTTGAGTGGCCGCCATTCAGTTTTAGTAAAGATGGCGGCGATATAAAACATGACACTGAGGTGTCCTTTGCTAGTGCTACCTTTGTACCAAATTTCGTTCAATTCGCATTCACCGTGTTCGAATTGATAGGGGGGGACAGACATTCAGAGTACACACACTCACACACACACACACACACAGAGACTCACACACACACATACACACACACAGACTCACACACACACATACACACACACAGACAGACACACTTTTTTCGCCCTGTGTTGATCTCATAAGTCTACTTTCATTTTTTGCAAAAATCGAAAGTAGGCTAAAAATAGCCTGTGAGAATCCGACTTTGGCACTCAGGGAGTCATCTAAAGGATCATGATCTTCTCAAAATATTCAGAAAATCGCCACTCAGTGCCTTATCTGGCTGGACAGCAAGAGTTTCGGGTTTGAAGTTTGATGAAACAACGACCTATCATTTAGCGCAGTTCTTAGTTTATATTTGGTAGGGGCGGTGGTGCTGACGAACTCGCACCTCTCACTCAACACAGAAAAGGCAAGGGGAACCCCTCTCTAGTATCGTGAAGCAGGATAAGCCACTACAATCAATGCTAGCAATTTAATGGAAGAGATTCGTGCTGGTCGAAAATGGTTAAATTTGCAATAAATTACCATGCTATTATTTGGAAGGTTTGCCTCCCTTTCTAGAGCCAGAGCTACTGTGCAGCGCGAGACAGCGTCCTCGTTAAATGGATCCATTTGCAACGGAAGGCGAGAACGATAGAGTTAAGTGATAGCTGAAACAAAATAAGATGCTACTCCACGCTGTCCTAGCGGCTGTCGTCATCAATTCCCCTCGCACTTAGGCAAGTCCCCGGCAGACGCGACGTTATTGGCAGCTTTAGTATAGCTGCGAATTTATTATATCCCACAGTAAGCTTGCCTTCAGCGAAAAGTGTGCAAGAAAACCAATTCAGATATTATCGACAAGACATTATTTTACCTGGAATTTTTAACTTGTAAGCGTTAAACTTTCCTGGTGTATATCCCTAGTTTATATCTCAAGATTTGCTCCAATAAATTCAGTGACCACTAGAACAGCCCTGTCAGCGATAATCGAGGACCATTGAGTTTCGATTCGGCCACTACCTTTGTAGCTAAGCGTGGTATATAGAGCTCAAAATTGAATACTTAGAGGACTATTGAGAAATAGATGGTTCGAATCCAGGCTTCAAATGCCAGCTGTGATGATAAGTCGCTTATAGCTAGGGGATTAGAGAGGTCTTTTATCATTTCAAATGATCTTGTCGACTTCGTCGTTATGCTTGGGTCCAACGTTATGCGTTACGGAGACGGAGACGGAGACGGAAGTGACGTCATGCTGCCGCGCGGGAAGTGACGTCATGCAGCCGCGCGGGAAGCGAGAGCGTGACGTCATGCAGCCACGCGGGCAGCAGAAGCTAATGGTTATTGGAGTCTCTTGAAAGAGCGACCTGGGGCTTTGAGCGAAGCGAACACAAGAATACAGGGTGGCTTCTAAAGAGCTATAAAAGATGCCATATAAGAATACAGGGTACCTCCTAAAGAGGTGTGCAGGATATCAGAGCAAAATACAGTACAAGATGCCAGATAACAATACAGGGTGACTCCTAAAGAAATATACAAGATGCCAGATAAGAATACAGGGTGACTCATAAAGAGATATACAAGATGCCAGATAAGAATACAAGGTGACTCTTAAAGAGGTGTACAAGATGGCAGAGAGGAATACAGGGTGGCCCCTAAAGAGGTGCACAAGATGCCAGACAAGATTACAGGTAGACTCCTAAAGAGGTGTACAAGATGTCACACAAGAATACAGGGTGACTCCTAAAGAGATATACAAGATGCCAGATAAGAATACAAGGTGACTCTTAAAGAGGTGTAAAGATGGCAGAGAAGAATACAGGGTGACTCCTAAAGAGGTGTACAAGATGTCACACAAGAACACAGGGTGACTTCTAAAGAGATATACAAGATGCCAGATAAGAATACAGGATGCCTCCTAAAGAGGTGTGCAGGATATCAGAGCAAATTAGAGGGTGACACTTAACGAGGTGTACAGTATGTTAGATTCAATTCAAATACAGGGTGAGCCTTAAAGAGGTTTGCGAGATATCAGATTCAAATAATAAGAGTTGTAAAAGATGTCAGACTCAAATACAGGGTGACCCTTAAAGAGGTGCCCGTGCGGGAAGCCTAAGTTAATGGGTAATGGAGTCTGTTGAAAGAGTCCTGGGGCTTCGAGCGAAGCGATAAGCCCTCCTGAGCCTTTCTAACATGTTTAGCCTTTGTAGCATGCGTCATTTGAAATGATATAACGTCTAGTCTTTCAGACTGACTGTAATTATTTTCACTGTTTTAGTGGAAGTATACTGCACATTTTGTTGGTTGGTTCTTTGAATAAAAGTAGCACTTATCAAGTAAGAACGAAATAGCAGCAGTTATTGTTCGTTTAGGGGATTATACAACATCGTGACCGTCATCCCTGTGAACTTTGGTGTGGTTAGAATCGTTTAATAGCCTATATTATTTTAGTGTCTATATAGGTTGGAGTATTATCATTGGAGCAATGATAGGTAAGGATACTTCGTAGTCTTACGTTAGGTACCGTCCTGGCATTTGCCTGGATTGAAAGTGAAAAACCATTTCAGGTATATTTCGAACTAATTAGAAATATCAATATTACCAACTTAATTTCGTCCTTATTCTAGACAAAATCATTGGTATGAATCTTAAATTTAAAGAAATTAGGCTCCTTAGTTCGTTACAGAAATAGTGTAGCCTAATAGAGCACCACAGTTGGCAGCCCTCATGAGTCTGAATATATTCTTAGATCCATCTGATAAGGTATAGAATGCACATACAAAATTTTGTTGATGTTCAATGGATAATATGGTGGTTACATACAGTTAGACATTGGATCTATAAGCGCGCGTAAACACATGTAGACAACAATGTCATGTATGTTTTGCTTAGAATTAGTCTGAAATTTTATGATCTATTAGTGTGTCAATTTTGGATGAAATCCATTTGTTAGTATAGAAGTTACATGCATTTAAAGGTTGGACCTATCAGCAGGCTTAGAATCATGTTGGCAGCACTGACGTATATTAGGTACTCCAAATTAATGTTAAAGGGCATGTGTGCAAAGTTTCGAGCTGCTGGCTTGCATACTTTCTGATATATTGGTATTAGGATAAGAAAATAAAGAGAACATTTATTAACAGTTAGCAGCCCTGGTTGCTCTGAAGAATACGCATAGTCATATCCGTTATAATACACATAGTACATACGAAATGTGGTTGAAATATAGTTGATAGCATGGAAGTTACATGCATTTAACGATATGACTTATTGGTAGTCGGATAATCATGTTGGCAACATAGACATGTATGGCCTCCTGGAAATTAAACTGAAATACTTTTATCTATATGTATGCCAATTTTGGAATAGTTCCCATGCATACCTTCAGAGATATCCAACATGAAGCCAAATTTGAATTGCGATTTTTCAGCATTTGGTAGCATTAACGTCATTTTAAATTCAGGTATAGATCTTTACTCATACCAAATTTGGTTAGGATAGCTGGAGTTGTATAGGAGTTGATGGGGGGACATACACACAAGGCAGAAAGAAGGACAGACAGACGGACATACAGACACACATTTTCCCGGATCGATCTCATAAGTCTATTTTTACCTCATTTTTACAAAATGTGAAAAGTAGGCTAAGAATGATTATAACAGGCGTGTTTTCGACCAGAATAATTAACGGAATAGAAAGGGAGTCGCAAATTATTCCGTTAAATATAGGTTTCTGGTTAATAGAGGTTGGCCTGTGCTAAAATAATTAAACCATGGACATGAATATAAGAAATTTTCTGAGAAAACATAAAATGGTGTACATACATTATTCCGTTTTGTATTTACATATTTCTGCTACGAATTAATTCAGCACTGAATCACTTTTACTCTCGTGTTGAGATATCAAGCACAGCTCGAAGCATTTTTTTTTGCGTATGGCTTTTAGTGCCGGGAGTGTCCGAGGACATATTCAGCTCACCAGACTTAGTAGCTGCTTCTATGCGGACATACATGGGGTGAGCTACAAGTGTGGAGTGTTGTCTGGGGAGGAAAGTGTGAATGTAAGGACTAGGAATTGGAAGGTAGCGGCTGTGACCTATAGTTAGGGACCAACACCGGCATTTGCCTGGAAGGAAGATGGGAAACCACAGAAAACCATCTTCAAGGTTGCCGGCGGGGGGATTCGAACCCCCTCGCCTCCCGGATGTGAGCGACTCCCTGCAGCCACGCCGTAACAACCACAGCTAACTCACCCGGTGAAGCAATAATGACTACGGCCAAATTATGTCGGTTATTTAATTTTAGAAGTGCACAGTTAGAAGCTGGACTTGAAGCTGATTGACGAGGGCCGAGTCTAAAATGTGCATTTGTGCTCATTAATGCGAGCATTGGGAACGGCTTGAGTAACAGGAAACAGGCAATTAGTCGTACACTTTGACATGTATGTTGGAGAACAGTAGAAGGAAGACCCATTTCCACATTCCTTGTTAGCCAAAGAATCAACTGTTACAGCACACACAGTAGATTTTCACAGGGTGTCTGAAAATATTCTAAATAATGCATTCTGGAACTTGGAAATTGTCCGTTAAAATGCGTTGTCTATTTTGATATCCATTGTCCGCGTAAAACAATATCCGTGTAAAGAAGGGAATTTAATACGTTATTCACCCCTAAGTTCAAAAGGACGGTGAAATATTTCCGTCTAAGACAAGTTTCCAATTAACAAAGGGTCAGTTGAAGGTAGGTTTTATTGTATAGCTGATATGAAATTGAAAATCCACAGCCTGCTTCCAGTCGACCGACCGGGTCAGGGAATGGAATGAATGACACCCCTATCTAGCGGTGAGGATAGGAACTGTACCGGCTGCCGAAGCCTGTCACACTCCCCTGGGGCAATGATTAAATGAATGACAGAAGAATTGAAATGATAGTGGAGAGTGTTGCTGGAATGAAATTGGTGACAGGGAAAACCGGAGTGCCCGGAGAGAAACTGTCTGCCTACATTTTGTTCAGCACAAATCTCACATGGAATGACCGGGATTTGAACCACGGACCCAGCGGTGAGAGGCCGGCGTACTGCCGCCTAAGCCACGGAGGCTCCATAGGTAATATGAAACCAAACTATTTTTCATACATCCGGGATAATTAGGGAGTTACGCGAATGACCTGTGGATACTTCTAGACCACGTTAGGGAAGTACAAAAGGAAACAGGTGTGAGGAATTGTCTACATTCTAGTAAAATGTGCTGATTAAGATTTTGTTTGGCATTGTTAACTGCAATTTATTTTCAAGTGATTGTAGTGGGTCAATCTTAGATAATTATTATTTAGGGCAGAGATGACTCGAGTCTGTAATTTTCGTACTGATGGACTGAACTGATGTTGGGATCATTTCGGTTCTCTATCGAGACATGAAATAAATATTACATGACATATTTATCACAAAATAAAACGCTTGTGTGTACAAAAAATAGGGAGAGGGTATATAAAAGCGTGTTATTTTGTGATGGATATGTCATGATATATTTCTTGTAGGTTAGGACGTTTAAATGCTTGCTTTACCACCTAATGAAACTGGGTATATTTTGTGTTGACCGACTGAAAAGCTTTCTATAATAGAACTAGTCAACACTGAAAAATGGCTTCTAACACTTCAATGTTTCATTGCTCATGGTGTCCGTAGGAAACTAAGAGACATAGCGTCGTTGTTCCCAGGCTGATAAAAGGAACGTCATCTTAAAGCTGCCGTAATGGTTCCCTGCTAGTGGATGTAAGCACAAGCAGCCCTATCGTAATTCTTGATTACTGAGTGGAGCTGTGGGAAGCGAGTGACCACAGGGCGATGTGAACAAATTACACCATTAGTTTGCCAGGTAACTCTAATTAATTCATTAATCAGCTAGAAGTTATGTTCACGTTGGATAAAGTTACAGAACGAAGAACTTAAACGTTCCTCTAAGGAACTCTGCTTCATATCTAGAGTTTCTACGTTGTTTTAAGGGCCAGCCATCGGCAAGGAGTAAAAAGGCTTCTCTTTTAACAAGGGAGCTTCAATCTCCCAATATCTATGAAACTTTGCATACACGTCGATCTGGTCACATGGAAAACATCTTGCATGGTCTGATTATTGACGCAAGACTGCATCACCCCTACTGGGTGTGCAAT
The DNA here is from genome assembly GCA_946902985.2 of Meconema thalassinum. Taxonomy (NCBI): domain Eukaryota; kingdom Metazoa; phylum Arthropoda; class Insecta; order Orthoptera; family Tettigoniidae; genus Meconema; species Meconema thalassinum. The sequence goes on along the minus strand of OX336388.2, from coordinate 1,806,876,684 downwards.
CCTGTGCATGTCTACTTCACATAATCTCTCTCACCAATTGCACTACTTGGTGATAAGGCCTGTGGTAGTTGTCGAGTGAAGTATCCTAGCTACAGCAGAGAGATTTGTCGGAGAGGACATGATAACTCAGTGTGCACAACCACATGTGTTTCTCCAAATCCCTCTTCCGTGTTCAAACGTGTGCAATTCGTTCTCTCTGGAGTTGGGCCCTAAACATTTTGGGGATGAAAAACTATCATATATGTTTGACCTGGCCAAAAAGGGGGCAAAGTTTCACCATGATCGGGGATTGACGTTTGCCATCTACCCTTGTAATGTGCTGGATGGTTGGTTGGTTGGTTTAGGGGCTGCGACAACGCGGTCATGCAGCCTCGTGTACTTTGGGTGTGTGTAGAATCAGTCTGATAATCGGTGTTAATTGTGATAGCTGTAATAGAAGGTACTAGAGTTTGACTCCTAGACTATTTATAGGGTCTTCTTTCTATCTTATAAGTAGTTCTGAACCTCCAACTGCTTCGGCTTTCACGGCTGGCGTTTGCATCTAGATCTAGATGTACAAGTTGTCTAGTTTTGTAGGCCGTGACCCAGGCAGGATGTTTTCTCTACATCCTGTCTGGCCTACGGCCTACAAGCCCGGATAAATTGTACATAGCTCCAAGGATGTGTCTCTGAAACAGAGTTTAGTTGCGGTAGGGTGGCAAGTTTCATTAAGCTGATTCTTCTCTTTCCCTGCTAACAGCACGGTCCCCCATAGCCAGTTATCCTTCCAAATTTTGATCACGTCCAGTATTAACTTACGGGATTCAGTGCTTCGAAACCCCTATGTGGCATCAAGAGAGCAATATGCCAGGCATGAAGTTGATAATTGAAGTAGCCTAATTTGTTTTCATCTGAATGAGGAGAGTAACTACTCGTACAATAGCCCTTTGACTAGCACTCTTCTGCTCCACTGAACTGGGGCAGCTCCATCCTTTTTCCCGCCTGTCACTCCACTTGTCGATGGTGGACAATTAATACATGGAGCAAAGATACACTGAGTGACGGCCGCTTTCGATATGATCAATCATCAAACCGAGAGAAGCGTATGTTCCGAGTAATTGATTCACATGAAAAGATCTAACTGATTAGATTTTGTAACTCTGTTTGGAGAACTAGCCCGTTCAATAACGATTAAATTGGTCACCTGTGTAATGCAGTACTGGGAAAAGCTGGTCGATCTGATATATCCGATTGATTCTGAATAATAACACCTCTATTAACGTGATAGGATTACTAATAATTGTCAACAAAAAGAAAGTCATCCCCTGGCACTATACTGCCCATGACGGGCTAAGGCCGACCAAGCGACCGCTGCCCAGCCATTCGGCCTGCAGATATTGGGGTGACGCGTGATCAGCGCGTCGGGTCCCCTCGGCCGTTAATCTTGGTTTTCGTGATTGGGGCGCTGTCTCACTGTCAGACAGCTACTCAATTGTCCTCACGAGGCTGAGTGCACCCCGTTCCAACCCAAACGTCCGCTTTAAAATCCCTGACGGAGCCGGGGATCGAACCCGGGGCCTCCGGGTGAGAGGCAGGCACGCTACCCCAACACCACGGGGCCGGCACTAATAATTGTGATAAAATTATCTCTGAACTAATAGAATCTGATGAAGGAATAATCGTGGAGTATGCATAACAATAAGATTTTAGGGAGGGATGAAAATTAATGGAACAGTTGACCAGAAGATATTCGCATCTCCCTATCAGAATACCATTACCGGCAGTTAGCTCTGCACTTCCCCATCCCACTTCTACTCTATACTACTGCAGCGTAAAACATTTGCCACGCTGAGCGTGTCTGTGTCTGCGTCCATTATTGCTCACGTCCGTAGGTTTTACCTGAAATTACTCTTCACGTGACCCCTGGGTAGTGCCTAGCGAGCAACAGCGAACAGGCGACCGGACATATCTCTCTCCCGGTCAAGATACAATAACGAGTATGGCATATAACCAAAGAACCACCAGTAACAACGCTGTCAAAACTTGATCAATTTAAATAGCTGCTCCTGTTTGGCTTTTTAAAGCAGCAAGACTTCAAGTTGGAGATCATACTTATTGGAGTGTCCTTGTGTGAATTATGATTTTTAAATATATATTTAAGCAATAAATGTTTGTTTTGTTGCTTTAAAATGTGTAAAACCAAATTAATATCTTAACTTAGAATACTTTGTCAGTTGATGAAACAGGGGAAAATTCAAAACAGATGTTTGCAAGGATATGCTACTGTGTATACTATTTATTCTGTGGAAAATTACATATTGTATCTGTAAAATCATACGCTAAATAAATAAATGTGAGAACCTACTGTCCAAAGAAGGCGGCTGCGTGGCGCAGTCGGTAGAGGTGCTGAGCTTCTAACTGAAAGGGAGCGGGTTCGATCACCACCCAGGTAGTAGATTTTAGATACAAAACAAGTTGTTCAGTAAAGAACATATAGCCTAATTTCTCCTAAATGCATGGGTATTGTTATAACTCATTGTCGTTTTCAAGGAGTATAATCGAATGTTGGTTGCAGTAGCTTGTTGAAATACAACGTGTTATATGGATATTAAACATGAATATGAGGCGCCCTTTGCTAGTGCTACCTCTGTACAAAATTTCATTCAATTCGGTAAAACCGTGTTGGAATTGATATGGTGAATCGATTTGCACACATACATGGCCGCTAACTGCAAACTATTGGGCTGATGACCTTGTAGTTCAGTCAAAAGATGATTCCCACAAAAATGTATGTTGTTGCAAAATTTGGTAGAGATCAAATTATTACGTAGGTCGTAATTTGATTTAAGCTTTTAACATTTGGGTGGCCGTCATTCCGTTTCCGACAAGATGGCGGCGATATAAAACATGACACTGAGGTACCCTTTGCTAGTGCTACCTCTGTACCAAATTTCGTTCAATTCGGTTTTACCGTGTTTGAATTGATAGGGGGAATCGATTTGCACAGATACATGGCCTCTATCTGCAAACTATTGGCCTGATGACCGTGTAATTTGGTCCAAAAATGCCCACTACATAAAGGTATGTTGTTGCAAAATTTAGTAGAGATCAGATGATTAGGTTGGTCGTAACTTGATTTAAGCTTTTGGCGTTTGGGTGGCCACCATTACGTTTTCGTCAAGAAGGCGGCGATATAAAACATGGCACTGAGGTGCCCTTTGATAGTGCTACCTTCGCTCCAAATTTTGTTCAATTCGGTTTCACCGTGTTTCAATAGATAGGGGGAATTGATTTGCACACATACATGGCCGCTATCCGCAAATTATTGGGCTGACGACCTTGTAGTTTAGTCAAAAGATTGTTCATACATCAGGGTATCATGTTGCAAAAATTGGTAGAGATCTGATGATTAGGTTGGTCGTAGTTTGATTTAAGCGTATAACATTTGGGTGGCCGCACTTACGTTTTCGTCAAGATGGCGGCAATACGAATCAATACACTGAGGTGCCCTTTGCTAGTGCTACCTCTGTACCAAATTACGTTCAATTCGGTTTCCCCGTGTTTGAATTGATAGGGAGAATCTATTAGTACACATACATGGCCGCTATCTGCAAACTATTAAGCTGATGAACTTGTAGTTTAGTCAAAAGACGCTCGCCATATAAATATATGATGTTGCAAAATTTGGTAGAGATCGGATTATTAGGTTAGTCGTAATTTGGTTTAAGCTTTGAAAATTGGAGTGGCCGCCATTACGTTTACGTCAAGACAGCAGCGATATAAAACATGAAATTGAGGTGTTCGAATTGATAGGGGGGATATACTTTCAGAGTACACACATTCACAGAGACACACACACACAGCCAGACACACAGTTTTTCGCCCTGTGCTTATCTCATAAGACTACTTTCATTTTTTGCAAAAATCGAAAGTAGGCTAACTACCACTTTCGGAAACGCAAATAGCCCTGGGGTTCAGTCAGCCTACACCAGAAATGAGTACCAGGGTAATTACTGGGGGCAAAGATGGCCGGGCGTGGAGCTGACAACCGCATCCCATCTAGAGCAGCGATGTCACAATAAGTGGAAGCCTCTACTTTCCACTACTCCCAGGGCCTCCATGGCCTGTACGGAGTTGGCTTTGCATTGCTTTTTATTGTCCAAGAGGAACTCTCTACGAAGAAAGGAGCTTCTTACTGTAGATGAAACCGTGATGACGTAGTGTTCGGGTACGAATGCCGCGCACGTGGAGTATTCCAGTGCCACCTAGATGCAAGAACTGACTATACATGGAAGCAGAGAATATAGGTGACCGAAGGACCTAGGAGGGGTTTGGCGACTATAAGTTCCAACGTACGCATTGAAAGTGAACTCATAGACGTGAGTTATCATGAACATAGATTGTATTAAACAATGGCTTGTGTAGCCAATTTATCAACGAAAATTACAGAATCTGTAATGTTAGAAGGCAATGCGCCCACGGAAATGAAGATCTGTTCACTAATATTGTTCCATAATGTTGATTAAAGTGAAAATCCACAGCCTGCTTCCAGTCGACCGACCGGGTCAGGGAATGGAATGAATGAAACCCCATCTAGCGGCGAGGATATGAACTGTGCCGGCGCCGAAGCCTGTCGCACTCCCGTGGGACAATGATTAAATGAATGACAGATTAAATGAAATGATAGGGGAGAGTGTTGCTGGAATGAAATTTGTGACAGAGAGAACCGTAATACCCGGAGAAAAACCTGTCTGCCTCCGCTTTGTCCAGCACAAATCTCTAATGGAGTGACCGGGATTTGAACCACGGACCCAGCGGTGAGAGGCTGGCGTGCTGCCGCCTAAGCTACGGAGGATTACTCCATAATGTTGATAAAATTGCTAATTTAGATGGATCAGTCGCGGTTTTAACTGACCATTTTTAGCCTATTTCGATTTTTGCAAAACATGATAGTAGACTTATAGAGATCTACACAGGGCCAAAAAGTGTGTGTCTGTCTGTGTGTCGGTCTGTGTGTCTGTGTGTGAGTGTGTGTACTCTGAATGTCTATCCCACCCCGCTATCAATTCAAACACGGTAAAACCTAATTGAACGAAATTTGGTACAGAGGTAGCACTAGCAATGGCCACCCCAGTGTCATGTTTCATATCGCCGCCATCTTGACGGAAACGTAATGTTCAAAGCTTAAATCAAATTACGACTAACCTAATAATCCGATCTCTACCAAATTTTGCAACAACATATATTTATATAGCGAGCGTCTTTTGGCTATAATGCAAGGTCATCAGCCCAATAGTTTGCAGATGGCGGACATGTATGTATGCAAATCAATTCCCCCTATCAATTCAAACACGGTGAAACCTAATTGAACGAAATTTGGTGCAAAGGTAGCACTAGCAAGGGAAACCTCAGTGTAATATTTTATTGTGCCGCCCTCTTGACGATAATGTAATGGTGGCCACCCAAATGTTAAAAGCTTAAATCAAATTACGACCAACCTAATCATCTGATCTCTGCCAAATTTAGCAACATTATAGCGCTATGTATGAAAAAAATCTTTTGACCAAACTACAAGGTCATCAGCCCAATACCTTGCGGATGGCGGCCATGTATGTGTGCAAATCGGTTCCCCCTATCTATTCAAACACCGTAAAACCGAATTGAACGAAATTTGTTACAGAGATAACACTAGCAAAGGGCACCTCAGTGTCATGTATTATATTGCTGCTATCCTGGCGAAAACATTATGGCGGCCAACCAAGTGTTAAAAGCTTAAATCCAATTACGACCAACCTAATCATTTGATCTCAGTATAAGCTCTCTCCCAGTTGTTCAATTTTCCAGTTAGAACTTTGGGTTTTAAAATGCGCAATAGAATGGGTTAAATCTAACAATAAAAGAGTGAGGATTTTCTGTGATTCACAATCTGCATTGAATTCTATAAATGACAAATATAATTCTAACCCAATAGCTGTCTACATCAGGACAACAGCTTAGGAGTGCTCATATATATGCACATCATGGATAAGGGGACACACTGGATTGGCTGGTAATGAAAGAGCAGACTAATTAGCAAAATCAGCGGCTACCACACATCTTGAAATAACATATAGGCCTAGTAAGTCTCCAATATGTTACGTTAAAAGGCAGATAAGGAAATACATATTGCAGGAATGGATATTTTGCATGGACATGTAGCCTGAAAGGATCTGTAACAAGAGAAATATTCTTCCCGGATGTACAAAATCGACTGTTATCAAAATTATTAGTGCCAAACTTTGTCCTCACACAATTTTTAACTGGTCATGGAAAATTCAAGTCTTATTTTGAACATTTTAAAATAGCGACAGACGACTAATCATGTTTTTGTGGATTGCCTCAATCGGTGTGTCACCTTATATTTGAGTGTCCTGTTTTTGAAAAGGAAAGATACTATTTACAATGCCACCTTAATAGCTGTAACCTGGAACTTTCAAAACCGCTGTATCATATTTAGGACAATTTCTCACTTTCATCAACAACATTTTTTTGTAAACTATGTTAGTAATATTTGTATTTGCTTTGTTTTTAATCTACAACCCTAATGCACCTGTGGTAAAATAGGGTTCCTGTATTGTTTTTTGGATATTCAATAATAATAATAATAATATTGTCGAATAAGCCGCTGCGCTGGTTCTTTGTTTCTGTGCAGGGTCAATATAATAGACACTTTTTTTAGCGTATGGCTTTTAGTGCCGGGAGTGTCCGAGGACATGTTCGGCTCGCCAGTTTTGTAGCTGCTTCGAGACGGACACCCAATGGGTGAGCTACAAGTACCGTTGGGGAGGGAAGGAGGGAAGTTGGAATGTAAGGACGAGGAGTTGGAAGGTAGCGGCTGTGGCCTATAGTTAGGGACCAACCCCGGCATTTGCCTGGAAGGAAGATGGGAAACCACAGAAGACCATCTTCAAGGTTGCCGGCGGGGGGATTCGAACCTCCTCGCCTCCCGGATGTGAGCGACTGCCATCAGTCATGCCGTAACCACCACGGCTAACTCACCCGGTATAATAGACACTAAAGTCACTTGATAGGGTTGACTATTATGAGCCTCCTCGTGCTTACTAGGCACCTTTGAGCCTCCTCGTGCTTACTAGGCACCTTTCATTTGTTTTGCTGATGGCCATGGGCTGCTAATTTGTACCCAAACACAAAAGAACAGTCGGGAGGCGTGCTTGACAGTATTTCCCCTGCTACTGTCACGCGCGTCAATGTTCTCAGATAGGGCAGTATTCGGCACGCTCCCCGCACCGCTCTACACGCCGCACCTACTGCTGAACTCTCAAGGCGAAGTACATAGCTACGCGCCGGTATTTTTACATGGGTTAAATTAAGGAAAAGTTCAGGCGTTGGCAAAAGCAGGAAAGATAATGTAGTAACAATTTGTATGTGTGTGGTTTAGGCTGAACGTGTTGTTGGCAGGGAAAGGGAACAATTAGAGATCATCTGTGTAGGAAACATCGATATTTTTACGTTTAGCTATCAGCTAGAATCCTCTAAGCGAGTGTATTGAAAATTAAACATTGTGGCCATTCATCTCCACGTACTTGGGTGCGTAGATGTTTTGTGTGATAACCGGTGTTATTGTGATGGCTGTATTAGTGTGAATATTTGTGAATCAGTGGAGGATTGATTGGAAATGAGACAGCCATGGCCGTGGATTGGGAAACATCCCGGCATTTGCCAAGAATAGAAGTAGGGAACCATGGAAGGCCACTCTCAAGATGGTGGAGGTGGGGATCAAACCCACATCTTCTCAGTTTTGCCTCACGAGGATGATCGTACTGAGACCGTTTAGTTGATGTCAACAACCACGATGACTCAACTAACGACACATAAATCGAATAAAAAGTACCGTGAGGATCAGGTGACCTTCCAAAAAGGCTAAAGCGGCACGAGAGTCCGTAGTCCATAGGGATCGTGGTACATGGTGACGATGGTCATAGACCGCCTAAGGAAAGGTTCACCTTAAAACTAGACTGAGAAAATAAACATCCAGACTCATGTAAAACACCGTGAAAATTTATTAAAATTCACAAGCCCCTAGCCTAGTTCGGAGGGTTATAATCGGCTAGTCCGCAAATTAATAAATAAACTAAGATAAAGAACAGGTCCCCTACCTGAGAAGTTACTGAAAACCCTCGCGAAAGATCTAACTCACAATGATAAAGCAACAACCGCAACGCTAGGAATATGGCACGACGCAAGTCCCTAGTTCAAGTTACAAGAGCAAGCTAATATCTGAATTTACATTTAACAGGGTAGCAAAACAAATCTAGGTTAGGATGGTACCATTTCGACATTTAAATTTAACATTAATTCAACTAGCTAAGTCCTATCAATTAACAAAATTTACGGCGATGACGTCCGTAAAAGAAAACAATTACATCCAAATGCTAAGTGTACAGCCATAAAAAAACAAACAATTTAATTATGCTTAATAACTATGTGCTAACAGCACACAATAAAATAACATGTAGGGTTTAATACACTTGACATCATAAATTAATAACGAAATAGACACAGTAGTTTTATTAAAAATTCCTGCCTACACCTTGGTTTACTCTTTGTAAACCATAGTCATCTAATGTGTATAGTTACGGTGACGAATGCGCAGTTGAGACCACGTCTGACATCGCATGGCCTGAGCTCCACAAGCTACGAACTCTAGGTTCGCACATGCTTCAGGTCGCTACAAAAATGTCAACTGTCCTAGTCATTTCCTCACAAGGAAATTATCTTCAACTGCACGGCTATGTCAACAGTTCCAGAATGCAAAGAACAAAGTTAGATAGAAAGAATCGTTAGTTAGGCTTGTTTTACAACAATTATGCATTTTATTATTAGAATGTCGGTTTATAGGTTTATCGTAGGTTTATGGCGAATAACATTGACAATAGCCTGGGCACGGAGTGTCTCCAACTGAGATCATTCTCCACCAAAAAGCCTCGATTCAACAGTCGGAATATAATCAACGAGTATAACAACTCGGACACACAATAACACGGGTTACCAGCGGCGCTAAGCTCGCGTTCAATAACTCTGGGATAGGCCTGTACAACAGTTACCTTCCAATAACATCTGGTCAACGGGATCATCCCCGGACAAAGCATACAATAACATCCTGCTATAACAGGGTAGACTTCACCATCCTATAGAAAACCTTACATAACTGTACCTGTCATACGACAATACACGCAACAGAGCGCTAAACTAACAAAAACCGATCCATAAAACAAGTGATCAAATACAAGAGTGGAAACTGGTTTCCATAAGCAAAATAGCAATGAAAGGAAAAGCGAATACAAATCGTACTCTGTCCTCGTCTATAGTAGTTTTGTCTCACAATGAAGCAGGCGTGCTCTAGGTCACTGGGTTACATAACCAGTTTATTCAAGGCCGGCGATTTAATCAATACAAAACCTGCACTTGGCCGGTTCATAAAAAACTTTACCAAATGTTACGGATCTCTACAGAGTCCGTGTATCAAATGCACGCTATAAATCTGAGTATAGTAATACAATTCCGTCTTTCTACCAAAGACGTCTAAATGAAAGTAAACTTACAATAACTGAAGCTCTTTGCTTTAAAAATGCAACTCAGTAGTTGCTAGAACATCAAATAAAAACGTGTCTCACACGACACAAGAAAAATATGATAAATGTGGCACAGATTCACACACTAGATCTGCTTAATGATACGTTGGGAACCGCGTTCGATGCTAGGCAACGAAACATTCCTTCTAGTTGTTAGGTTCAAACATGACCAAGAATAGCTTCTGAGCTTATTCAAAATGAAATATAATGCATTTACAAACTGGTAGTTACTGTCGACTACCTAAATGATACGACCGTTCTAACGACAGTCAGGGGTGTAACAAAGGATGGCTGCGAAGAATGCAGTCAATTAATAACCAAGGCATCTGATTGCCATAACTACAGTCAGCAAAGACTTGAAAATTACCCCAAGTAGGGTTGAACAAAATAGCCTCAAAATGACTACGATCAGGTTCAGCAAAAAGGTAGGCATTGACGTTCCACGACGTTCACCAAGCTGCACCAGGGCTGACCAAAATGTCTGACCCCGAGGGTGTCTCACTCTAAACTGAAATAAATGACATCTAACTAAACTAGTTACATCCCTACCTAGAAAAATGGCTGACACTGAGTGTGGTTGATTCACAAACTACATTAAAACTACTATACCACCAGAAACTAGAACAAAGAAGGGGTGTGACAAAAACTCACGAAATGGAGGAGCTCTCACTCAGCTCTGTATTCCACAACAAGGGTTGTACATAAACCTCTCTGGCTCTCTGGATCGGTATCCTCCTCATCAGGATTCCCATCTGGACTCCCCCAAAGACCAGGGTTCGATTTGTCCCTGTCGACATCTTCGTGGATATGCCTGGAAATGGCATTTTGGCTCCTTCCCTCTCGTTCATCGTTCTGGAAGTTCCACCATCATGCTGGTTCCTGTATAAACGTCACCCCCCCATACTGGGATGGTATTAGCCCATGGTGACTACTTCAACCATGGTGAATAAAAGTCCAATCACGTGGGTAGCGAAATAAGCTGCGTGATTATTCATCCTCTCACTTCCAAAAATTATAATGTCCGTCGTGACTATTATAGGCTTCAATTATAAGATACGACACAGCCTTAATCTTGCAGATGTGGATTAGCATGTGAGCTAATACTATTTTATAATGCTGCACGTGCTAGTGACGCTACTTTTGTATCACGCAGCATCCGTGAATTATACGACGTTTCAAAGATGAAATTTCCACTTTGTCAATTTAAATATCTCATACAATTATAATCCCACTTATTCAGGATAATTGTAACACTATTACCTGTATATTTCCACTAGGCATCTGCCCTCCACATACGCGTGGGTAATATGTGATGTCACAGCAATGTTGTGCAATACACTATACTTGCCAATAATTATTTCCCAAGCTTCTTATTTAATTCACTGGACTTCATCGACAGTGAATATTAGTATTTGCTTGCTCGATGGCACCTTATAATCACTTTTTAACGCTAAACAGCGGATATTCTTCTACGTTTCGTAGGACCAATGTAATTCCACGCCTACACAAGGCGGATTCTCAAGACGCAGTGCTCCGGTACTGGGTGTCTCTAGAAAGTAGGTCGTCAAAACGAAAACGTCGAGCGACTACTTACGTTCCTTTTTGCGTATCTGCAAGGGTATTACCTTACCTAAAGTAAAAATAAACATTCTCCAAAATGTTTTAATAATGCAGCATGTCGAAATGGAATATTCTGAGTCTCGTAGGAAAGATAAAAATAATTAATAAGACCTCAGATAATAATTAGCAGTTTACACCAAAGTCAAAAGTGCGATTCACCGCTACTTCAAAGTATCGCGTGATCTCTCAGCTTCACGTGGCTTCCTGGGTGTGTTCAAAAGTACAACATCCCATCATAAATGCTCTGTCATAAAAAAAATATCACATGAAACATAGCTCAGCGGGTTCAGTACCCCGTTCCAGCCCTCACACCGGAATTAAATATCTTGGCAGAGCCAGGAATCTAACCCGGAGCTCCAGGGCCACATACTTTTAATGGATACTTTGAAATCAAAATGGCTACCGTTTTCGTCTCTTGGAGTAGAAATACTCCATGCCCTCGCTCTTTTCCATTAAAATTTCTGAAGGACCGCTTGAGAAGGCAAAACTTTAATTAGCACCACGAATACTGGAGGGGGCTAAATAACCACTTGTCACCACTCTCTTCTTTGGATTCTGAATTTTCTATAGATAGACTATATTTATCTCTTGTTGCCCAACCTCAAATATATATTTCTACAAGAAAATTACATTTATATGTCATATAGGCCTACTATAGGCCAACGTAAGTAATGGTCACAATATTCTTAAATCTATGAAATAACAACCCATTCATCATGACGTGCCAAAGTACCCAGACACAATGTTACCACCGCGTACGTAAATTTCCTTCGGACGTCGAAAATCAAGAAGTGCTGAGGTATTCAAGACCCAAGTTTAGGAGCAAGAAAGAAATAGCATTCTAAAGATACGAGGGCTATTCCAAAAGTAAGGTCCGATTCGCCGTAAATATTTGAAAGCGGCACACAGGTCAAAACACGCATGCGCGCCGACTCCTGGCATGCCTTGTGCGGCAAAAGCCGCCAGTAGCGTTGTGACTATTGCTGTGTGCTGTTTATAGTGTCAGTTCGCAATGTTTAAGACAATTAATCAGCCCGCCGATTGTGAAGTAAGGGCAGTGTACAGAATTGTGTCTGAATATTTGCATTTTCGAAAATTGTCGTCTCGAGTGTTGTTGTTGCATGACAATGCCAGACCCCATACTGTGAATGACACGCTAACTCTAATCAAAAAATTTAGATGGGAACAGATGGATCAGCCACCGTACAGTCCGGACTTGGCGCCAAGTGATTTCCACCTGTTCCGCTACCTAAAGGAGTTTCTTGGCAGCAAGCGCGTCGACACAGATGATGAAGTGAAATAAGCTGTTAAAGACTGGTTAGCTTCGAAGGTGGCCGAGTTGTACGACTTCGGCATTCAAAAGCTTGTGGAACGATGTGACAAATATGTAAATAAGTATGGAAATTATGTAGAAAAATAGGGAAAGACGTAAGGAATGTCAATAAATCAATTGTTTTGGAAACAAGTTTTATTTTGGATGTTTTTTTTGAATAGCCCTCGTATATTAACAATCCTCACCCAATACGTCACTCGGAAAAAATACACCTGTGCTCTTTTAAAATCTCCCCATACTTACTAATATAACTGGTGTGAGAAATAACACATTTAGACACTTCGTCCTGCATGATCTTTGCTGTAAATACATTTCTTATTCGTTTACTGCGGGCAACAAAAGTACATAATTGGGCGGGTGCAGACTAGCCCGCGGGTCGTGATTTGCGAATGCCTGCTTCATGCTGTAGGTTTGCTCAAAGGGTTTACTCAAGGCAATGTCAAGACGCGCTCTCTCTCAACTAAGTGCGTAATCCTCTGAAATTGGAGGTCAGAAACTCGAAGCGAATGTTCTAAAGTAGAGTCGTTCTGGTCGAACTCAAACTAAGTTAAATAATTAGTTAATTTGCAATCAAGTTCTGGAGTTACACCTAGACTGATACCTTAATGTCGACAGCAATGAGGTGATGGCACTCTGAGCAGCTGAGAGACTCTGGCAGAAGGGAACTATTTGGAGGTTTAAACTCATATTAGGTGAATACCTATTTTCTTCCTGTGTGTCAAATTTCAAATTATTATATAGGTAAATGTCTCATGATATAATGTGATGTTATAGATGCATCTCTCTTCTTTATTGATCCTAAATGGCTGGCTTCACCTTGTTCCATCCCCATACCAAACCAAACCATGAGGTGCTACAGGCCATGCAGGACCTAGGACTAACTTTCACTATACTATTTCCGTCTTTTCAATACAATTTATTCATTCATTCATTTCGTATAGGCCATCTATGGACCGCGTCATTCCAACTGTCTCCTACTGGCTTTGATGTTTGCCCAGTACGCCCGCATTCGTTCTCGGTGGACTTCCTTTCAATACAATTTATTATTATTATTATTTTATTTTAAAATTGGGACATGTTTCGAACGGCCAACTCCGTTCTTCTTCAGCCAATATACAATCAAGTAAAACATGGATAAAACACTTATAAATACACATAGTCATTTAGACTTAAATATAAAATTGACACTGAAAATCCACAGCCTGCTTCCAGTCTCCGACCGGGTCAGGAATGGAATGAATGAAGCCCCCATCTAGCGGCGAGGATATGAACTGTGCCGGCTGCCGAGGCCTGACGCACTCCTCTGGGGCAATGATTAAATGAATGACAGATGAAATGAAATGATAGTGGAGAGTGTTGCTGGAATTAAATGTTGACAGGGAAAACCGGAGTACCCGGAGAAAAACGTGTCTGCCTCCGTTTTGTCCAGCACTGATCTCACATGGAGTGACCGGGATTTGAACCACGGACCCAGCGGTGAGAGGCCGGCTTGCTGCCGCCTAAGCCACGGAGGCTTCTAAAATTGACACTAACTTAATTAAAATTTACATTGTTGAAAATAACTTGCTAAATATTAAAATATACATATTTTATGCGTATTTATAAGTGTTTTATCCATGTTTTACTTGATTGTATATTGGCTGAAGAAGAAAGGACTTGACCGTTCGAAACATGTCCCAATTTTAAAATAAAATAATAATAATAATAATAATAATGAATTGTATTGAAAAGACGGAAATAGTATAGGCCTAGTGAAAGTTAGCAGAATATTCAATACGGACCTAATATGGAGAATAATACTCTTTTCAGACCTTGGCCTACCAAGCGACCGCTGCTCAGCCATTTGGCCTACAGATTATGGGGTGACGCGTGGTCAGCGCATTGGGTATCCTCGGCCGTTAATCTTGGTCTCCGTGACCAGGTCACTGCCTAACTGTCAGAGAGTAACTAATTGTCATCACGAGGCTGAGTGCACCCCGTTCCAGGTCCCACGTCAGTTTCTAACCGAACCTGGGGCCTCCGGGTGCGAGGCGGGCGCGTGGGGTTCGAGGTCCAAATCCGGGGCTAATCGATCAGCTTTTTCTGTTCTCTCCCTTCTCCTTTCAAGTGGAACCAGATTGTTTGTTGACATTAAGACACGGAACCAGAGTGATATGATATTGAACGTTTGCTTTGGTGTGCGTAAGGGAGCACGGGCTTGACTGCTCGAGCTGAGCCGTCACCTGATGACGTCATATGTTTAACAATATTGTCGCTACAGAGAGTATAAAAATTAATAAGAGACACCCTGTATATTTATCCCGCCTAATCTAACTGGGCAAGAGGGTGTCGACAGACTGAAAAGTATAAATTGATAAATTGAAAGAATTACTCTTTCGGATATAGAATTACCACGTCAGACTGTGTAGAAATATATTAACACCCACAACATTTCAACAGAAAATGGAGATACTTTAGATGAACATCATCCAATGGCCAGCTGTTAGTCAGCTCCTGGAGCTTGAATGACGTCACGCTCGACCTCCACTTCCTCCCCTTCCCCACATCCACGTTCAGGGGAGGAGCATTACATGACTACCAACCTATTACATAAGAATATATCAATAACAATGTCACGCGGGAACTAAAACCAAAGAACTATCAACCAGAAACTGATCAAATCATATTTGTTGAGGACATTCCAATAGCCTGTATAAACCTCAATCAGCGCCACTTCCAGCTATTCGGAAGAAATGTTTGAAAATGCCAACCGCACTTGTTGGTAGAATGTGAGAAGATATCAGGAATTTCTGTACATTACATGACCTAATAATCCGAAAAACTGGTCTGAAAAATACTCAACCGGACTTCAAGGGATACACCAGTATAATAATACGCAACTGTCCTCACTAGTCGAGTACAGCTCGTTGTTACCTCTCCTAATAGAGCCGGGAATGGATTCCGGGACCTCATTGACAAGAGGACACCCATACACTACGGTGCCACACTGATCAAGTAGGCTACTTCAAAGTAATCATTATTAGCGTGCTATTCCCTGTGAAAGCCTACACTAGTAAAATAATACTCAATTGTCCACACTAGTCGAAGTACAGCTCGTGGTTACCCTCGTTAATAGAGCAGGATGCGGCCGTAAATATTTTCACCATGCGGATATAGTTTGCTTGGCTGTGCGGATAGCAGATAAGCTGCGGATAATGTCTGGAGCAAATTTGCGGATAGTTTTTTGAATACAATCCGATCTTGTTCAATATCATTACTAGGACCCGGATGTTTATGGCATATCATATTTTTCCGATATGTTTAATTTCATAACAAATATAAGCTTGCCACGGTGGGTGAGTGGATAGCGTGTCGGTCTACTAAACTCCAAGATTGCAGGTTCGCTCCTGGCCGTGGTAAGTGATTTTTGAAAGGCGGCAAAAATACGATACGCATGTCATACGATGTTGGCATGTCAAAGAACCCATTTGAATTCAGTAGGCTGTGTTCATAATGGCAAAATTAATCTCGGTAGTTTCAGCCAACACAAAGTTCCTCATTTCTCTACCAGAAAGCGCTATAGATATCTAACCTCCTTGACTTTCACAGCGATTCAAGGAACAACGAAATTCGACATGCAAGTTACCCTCTGGGTGTCAAATTACAAAGCTTGCAACCGGCACCCGAGGCCATACGATATTATTATTATAACAAATGTAAGGTGATGATTTAAGCTAATCTTATTCAAACTATGTCATTAAGCATAATTAACACTCCGAACTCTTAAAGATTTGCAATTCTGGCCTATAACATTCATTTTAAACATAGCGCATGTCGTACATAGCCTAAGGCAGCGGTTCCCAAACTGGGGGGTCGCGACCCCCAGGGGGGTCGCGGGCCGTTCGGAAAGGGGTCGCGAGATGTATACAAATAATGGTGAACTATGTACTTAAACTTAGATGGCCATCGGGAGTTTTAAATTAAATAACTTTGTACATTTACAAAATATCAATATATTTTACAGATTTTGTCAAAACAAAACAGAAACATTTAATAATTTTGATATGTAATTGTTAATACATTTCTAAGTAAAAAAGACTTCTTTAGTGAGAAACATGGGCCTGTTTTTTGTCAACAAGTTTCTTAAAATTCGGCTTAGTTTTAGATACACATACAATAAGGTCGTTTTCTACGTCCAGTCGATTTCTTGCCTTGGTTTTAATGTTGACCAATGTAGAAAATCCGAGTTCGCAGAGGTAGGATGTTGCAAAGGGCATGATGATTCTCAGAGCCACTGATGTTAAGCTTGGATACTCAGCTCTTCTTTGTAGCCAGAACTTGTCAACATTTTGGGTGCTGAAGGACAGTTGCAAAGTCATGTCACAGGATAGCTCGATGAGTTTGTCATGAATCAGTGGGTTTAAGTCTGCCTCGTTCACAGCCTGCTCGTTGAAGGGGTTAAGCACCCAGTTCCAACCGGTGTGTTGATCCTCGGGAATGTAGCTAAGGATCTGCTCTTGTAGACCTTGCAAGTGAGTAGTAACCAGTTTGGACAGGTTGTCAATGTCGGGATAATATTCATCGCTTCGATCAAGGGATGTGATAAGCTCATTTGTCAGTTCAAAGTTTTCAAATGTATTCTTCTCAACCCTGGTTGACCAAGTGGCTAATTTCTTTAAAAACGAATTGACTTTGTCTTGTGCAAAAAGTATGGTTTTGTCTCTTCCCTGCAAGGAAACGTTGAGATCGTTCAGATGATGAAACATGTCCGCTAAATAAGCAAGTTTTAACAGCCATTCATTGTCACTCAAAAAACCGGCAAGGTCTTTGTTTGCAACTTGAAAAAATGTCTTAAGCTCAGAGCGCAAAGCGAACACTCGAGAAAACACCTTCCCTCGTGACAGCCACCTGCCTCTGTGTGAAGCAAGAGGCATTTGTACTGTGCCTCCATTTATTCGCATAACTGTGATAACAGTCGACACTGTAATGGCCGGCTTTTTACAAAATTAACCAACTTAACAGTTTCGTTCAACACTGTTTTTAGCTCAGTTGGCATGACCTTGGTAGCTAATGCCTGGCGATGCAGAAAACAATGAACCCAAGTGGCATTAGGCATGACATTTTTCATCCGTCTCACGAAACCGCTGTCTTTCCCAGTCATTGCTTTGGCACCATCACTGCAGATTGAAATACACTTTTGAAAGTCAATTTGAAGCGAATCGGTTGCAGACATGAACATTTTAAACATTTCCTCACCTGTTGCGTGGTCAGGCAAAGGTTTGCAAAATAAAATGTTTTCTTCCACACTACCGTCACCCTCAAAACGAACAAAGCACATAAACTGCGCCAAACTCGACACGTCCGTAGACTCGTCAACTTGAATGGAAAAGTACTCACTTTTCTGCAACTTTGTTTTCAACTGATCCTTTATGTCTTGAGCCATCTCGGTAATGCGCCTCTCCACCGAGTTGTTCGACAGAGGAATGGTGGAAAGCTTCTTAGCTGCATCTGGGCTGATCATAGTTGAAACCATATCCTGAGCAGCAGGTAGAATGAGCTCTTCAGCAATCGTGTGTGGTTGACCTTTCTTTGCTATTCGATGCTAGCAAAGCACGTTTGCTCATATTATTTCCTCTTAACTGTACTACTGCATTTTTCTGGTAATCTAAAGCAGTTAACTTACGTTCAAAAAAATCTGCCGGCTTATCTTTAAAACTGGGATGTTTACTTTCTAAATGGCGAATCATCTTGGAAGGTTTCATACTCTCGGCAGATAACAACTCGCTGCAAATAACACACTGTGGCCGATTTCCGAGCACCGTAAATCCATACTTAATATAACTGTCACTATACTTTCTCACCTTTACCCTCTTCTGTTCATGATCATCATGAGAAGTCGAAGGCCCTGCACGCTTAACAAACTTATCCATAGTTAGAACAAAATCAAACAATACGCGAGCGAACAAAACACAAGAGACGTACAGTACAAGCCAGGCACCTTGAAGCGCGGCTGACGCATGCGCATACGAGCCCTTCTCCCTCCACACGTCACTAACGTCACAACTACAGTCAAGTCAAGACAGACGAGCTACTAGGTTCCTTTGTGACTATTTAAAAGCATTTATAAAAGTTAATAGCAGGTTATAGGCACTACTACTTTTCGTTTTTAAAATAATACCCTGGTAGTCTAAAAAGAATTACTACCATTTATTTAAATATCATTATACTATTGAACCGCCAAATATTATTTTTTGTGTCATATTATTTTACATTTAAGTTTCTCAGTAAACATCAAACAGGTCAGTAACATCAGAATATGATTAAATTTTTAAAATCTGAACAAAGTAAATAAATAAACATTTAAACGAATAACCTACCGGTCACTTAAGTTAAATTCCAAAGTAATTTTATCCCTCCACTTTGTCCCCCCCCCCCCCCCTCACAGACACCTGCGCTAAAACGGGGGTCGCGGCTAAAACGTATGGGCTAAAATGGGTCACGGAAAGATAAAGTTTGGGAACCGCTGGCCTAAGGGAACGACTTTCCCCTCAAATGTCTAAATGAGTTGCTTCAATGAAAAATCCACAACCTGCTTCCAGTCTCCGACCGGGTCAGGAATGGAATGAATGAAGCCCCCATCTAGCGGCGAGGATATGAACTGTGCCGGCTGCCGAGGCCTGACGCACTCCTCTGGGGCAATGATTAAATGAATGACAGATGAAATGAAATGATAGTGGAGAGTGTTGCTGGAATGAAATGTTGACAGGGAAAACCGGAGTACCCGGAGAAAAACCTGTCTGCCTCCGTTTGGTCCAGCACAGATCTCACATGGAGTGACCGGGATTTGAACCACGGACTCAGCGGTGAGAGGCCGGCGTGCTGCCGCCTAAGCCACGGAGGCTTCAGTTGCTTCAATACTTTATATAATTAAAATATTATTGCAATGCCAGTATATTCAGATAAGAAACATGCGGATGCGGGACGGATGGGGATAACAGTCGTGCGGATGCGGAGCGGACGCGGATAACGTTTTGTTTATCCGCGCAGGGCTCTAACTATGGTGCCACACTGATAGAGTCGGCTAATTCAGAGTAATCATTATTAGTACCCTATTCATGGTTTGTTGTTGGGTGCCATTAATTGCAGATGTAGTGCTAGTGACAGAGATTTAAACGCTTGCGATCTTCGAACGTATTCATTTTGCGAGGGCGACATGTTAATTGAGATCCTGTCTCATCAACATCTCCCCCTTAATGGAATTTATCATCATTAATTATAATGCTCTGAGCTGCAAGGACAGCAAGCCAGTGTTGCCAATTTCTGTAACAAGTCACTAGATTATCAGAACAATTGGGTGGCAACGTATGTGTTCGTATGTAGCCCATGTCTGTGCGTAGGTATGTCCCCGCACACTCCTCCTTAGAACATTTGAACAAATGCTTCAGTTTTAATATCAAACAAGTCTGCATGAGAAAATTTGATATTTAATTTGTTAACCACACCATTGCTGCCAACTCTAATTAAGACGTTAATCTGTATATTTTAAAGTAAAACCGTAGCTCCAAAACCTTTCAGCAAAATTATTCAAAACACAAGTAGTCCCGTGACGAACTAAAGAGCGTACTATTCTTGAAAGTTAATATCGCCATGATTAATCTATATATGAGTGGTTCAGTGCAAAAGTGGACCAAGTCCATAAGTTCTTTTTTGTTTTGTTTTTCCTTTTAGGATAGTAAATGTTAGTAGTTATTCGGTGTAATAGTGATCATGTCCGAATTTTAACACCAATACCCCAAAGTGTAGCAGTTTCTAAACGCTTTATGCTTAGTTACATATAGGCTATATAGCTTTAACTTTGCCTCAGGTTTTCTGAGAAGTGCAAAAAGTGGACTTGGTTTACTTTAGCTCTGTACCACTCATATACGTTGTAGAACAATGACGAAATTAAATGGGTAATACTAACATTTCTATTTAGTTCAAAATATACCTGCAATAGTGTAACCGAATAGAGCACTACAGTTGGCAATGCCGGTGACTCTGAATATATTCTTAGTACCATCTGTCAAGGTACAGAATGCACATACAAAATTTTGGTTGAAATCTAAAATATAGTAATGATTTTCCATGCAGTTAGACATTGGATCTATCAGCGCGCGTAAAACCATGTTGTCAACGGTGTCATGTATGTGTTGCTCAGAGTTAATCTGAAATATTACGATCTATTATTGCGCCAATGTTGTATTAAATCCATTTGTTAGTATAGA
Organism: Meconema thalassinum; assembly: GCA_946902985.2. Classification (NCBI taxonomy): domain Eukaryota; kingdom Metazoa; phylum Arthropoda; class Insecta; order Orthoptera; family Tettigoniidae; genus Meconema; species Meconema thalassinum. Next base: position 1,806,855,877 of record OX336388.2, on the reverse strand, counting down.
AGTTACATGTATTTAAAAATTGGACCTATCAGCAGGCTTAGAATCATGTTGGCAGCACTCAAAAATAATATAAAATGTCATGTACTATACGTGTGAAAATTTTAGAGCTGTTGGCTTGCATATATTTTGATTTACAAATATTAGGGTAAAATAATGAAGAGAACGTTTATTTACAGTTGGCAGCCTTGCTAGCTCTTAAGAAGGCATATAAGTTATGGTACACAAAACACAAACGAAATGTGGTTGAAATTGAATTATTAGTAGACTGTACAGTATAAGTTACATGTATTTAAAAATTGGACCTATCAGGAGGCTTAGAATCATTTTGGCAGCATTGGCATATATTAGTTACTCCAAATTAATGTAGAAGGTCATGTACTATAATACGTGAGCAAATATTAGAGCTGTTGGCTGGCATATTTTTGATTTATAGATATTAGGGTAGAAAAATAGAGAGAGCATTTATTTACAGTTAGCAGCCCTGCTGGCTCTTCAGAATATGCATAGTCATAACAATTATTGTTGACTAAGCACATACGAAATTTGGTTGAAATCGATTTGTTAGTATAGCAGATATTTGCATTTGAAATTGGCCCTATCATCAGGCTTAGAGTCATGTTGGCAGCACTGACGTATATTAGTTACCCCAAATTAATGTAGAAGGTCATATACTATACGTGCGCAGTTTCGAGCTGTTGGTTTGCATACAATCTGATATATTGGTATTAGGATACAACAATTGAGAGAGCATTTATTAACAGTTGGCAGCCCTGGTTGCTCTTAAGAATATGCTAGTCATATCTGTTATGGTACACATACTATATATGAAATGTTGTTGATATCGAATGGATGTTGCATGCATATAACGATATGAGCTATTAGCAGCCGTAGAAAATAATATTGGCAAAACTGTCATGTATGAATGATTGAATGAATGAATAAAGACTGTAGTGTCCCCAGAAGGGCAAAGGCCTTTGATTATATCTCACGTGGTGATCTAGTCACGTGAGATGATTAATTTTGTCAGTATGACAGTCTTCCTAACTCCTTCCAATCCACTCTTTGTCTTGCTGTCCTGGACCAGTGTGGTCCTAGTAGCTGTCGGGGGTCGTCCACCCATCTTCTCGGTCTGCCGCGGCTTCGTTTGCCTGTGTATGGGTCCTCATGGTTGTTCTCTGCGCCCATCTACTTTGGAGTCTCGCGACGTGTCCTGCTCATTTCCTCTTAATTCTGGCGGTCTTCTGCGTTCCCCGAAGTCGTGATATCTTGGAGTCTCACGTTAGAAACTCCATCACTCAATGATATGCCTAGGAGTTTCCTGTCCATTATCCTCTGGCACACGTGTAATGCTCTCTTTTGCTTGGCCGTTAAGTACCAAGTCTGACAGGCGTAAGTCAAAACTGGAATGATGCATTTGTGGAGAGCCTCTAATCTGAGTTATCTGTTTAATGATTTATCGTGCAGTTTGAACGTCAATCCCCAGAAGGCCTTCCAAGCTTGAGTTATTCGTCTTTTGATTTCTTTGTCCATTCTTTGTGTTAAGGCGATCAATTGGCCTAGGTAAATGTATTCATCAGTGTATAGCAGTGTGATTCCATCTATTATGATTGGGTTTGGGGGCCTGTTGAACATTAGCTTTGTTTTACTGTGGTTCATTGTGAGACCTACTGTTTTACTGGCTGTGTTTAACTCTATCAGCATTAGTTGTAGGTCTCTGTGCAATCTGGCTACTAGCAAGATATCGTCTGCAAAACGTAAGTGTGTCAGTCTTCTCACGCTTATATTAATGCCGTACTTGTTATCCCACTTAAGTTTTCAGAACGTATCTTCCAGTACACAGTTGAATAGTTTGGGGGAGATGGGGGACTCCTTGTCTAACTCCTCTGCCTAGGCGGAAGGGTTGTCCTTCTTTCTCGGTTTTGACTTTGGCAACGCTCTTGCTATAGATGTTTTACAGGATGTTGATATGTTTAGAATCTATACCTTGGTTGTTTAGTGCCTGGAGTACACTTGAATGTTCCACTGAGTCGAATGCTTTTCGTTAGTCAACGAAGGCTATGTACAGCGGTAGGATGAATTCCTCTGTCTTTTCGATAATTTGTTTGAGGGAGTGGGCAAGGTCTGCAGTGCTAAAGCCTGAGCGGAAACCTGCTTATGGTTGATTCTCATCCAGTGTTCTCGTCAACCGTCTTGTTAATATCATCGAGAAAAACTTTTATAGATTGGCCAAAAGATTGATTGGTCTGTAGTTATTCAGATCATCCTTAGGTCCTTTCTTAAGTAGTACGATGATTGTGCTTGTTTTCCATTGCTCTGGAATGTTTTCTATTCCCAATATCTTATTGAAAAGTGACGTGATTGGTTTTACTGGAAGTTCCGCCCCCTCCTTTACGAATTCGTTCCAGATACCATAATCTCCTGGGGTTTTGCCGGTCTTGAGATCCGCTATTGCGCTCCTTACCTCGCTTGGCAGACTTAGTCCCTGGTGTCCTGTTTGTGTCTCATTATTGTGATCGGGTGAGAGCTCTTATACAGCGATTTATAAAAAATCGTTGCTTCCTCTAATATTTCTGTTCTCACCGTTGTGCTGTCCCCTGACGCTGTTTCGCACCCAGCATCCATTGTTTCTCTCTGTTTAGATTTTTCTTCACCTTTCTAGTCGACTTGGTGGTTGCCAGTATTTGTCTCGTTATTGTGGTGCGGTGTTCCCTTATATCCCTCCAGATTTCTCTTTTTGTCATTTTATCTAGCTCGCAGTAGTCGACCTGGGCTCTGGCTGAGTTGAATCTGCGATGTTGAAGTCTTTCTCTTCCTTCTATTGGTTTGATAGTCGAAGGTGATAATTTGCATTTGGTCGTGATGGTCTCCTTTCTTCCAGTACTGTGTTGCCTGCTTAGAGTAGGCATTGTTCTTGTGTCCAATTTTGGAATAGCTTCCATGCATACCTTCCGTGATATCCAACATGGAGCTCAAATTTCAATTGCGATTTTTCAGCAGTTGGTTGCACTGACGTCATTTTAAAATAGAACCGTGAGATATTCAACAACCAAATTTGCTTTCGATAGCTGTAGCCGTTTAGGAGCTGATAGGGACACGCCCACACAGACAGACAGAAGGATAGACAGACAGACACAGTTTTGCCCGGATCGATCTCATAAGTCTACTTATTCCTTATTTTTACAAAATGTGAAAAGTAGGCCAATAAATCACTGATGCAATGCAAGATAGTTTAGAATTGAATAATTTTAGTGACACTATTTTTACTATCATTGAGTAAGGCGTGCTTGAATATTTATTGTTAACTAATAGGCTAATCATTTTCATAACACTCTTTGCTTCTACATGAAATTTTATGTGCATAATCTTAAGCAAACTTGCTCAACCCCTTAAGGGACACTGGGACTGAGTTTTCTAATTCCTGTAAATATTAAGGTACAGTCTTGATATTTTGTTTGCTGGTATTAAGCTGTAGTATAAACATGTGTGCCAAATTTGATCAATGTAGCTTTACTAGCTGCATAGAAATTAATTATTTTCCAATATTTATATGCAAATTATTCAAATATTCAAAATGTCAAGCGCGTCAAACTAATGTAGATAGCACAATTTATTTATATTTTTCTAGTTCCGCATTCTTATACAAATAAAATAGTGCATCGAATTTGAGATTGTATTGTTTACTATGAAGATATAATTTTTTTCCCCAATGAAGTTTATTTTTTGTAAAATTCTTGAAATTTGAAGGTTTGAATTTTTTTTACAGGCAAACCAGAACTCCAATCCAAAAAGTAATGCACACGTTTGTGGATAAAGTACTAAGGAACATGCATGTTAATTTACAAGAAAATTGCATTACATCAGTAACGCGTACTAGATTTTATACATCAGAAAATGTGAAACTGAGAAAACTGCATTTTTCTAAAAACATGCATATATTTTAATATTTCCATTCAACGTACCCATTAGAACTCTCCTGCAGCATAAGTAACACCTTCCTTCTTCTGTTTTGCAACCTCCTTCTTCATCTTTGTGACCTTAGTCTTCCGTCGAGTTGCTTTCTTCTTCTCAGAGGACGATCGCTGACTCTCATACTTCCTGCGAGCATCACGCCTAAGGACTGCCTGTTCAGTCACATAAGGAACTGAAGTTCTTTTGATGTCCGACTTCAAGTCTGTTGTAGCACTGCATCCCATATTAAATTCTGCTACAGCATTGCATACAGAAATTTCAAGTCTCTTTCTTGATATAAAAGTTTCTTTCGGACACTTCCTCCAAATGGTAGAATGTAGACACTCATTTTGATTCTGCGTGGCACCACGGACACATCGGAATAGTAATTCATTAGAGGCCAGCCTCTGATAAACAGGCATTATTTTACACACTAATGACTCCGAAAGCTTGACAGTCATTTTGTTATGACTCATAGGTACCTTACCTGTCGCTATACTTCTGTTGTAGAAGCACCAAGAATCGACGCCTTGGGGGCACTTCTTATGTTGGGGCTTACTGTCAGTGGACATGTAATGGTAGAGAGTGGCGTAGATAGCAGTTTTCATGTCTTCAACATTAGGTGTGTGTTGTACTATGGCATTCCTATAATAGCTGGTAAGCTTGGTAATCGTAGCATTAGTAAGCCCGCCTGACCTGCCACCCAACTGGACACCCTTTATTTTCCAATTCTGTACCATCTGTCGCAGACCTGTCCCCATTCTCTTTGAAATGTGATTCACGCATTCCTCCTTTTTCAGTACTGTGTTGCTGCCATACACATTTGTACTGACCAAATGGTTGAACGTTTTAGAATCACCATCAGAAAGGACAGTTGTATAACGCATCTGGCAGTCTGAAATGGAACGGTTCCATAAAATTCCAGCAGCAAACATTTCCATTGCAACAGAACTACCCTCATAATTCACCTGACACTCCCCACTCTTCTTATGACCTACATGCCACACATTAAATTCTGGGGACTCCGAACCAAGCTCAGCAGAAGTGATAACACACATAGGACAGTATTTGGATACCACCTCATAGTCTACGACTAGTCCTGTGAGAAGATCTATAGCTATCCCTATTCCATAAGCAGAAGTGAAGCCTCGCTTGTGCCAGGTCCCATCGTAGGAGATTGCAATGTCAATTACATCATTATCAGTAGGCCTACCTTCAGGGTTACAATCAAGTGTATCATATGCCCTACGTACCACCTTCCTAGACTTGGAGAGAGTAAGACATTTTAGAGTCTTAGATTCTGCAGCTAAAACTGTCATATGTCTTGTGAATGTTTTCGAATCCATACCCGACATTCCTAACGTGGCACAAAATTTCTCCATTCCCCGATGCCCTACACCTAAACTGAGACATGCATCGACACTCTTCCTATTGACATCAAATGGAGGCCTCTGTGTAATAGTGTCATCTTCTACTCGAGGGCTTGAATAAGTTTGAGTTGGACAAAAGCCACAGTGGGTACATTTGACACATAGCTTATGCGCTAAACCATGCCTTTCTCGTACTTGAACAGTTAATGATGTTTCCCCACACTCATTGCATTTTATATTCTTCACTAGTTCATGCAAAGTGGAAGAATGCACCAGAAAATATTCATCACTTGTTGGATGTAAATTTGGCCTAGGCCTACTTTCAGAACCCAATTGTTCAAATAACCCTAACTTTTGTACACTCTTACAAATGTTATCTCTTGCATCAGCAGTGTTCTGAGAATCGGTGGGTGTGACAAGAGGTGAGATCACATGTTCATTACTAGTTTGTTCAGGAATAACAGCTCCCTTACCTGATGTTTTCCAACGAGCAGCAGCAAGTCTGAAAGCCTTGACAGTTTTCTTCTTGCTTTTGCATTTCGGCTTATGCCAGCGGGAAGTGACTGAATCCATTCTGTATACACTAAAAGTAATACACTCACAGAAAGCAATACAAATCGCCAGAAACTTCACAAACACAATAAATTTCGAAAACGTGCTAGCCTAGCCTCCAATATCTTGTTCATAAACAGAGGTTGACCATGCTTACACTTCTAAAGTCAACACAAATATCAAATAAAGATAAATTATGCATCTACTGACATTCTATAAGCGACTAGGAACTCTCATGAAATTATAAAATACAATATAAATGCAAAATTTCATCATGTCGACCGTTTGAGATATTTATTTATTTATTTTCAAACATTGGAGGTATTTGTATAGCTTACGTAGTAAATAGTGTCAATATTCATCGGTAGATGGTAGCACAATGCAGAAACAGTAGACCAGAGGGAATTTCAAATCCGTATTCAAACAACTCCGATAAAAGAATGCATAAATGCGTGTACAGGATAATGTACCAAGAGAAAGGGGCGTTTAAATGGCAGTGCGGCCGGCATTTTAACGTCTCGCCGTGCCTAAAAAAAAGGCGGAATGTGGAAAATGATACATCTAAATCATCCGTTATGGTCAGGGGCACAATAATATGTCAAAATCGAAAATTTGAATTTTTTAATAAAATATGCTTAAAACTCAGTCCCAGTGTCCCTTAAGCATCAGATAGAAACTTACGCATAATGTCCATTATGAATAGTTTTACTATTAAACCCTGAGACTCGCCTACGTGGCTTGACTATTGAGGCCCTGAACTGAGGAACAAATAATTAGTTTGGCTAAGCCAAGAATTCACAGACAGTACATTCAAGAAAGGTTGAAAAGGTACCATTTACTGACTACGATTAAATAATAATTTACCCTTGTGATACCACATTCTTACAAATATATTTTCCAAATATTTTTACATTTATTATTGCTAATTTTATTATATCTGCAAACCATCTTAAAGAATGCTCATTTTCTTATACTCTCATTTTCTCTAATTATATTGTAACACCTTTTCCTTATGCATGCATTGCAATAAAAGTGAAACTATAATGTGTTTAAAGCGTCGCTTGGAATACACTTCAATTGCATATTTGCGTACTCAAAATGTATTAAAATTTTGCCTTTGCGTAGTTAGTCTGTCATCTGTGTAATGAACTATGTACTTTTCTCGACGACAGAGCTCTGCTCTCAGAAATCCTTTTCTATACAAATAAATTATAAACAAACATGTATACTATTAACATTATAAGATAAATATTAGTAACTGAGGATGCTATTGAGCAGCAGCAGTGAGTATTCACATAAAACAATGAAGCTTTGTTTCGAAGTCACGTGACTATGATACCAACAATAAAGCGCAGCCACCATCTTCAATATCCAAAATAATAGAACATAATTGTGCTGCAGTGACGTACCTTGCGATGATAGTTAATTCATACAAGGTAATTATTTTGTCCAAGTCAAAATTTCAAAATCTTGCGTCAGTAAACTAAATGTAAACGCTTCTCAGTCGGTCAACACGATTTCACCTAATTATAATGAGTCTATTTTTCATTGTACCTAATTACTATAATCGGTATTATTTGCTAAACCTGAAGACAAAATTTCATGAGAATTTTTTTTCCTCAGGTTCATGCAATAACACCCATTGCAATTGTCTTCACCGACTGAAAAGCAGTTTCATTCAGTTTGCTAAGGCAACACGATAATCGCGTCAATATTCAGGTGTGTACAATTTCACACTCATTAGGAATGGCTCTAATTAATTAGAAGGAGAAATACCATTACACATGTTTACCCTTTAATTTGGCTAACATGTTCGCTGAGTTCCAGTGAAATCTGGAGATTCAAATTCGGGATGCTCCTTTGTTAGTCAAATTTGTAATTCCTAAATTATAGGTCGTTAAATATTTTATCAAACATTCACAGTATCAGAATAATGCAAACTTTCATGTCCACAAAATCCATGATACTAATCTGGGGTATCAGATCGAATGAAACCATGTAATAAACCGGTGTATTCACACCAGCTGCTTGAGTCCTTTTCAACGTTCAGAAAGCGAGGAAGAAAATACATATCGCCTTTCGTAAAGTGCATGACCTTCGATGGGAGGCTATGTTGAAACATATTAGTTAGTGTTATTGCTGACTCTTCAGGGACTTTGTACACCATGGTCATGTAGCCCCATGTATGTAGAATTTCTCTGAAAACATGTGGCCCTGTGTGATGTTTGCACTAGTGTATGTACTGTATTTATAATTGAGGTAAGATTGGAGTAGGAAGCTGCCGTGAGCTTACGTTAGGTACCATCCGGGCGTTTGCCAGGAGTGGGAATCTAAAACAACGGGAAACCACCTCCAGGATGGCTGACTTAGAAACAGCACCCGCCCCTTCTCAGTTTTGCCTCACGAAATTGAGTGTATCCAGTTCTAACCCCCAGACCACAATTAAATGTCTTGCCAGTGCCGGGAATCAAACCCGCGCTTCCGCGGTGGCAGCCATGAATGGAAACATAATGGACTAGCGTTGTAAAACACTGTTTAAAGAAACCACAATACGAAAACTTGTTAGTAGTTTTTCTTGTTGGTTGACATTACAATATCTTCATTTTGCATTAGTATTTGCCGTGGATGTAGGGGAGACTCGGTGATTAGGATCCAATGATGACCGCTAAAAGGTCGAAACGCGTCATCCTAAAATTTCCTAGTTATAATAGCAATCATAACTAATACATGTATATTTTTCCAGGAGTGTTATTAACGTATTCTTGTTAAATTTGAATTGCAGCTAATGGCCATAGCAGGGTATTTCAATTTAACACCTGTAGGCTCCCCAACAAGTTCTATTTCGAGTATTTCCAACTTTGGTTACCAGACGCCACTGTCACTGACACCCAGGGGCGTTTCTAGCCATTAACATACAAATTTTGGCTACACACTACCAATTGTGGTGGTAAGTTTTTTACATGCCATAAATCTCTAGCATGGGCCAACTGGCTTTACTTCTTCTCCGAAGGAAGGCATACTGAAGAATTTTAACGCTCTTATGAATCTGACGACTTTGGCCGGGTTTGAACCCGAGATCTTGGGCATAGCAGTTCAGCATGCTACCGACTTTGCCACACATTAAATACAAACTGTACCCCGCCCAGTCTGTGGGCAAATTTGTATTGACCGACTAAAGAGAAACAACTAACAGATTGCATTATCTACAGTACAATTGACGTAAGTCCTTACATTGACATCAATCCTTGATGAACTCCATGTAAACACATGTGTTGTTTGGTTGCACGCGGGAAGCCTATTATGTATGATAGGTATGGAGCTGTATTTGTATTCAGATTGATTGCAATCTGAAGCTTACTGCTGTTGTTATGAAGCAGGAGGATATCGTTATGGGCTTATCTGCGAGTGGTCGCGCGTAAGTGATGCTGTTACAAGGGAGGAACACTGTGCGGGCTTGACCGGGCTTCATGCTTTTGTCTCCCTCGTGACGCTCCTAATGAGACTATACGGCGACGCCGGAACATTTGCATGGCATATGGAGACTTTCAATAATGGTTCCTTTATTAAAACTTTGACGAACGAGAATGAAGTCGAGTTACGAGAGAAAAAAGTATACTGCATATTCTAAACTGAGATGTGGATTTAAGATTAATTTTGCATATTAGTGACATTTTCTGAGGGTTTACAGCGTTGTAGAACTTCTAGTTTCCCTGTTAGTTAGTTCGTGAGTTAGTTACTGTTGATTTAAGGGGCAGAACAGTGAGGTTATCTGTCCATAGTTTCCATGTTAACAAACATTTTATATCTTAAGCCTACTAGTAGTAGCACCCGGATTCGCCCGGCGGATTCATTGATTTGTTTTATGAAAGATAATGAATACTACTACTGAAATGACCCAAATTAATAGAAAAACGTATTTTGGTTGGTTGGTTCCTCAGTTTAGGGCCTGCGACAACGCGGTCATGTAGCCCTGTGTACTTTGGGTGTGTCCAGAATCTGTCTTATAACCAGTGTTAATAATGATGGCTGTATTAGTGTATGTTATCTGTAATTCTGGTAAGGTCTGCAGACGATCAATTTCAAGTAATTCCTTATTTTGCTACCAAATTCTACCGTCAACGACACCAAGCTGTGAACATGGCTACTACATACCACCGCAACTGGTATTTGGCAGCGAACGTTGGAACTTAATAGAGCGTTAATCAAATCTAACCTACAAATTAGACTTCACACAATTGTTGTTAGTGGAAGGTTCTTTTATATGCCATAAATCTATGACATGGGCCTGCCGGCTTTACTTCCTCTCCGAAAAAATCAGTTGAGGAAGACCTTTTGTGGTGGTGAAAAGTGGGAAAATGGACGTATTGTCCAAGTCATTTTCTCCTGATTATAATGATAAAAATGAACATGTAATTTATTAACGAATTGTAAAAATTGATTAGATAGAGAGATAAGTGGAATAAAAGATGCTGCCTATATCTCATAGGCTGTTAGAAAAGTACAGAGAAATTGTCTTTTGGCACATAGCGTTGTTGGAAATTAAGCGAAGCACTTCGGAAATCTTCGGCTGTCTCGAGCTCTTGAAGGAGGAATAGTGTCATTTTTCGCCACATACCACTGTTCAATATTTCGTATGTGTGCCAAACGGCCTAAATCTAAGGAATGGAGAGAGCTGTCTAAATAATTTGTAAGCAGCGTGAGATGTAACTATTTTCGCTATTGCGCACCAAAACGCTGGTAGGGGTGTCGTGATGCAGTCCACTTTGCCAGTCAACAATAGACTTAATTAAATATTTTTACAGTACACCTTCTTACCCAGAATCCTAGATGTCTAGTTCAACACCGAAAATCTTTCGGCACGATTGGTTCAAGGAACTTAAAACATGGTTTTCGGGTCCCTTTGTCTGTTATTTGTGCAAATCTCCTTCGCATCATCAAAATGAAACAAGGTTTATGTCCCGAGTTTTGTTTCTTGCTTTGCGAGTCTTCAAATGAGCCTAGAATGGTCCTTCTAAGACAAACTCGATATTTTGTCTACGTACCAAGCGCCCTAAATCTATGGAATGGAGGGCGCTGTCCGATTACAAGTAGACTGTGTTACCTGAAGGGTTTCGAATGGTAAGTACGTAAAATTTTGTTTAGATTGGTGATCCGGTGTAGATTTTTGCTAAAGGGCTTCAACCTAGAGAAAGCAGAGGGCTGTCCAAAATTTCAAGTTGACAGTAAATAGCCCTGTGGAACAATTTAGGCATTCTGGTCTGGCGTCAGAATGGACAAACAAGTTTTCTTGGCTTCTTTTCCGTGATTTAATTTCCTAACGCTGTGTCTAAGGTTACAGGATTGGATCCTTGTGCAGTCAACTGGCATTTGTGGGTGCGCAAATGTGGGAGAGTTGTGTCAGTAGAATTACTGGCACATTAATGATCCATACAGCGACAAAATTCCAGCATCCTGGTGTCTCTTGAAGCATCAGTAGTTAAAAAGGAATGTAAAACCAATAACATTATTGTTATTATTTTTATCATTAGCAAATTTTATATGAAGTTTATTTTTTAATAAATATCATTTTTTAAATTATGCCAACGAAATAATGCGGATGAGCTCTTGTGGGAGGGTAATGGGCCCTCAGCAGAAGGAAATGCTGTTGAAATCCCATTAGCTTCAGCGTCTGTAAACCAGTGGGTTGGCTGCAAAAGGCATCTGTTCTCCATGTTAGGGGCAGCCTAATTATGTGCTGCCAGTAGCTATAAATGCTTGGCGACAGGCTATGTGACAAACCGGCCGTAAAAATAATCGTCACATTCCCATGACATGCTGTCTCAAGGATCTGAACTAGAGGCTAGGGCGTCCCCCAGAAGCGACACGCTGCGACGAGGCCCGGTTGGCGCGAGAACTATGCAAGGGTTACCGTCGCACGGGTGGTGACGGCTATTCAAGCTAGCCCTTACATCCCGAATTGCAACACTTACTGTCGGTACTATGTCCGGACGTTACAACGAGCTAGCGAAAGCGCTAGAAATGATGCGCATCGATGCCTGTGCTGTACAGGAAACACGTTGGAGTGGTTATAAGGCGTACAACATTGGGTGTGGATACAAGTTATACTATAACGGTACACCTGGGACTGCCAGTGGTGTGGGAATTGCAGTATCAGCACAGTTTGATGGTTCTGTCTCCGAAGTCCAGCAATACGATGATCGCCTGATGAAAATCGTCTACATTGCTGACGGAAGAAAGTCCACCTCTTCAGCGCCTATAATGCTCAGTCAGGCCTAACGGCAAAGATCAAAGACACCTTCTGGGCGTTGCTTGACGAGCAGACCGCTGAAGTGCCCTCAGAGGACTACCTCATAGTTGCAGGCGACCTAAATGGAGATGTTGGTCGCTTGAAAGAAGACCATGCCGCCCATTTCAGATACGGATATGGAGAGAGGAGAATTCTAGATTATGCGGAAACCCATGACCTAGTCATTACGAACACATGGTTTAATAAACGTGATTCACATCTAAGCACATACTAAAGTGGCACAAATACAACACAAATCTACTACATTCTAGTCAGGCGCAAATACCTTAAAGACGTTTTGGGCACTAACGACGTCCCTTACGAAACAGTTGCGACCCAACACCGACCACTTACCTGCAAGCTCCGTGTACAGCCGCCAATGGTCATACAGGCACGATCAGGACCAGCGAGAATGAGATGTTGGGGATTTAAAGAGAAGCAATCAGTAGTCGTCTTACGCTGCCGCTGATTACAACTGTTGAAGAAAGCTGGACAAAAATGAAGAAAGCAGTTCACGAAGCCACGCATGCCATTCTTGGACTTACGAAGCCAGGAAGACACATATCATTGGAATGACGCAGTCCAAAATGCGGTACGCAAGAAGAAACAGCTTCACCACGATTTTCTCGAGGACAAAACACCTCTTTGGAATGCTTACAAAATGACCCACAGGGAAGCGAAGAAGACTGTTGCAGCGACAAAATCTGCTCGGTAAGCAGACCTCTACGCGAGGCTTGACACACGCAAGGGAGAGCGGAACATCTATCGCCTCGTCAAATCCAGGTACCTTAAATCTCAAGATCCAACTCTTCTATGGCACCAATGACAATAAGGGCGTTTTGCTCGTCGACTGGAAGAAGGGGACTGAACGCTGGCGAAACTACTTTGAGAAGGTCTCAACAGAGGAATTCCAGCACAACCAGATACCTGTCGCTACTGCTGTCGAAGGTCCTATCAAACCTATTGGTGACGCAGAGGTCGCAGGTGCCTTGAAACAAATGAAACCAGGGAAGGCAACTGGTCCAGATGACATCGCGGCTGAGCTATGGTGCTCTCAGAAGTGGAATGCAGCGGATTGGTTGGCAAGACTCTTCAACCAAACTGTCAAAGAAGGACGAATGCCACTTGATTGGCAACATAGCATCTTCAAAAATAAAGGAAGCCCAGCCGAGTGTGATAATTACAGACCAATTCGACTCCTCTGTCACACCATGAAGTTCTTCGAGTGCATTCTCGATAGGAGGATGCGTGCGATCACCCATTTGGCATTTCAGAGTACCTTACCAACTGGGTACGGTTGCTCTACGCAGAGCCGCCGCTGGAGCATCGGAATACTTCCATGTAACAGTTGGTGTTCACCAAAGTTCGGCCCTGTCACCATTGCTGTTCACTATGGTCATGGAGATGGTTACTGCAGATTTACAACAACCGTTGCCTTGGACCATTCTTTACGCTGATGACGTTATGTTCGCTGCTCAAAACAAGCTGGATCTCCAACATCAAGTCCAGGAATGGAGTGATCGGTTAAGTCAATATGGTCTGCGGCTTAACAAAGATAAATCAGAATATATGACATCGGATGCAAAAGAAATCGGAACAATCCAAGTCGACGGCGATGATCTGCCTCGAACGACGAAATTTAAGTACCTTGGCTCTACGATAACTGCTCAAGGTCGTCCCACCGTGGAAGTCAACGTAAGAATTAATGCTGCGTGGATGAAGTGGCGAACAACGACAGGTGTCATGTGCGACCGCCAGATGAAAGACCACCTAAAATCGAAGATTTACCGCACTGTCATTCGTCTCATGGCGCATTATGGTACTGAATGTTGGCCGGCCACCAAGGAAGCAGAACGTGGGCTGAGTGTCATGGAGACCAAGATGCTTAGATGGACAGCTGGCATTAATAGGTTGGATCACATTCCCAATGAAAGAATAAGGGAACGATTTGGTGTCGCGGCAATCAACGACAAAATGCGTGAGGGTCGTCTGCGATGGTTTTGGCATGTGCCATGGTCACGAGCGGACACCATTGCAAAACAAGGCTACATACTAGAGATCACCGGGAAAAGATCAAAAGGGCGATCGAGACAACGTTGGGCCGATACACTGCACAGGGATCTGAAATGCGTCAACCTACATCTGGACATGGCCCATGACCGAGTAAAGTGGAGACATCGGATTCACATAGCGAACCCTGCCACGAGGCAGGACAAACGCTAAACCGACCAAGTCCGGTCTGAACCCTGGCAGCGAGCGGTTCGCTGCGCTTTGCTTCGTTGGGAGTGACGTATTCGAGTGTCTAACTTTCAAGTCTTTTCAAGTACAGTAAAAATGGCAACCAACAGTATTAGGAAAAACACTATAAAATGTGCTTTCCCCGACAAGGCCAATAAACCAGGCCCTGCAGAAATACATGAGTGGATTCAGTACACCCTAAAACTCAACGTGGACCAATTAGAAGAAATTCAACTAGACAATCTGGAAGCTGCTGTTTTCATCAAGTTCACCAGCAAACTACTCATGGAGAAGGTCCTCAACAGTACCAACGGAAAATCCCAGGTACGGAAATTTAATGGCTCTATATCTGAGGTAATTATAACTTGTGCGGATGTTGACAGCAAACTAATCCGAATCATGAACCTTCCCATTGAACTGCCGAATGACCGGATAATGGCGTACTTTAGTAAGTACGGGAAAGTTCGTGAAATTAGAAACGAACGATGGTCAGCTACCTACCTATTCAACATTTTGAGTGGTATTCGGGCTATGCGGATTGAACTAAAATCTGCAATTCCATCCATTATTTCTATCGATGGCTACAATGCACAGGTGGTGTATGATGGACAAACTCGATCATGCTTTTATTGTAATGCCACTGATCACTTTAGACAGGAATGCCCAGTGAGGCGCGGTGAAACTGAACATAAAACCGGCCCTAAGCTTCTCGGTGAAATTGTAGCCAACAAGGACAGTGACATTGTCTCGCCTGCCTTATCGGCACCTTGTTCATCTAACGTCAGTATTTCTGCCGAACAACTTGCCCCACTTGATACGTCAGCTGTAGCACAAGACACGATGGACGTGTCGCCTTCTCACCCCACCGCCTTATCGCCGCAACCAGCTGGGCCATTGCCCTCCTCTAGTAAACAACAACATACTCCCACATTACAACAGGAACTCCACGGGCAGACAGCGTTGCCAGGTTTGTCTGATACTAGCCAATACACCAATGGCAGTCTAGGTAGGACGGACAATTCTATAGTTCCTAAAACTGACCAGAAACCTGACACTAGCACTGCCAGCCCTGATGTGGTCACAGAAGGCGTGACCTCAGGAGACAATGCTACCAGTATGCCACCCTCAAACCAGTCCATAGTTAGTTGTGAACCACAGACCGCTGGTATACGATGGTCGGATGAAATAGAAGACGACCCCTCCAGACACATGGATACAGAAGAGACGGGGTCACGGGACCAGGGGATCATGGACAACAAGGAAATAACTCCTAAAGAACAGGCACCTTTGAAAACTTCCTCCAAAGCTAAAACAATCCGGGCGTCAAAAGAGGGAACGCACAAGCCTTATGCGGGTGTCAGGGACCCCCGACTACAAGGCGGGAAGTCGAGCGACAAGCGTTAAAGACCACCCCATCTCCATCTTGTTTATTTCGGTAAAAAAACATGGCTATCTATCTGACGATGTTGTTGACATACACGCTAATGACACTCAATGTAAATTGCATTCAAACTGCTAGTAAACAGTCGCTCTTACGCAACCTCATACGAGACCAAGATGTGGATATTGTTCTGTTGCAAGAAGTGGCTACTGAAGACCACCTTACCATCTCTGGCTACGATAAAATAGTTAATGTCAATGAGCACAAACGTGGTACAGCTATCTACATTAAGGACCATATACCATATGCGGATCCTGTCCAGTTAGTCAACTCACGCGGAATCAGTATCCGTATTCGAGATCTTTTGATTGTCAATGTATATGCTCCCTCTGGTTCGCAGGCCAGGATACAACGCCGGCTCTTCTATACCACAGATATTCTCCCACTTCTCCATAATCATACCGGCAATATAATCCTCGATGGGGATTTTAACGCAGTGCTATCACCCAAAGACCAAAGTGGCCACTTTCAGGGCTGCCCTGCACTATCTGCGTTAATACAAGGGTTACGCTTAAAAGACACATGGGAACTGAAGCCGTCGGGGTCAGCCGGTTACACGTACTACTACCATAATGGTGCTTCTCGACTGGATAGAATATATGTCAGCGGGGAATTGAAAGAACACGTGAGAGAAACAGATGTATGCCCGGTGGAGTTTTCAAACCATTGTGCGTATCTGTGCAAGATTCGCCAACCAGAATTGGGACCTCGCCGTGGGAGAGGAACATGGAGGTTAAATGATTCTATTCTGACACACTTGGACATGAAAGATAGCTTTGCCACTGAATGGCATAACTGGAAACGCCACATTCACCGGTTTCAAGATACTCTTGAGTGGTGGCTGAAGTATGCGAAACCCAGAGCTGTTAGGTTATTGAAGGCCTACAGTGCCGAGAGAAGACGCCACATCCATCAAACGACAGATTTCTACTATAAATGTTTACGACAGTTATACAATGAAGACCCTACCAACCCTAATACATATCGCCGAATAAAGAAAATCCGAGCGCAGCTCCTCACGCTGCAGCGCAAAGTATTGGAAGGACTCAAACTTCAAGCACAAGATCATCAACATCTGGCATCAGAGGCGCCCTCCGTTTATCATTTTATACGGGCGTGCCGCAAAGGCCGTCAGAAGTACATCAACCGCATTATGACACCTGAGGGACAAATGGTGACTAGTCATACCTTAATCACAGGAACGGTAGAGAACTTCTTTCAGTCCTTGTACACAGACGACGCCCCAGTCCCACTTCACCACCAGCATCCGCTCTTCGATGGTGTACGAGGAAGACTTTTGCACAGAGAACAAGAGTGCTTGACCCAGGACATCACCGCCGAAGAAATATATACCTCCATACTCCACAGTGCGCCAAACAAGAGTCCTGGTCCTGATGGCCTGGGGAGAGCTTTCTACATGACGTTTTGGACCACCATTCGCGATGAACTTACAGCCGTAGTGAATGATGCTTGTCGTCCTGGACGAAATATCGACACCCTGAAAGATGGCCTGGTGGTATTAGTCCCAAAAATTACACAACCAACACAGCTCAGGGACTTTCGCCCACTGACGCTTTTAAACTTTGACTAC
This sequence comes from Meconema thalassinum, assembly GCA_946902985.2. NCBI lineage: Eukaryota > Metazoa > Arthropoda > Insecta > Orthoptera > Tettigoniidae > Meconema > Meconema thalassinum. The sequence continues at coordinate 1,806,838,451 of OX336388.2, read as the reverse complement.
AAGATCTTCACGAAATGTATGAAAACGAGACTTCAGGCCTTTATGGAGGAAGCAACATCTCGCCACCAATCGGGTGGGGTACCAGGCAGGTGCATTGTCAACACTACATGTGCTATTCGCGATGTCATTAGTGAGTCGCTGGTCGGCAATAAGAAGAAACTGTTATTATCACTGGATTTTGACCATGCCTTTGATAGGGTAAACCATAAATACATCCTTGCGACCCTTCAAGCTATTGGCTTCGATATGCGGTTTATTGCCCTCGTGAGCAAAATTCTTCATGGTGGATCTTCAAAAGTGAGTGTAAATGGGTATTTCACACGGCCGCTCCTCATCCATCGTGGAGTCAGGCAAGGGTGTCCGATGTCCATGCTTCTTTTTGTTCTATCCCTGGAACCCCTTCTTTGTAATCTCCATACATCTTTCAATGGCACGGAGATCAGTATTTTTGCATATGCGGATGATGTCACCCTTGGGGTGGATCGAACCGTTGACATGCAGCAATTGTTCACGGACCTTGATGAATACGGGAGATATTCTGGTGCGCGGCTGAACCGACGAAAAACAAAGGCGATGTGGATTGGGGAATTGGACCGCGTCCAAGGGGTTCTCCCGGCGTGGGTAACGATCGCCTCAGAACTCAAAATATTAGGCATATCTTTCTTGAATAGTGTACACCAAATGATTAAAAAGAACTGGGACGTTGCCCTACATTCTGTGCGTGGTGCCTTGCAACAAGTGCGGTACCGCTCCTTCCTCTTACACCAACGAACAATGTACGTGAATATGTTCAGCTTAAGCAAAATATGGTATCTCAGTCAAATTCTTCCTAGGCCAAGAATGGTGGGTACACGTATTATTTCCGCCGTCGGATGGTTTATTTGGCAAGGAGCTCTATTACGTCTTTCCCGCAGCACATTAACATTGCATTAATCCCAGGGAGGTCTGGGACTCATCGACGTTGAAAAGAAAGCTAGAACCTTATTCCTCAAACGACACCTGCAACTGCTTACAGGCTTCGGGACCGATGAGTCACATAACTTCCTACGGAGATGGTGTAGTCCCTATGACTGCTCGAAACCACCAGCTTATTATGATATCAATCATCATGCACCTCATGTCCGGTATCTGAGAGTTGAACTAAGCTACGTGCCACAAGACGTCATCAGGTCTATCTCAACGAAAAAGCTGTATCGTTCTATCATGGCACAACAGTATGTTGCCCCCAGAATTATGCAATCCGCATTGATCGTCAACTGGAATCGAGTCTGGAGGAATGTCTCCAATCGCATTCTTCCCAGCGCAGCGAAGGAAAGTTGGTATAAAGTAATTCATGACCTTATACCAACAAACAGCAGACTCCATCGCATTCACATGGTGGAGAACGCCTTATGCACTTCATGTTCCCATCAGGATACAATCCTGCACCGATTTACGCAGTGTGATCCGATTCGATCGACCTGGAACCGCTTCACCCGGGTCCTGAATAGCTTCATGAACTGTCCTACTACCTCCATCACTCCTGAATGGGTGATCCGACCAATATTTAGCCTTCAACCGCCCCAACTGAACAGTGCGGTAGTGTTACTCCTCGGTTGCTATGTGCACTGTGCGCTGAAAACTACGGGGCCATATACAGAACTCGAAATGCTGTCCGAGGTAAGTGAATGTGTCCTCACGAGCCTTCGCTGTACTACAAGAACTCGCCGGCTGGGGGACTATGCCCTGCAGCTTACCCGCATCATGTGAGTGTTTTGTGCATTGTGATAGTGATTGAACATTGAACATTAAGTAGACTAGTATAACTGTGATAAACTCATCAATATCCATGATTGTTATTCATCTACCACCTCACAATCACCTATGTACCTTAAATATATGAAAACAATAAACAAGTTTCCTTAAAAAAAAAAACGAAAGAAGAAGATTATTATTATCATTAATTTCCTAACGTTACACAGAATATTGTGTCCGGCATCTTCAGGGATCCTCTTTCACAAGCTTGTTCATCCTTTATCATAAGGTCAGGCAGTAGGCTGCAATTTTCTGTAGTTGAACTTTGATTATAATGAACCCTTCAACAATGGATACGCATTGCTGGTATCAAAAGATAAATGACTATTCACGTTAATTGTCGGGAGATCTTTTGTATCTCGTCTAGATCATGAATAAAGAATTGAGTCCGCTGTAACGCAGAATTCATTAAATGCAGGCAGGCTGTATTGATCCTCAGGGCCTAGAGTCGTAAAACCCGGATGGTGAGTATTTTGTATTATAAGTGCGAGGCTCTCGCTATTTCATTGACTCACCGGGAATTGTGTTCAAAATGCAAATATCATAGCGAATATCCAACTTTTACCGGTGTCTGAAATAAATAGCTTTGAGAATGCGTGAAATGATTGAATTGAAATGACGATATAGACCTAAAAGTGATTTAGGAGTGTGTCCCGAAAGTTGAAAAGTAATTCTCAGGAGTTGAGAAGTTTGTTGGGACACACTTCTAAGTGAATGTGAAGGAATGTAAGTTTATATATTACCATTTAAAAAAGGTTTCTAGTCTTTGGAAGGTGTCGTATGACTTCTGGGAAGAGAAGATTGAGAACTCTTGCATGTGAATTCGTCATAAATTTCGCCTGTGGAAAAGATTTTCCATGCGGCAGAATAAAGTTTCTTAAGGTAAAATAATATAAAAAAATCCATTCATTCTTGCTCATCCAACTTTGCGAAACGTTTTATAACCAGAAAATCGAATGCTAGAGAATTTCAGAAATATACAGGCTAATACTTCTAAAACACTGCCAGTCAACGGGGTAAGATGAATTAAGCTATTATTTCTGCAGTAGAACTTTCTTCGACTAATACTAATTATCGTTGATGATTCATTCATAGGCTTTGCAACATCATGGCCATATAGCCTGGTGTATTTTGGTGTGTGTAGAATTTGCCCATAACCTGTTTCACTGATGTTTATACCAGTGTGTGTATATATAATTGAGTAAGTATTGACCATGTCTCTAAGTCAGGTACCATCGCGGTATTTGCCTGGAGTATAGGTGGGAAAACACAACAAATTACTTCCAGGAAGGCTGAAGTAGGAATCAAACCCGCTTCCTCTCAGTTTTGCCTCTTGAAGCTGAGTGTACCAGGTTCTAGCCATCAGACCAGAATTAAATTCCTTGGCAGAGCCTTGAATTGAATCCGGGCCTGCGTGGTGACAGTTTAGAATTCTAGTCACTACGAAACTAACCGAATCCGGCTGTCCTCTCTGACGCCATGTATTTTTTCAGGTGAAAATTTCACCACGGTGTCAAGAGGATGCGATCCCCAGCCGTCCGGGTGAGAGACGAGCAGCTAATCAACTGCACCATCACGCTCCCCAATTAGTATTTCTGGTGTGCAAGGTAAATAGCAGACTTGAACAATTCAGTAAAAACTAAATTAAATCACAAAATAAACGAGAATAGTAATCAAAGTAAAATGAGAAACACCTGTCACATTAATGGCTCCATCTTGAAAATGTAACGAGCTTTATCGTTACTTCTTTACTTATCAAGGTAGCGGTGTTACAGCTACGGAATTTACTTTTATTATAGAATGCTATTCGGGCGGTCAACACAAATTGTGCCCAATTACATTAGGCAGGAAATCAAGTCTTTATATGTCCAAACCAGAAAAGAAATATTATATAACATATGTATCACTAAGATAGCACAACTTAATGTAAAACAAAGGAGTGGGGTTAATTTAATTGTTAATTGATTGATTAATGAATTATTAAAATAATTTATTTAATTTAATTATTTATTTATGTAGGCCTATTTATGTATTCATTTATTAGTTTTAAATTAATTGATTAATTAATTAATTTATTATTTGTTAATTAATTATTAATTTATTCTTTTATAAAGTAAATAATATATTTATTCATTTCTTCATTAATTCATTGTTATTATTTTACCTACATGTATTTATTTATTCATTTACTTACTTATTTATTTAATATTTATTTCGTTACATTTATTTATTAATTATTTATTTATTTCGTTTTTTTAATTTATTATCGGCTTCGGTGGCGTAGTCGGTAGCATGCTGAACTGCTGTTCCCAAGATAATGGGTTCAAATCCGGCCCAAGTAGTCAGATTTTTTAAGAGCGTTAAAATCCTTCAGTTTTCCTTCCTTCGGAGGGGAAGTAAAGCTGGCGGTCCCATGTCATAGATTGAGAGCATGTAAAAGATCCTTCCACAGACTGAACATGTGAGAAGCTAAATTTCTAGGTTAGATTTCATTGGAACGCTCTATCAAAATTCCAACGTTCATCACTAGGTATCAGTGACGTCTGGTAGTGAAAGTTGGAACTACTTGAAATTGAACGGAACTTGTCCCTGACCTCACCTGACCTAACCCACGCATTCGTAGCAGGCTTCGATGTAGCTCACCCCATGGGTGTCCGCTTGAAGCAGCTACAGCCTCTAGCGAGCCGAACATGTCCTTGGACACCCCTGGCAATAAAAGCCGTACGATAAATACATACATATTGATTTATTTATATATGTATTGACTTATTTTTAATGTATTCATTTATTAGTTAATTAAGTAACGTATATATTTATTTATTTAATTTTTACATAGAAAATGATATTTTAGTGATGGATATTGAATGTAATGTTTGTTTTAAGTAAGGGCGTTTACATACTAGTTTTTCCACCTATTGTAATTGGGCATATTTTGGGCTGACCGACTGAATAGCTTTCTATTAAAAAACTAGGCAACACTGAAAAATGGCTTGTATTAGATATTTAATTATTTGTAATGATAGGACTATTATACATTACTCAAAAGTAGGTTGGCTTAGGCAAGGAAAGAGCTTCTGCCGAAAAGAAATCTTTTGACATCGAATATAGAATGCGTATCCATCTTGAATATGATCCGGCGGATTTTAAATTTATCAATCGAATATAGACTTAGGTATTAGGAAGTCATCTTTGAAAACCTTTGTCTGGATCGTGACACTCTATGGAAGTGAAACTTGGACTGTTGGCGCAGAAGAAAATAGGTAAATAGAAGCATTTGGAATGTGGTGTTACAGGAGAATGGTGAAGATCAGATGAATAGATAGAGTAATAAATTAATTTCATTAATGCAGCCAATGGCCACTTATGTTCTTTTCAGGTCGGGTCAGGGAAGGGATTTCGGAAGAAAATCGACCATGGACCTATTGAAAGGAAACGTCCGGCCATTTACCTGATGGTGAAAATGGGAAACCATGAAAATAATTTTCAGAGCCCACGCTTTCCAGCTGCCAGCGAGGCACGAAGCAGCGCATTAACGCTCTCGGCCCCTGCGGTTGCAAATGAAAAGGTATTAAGACGACTGGGTGAGGAGATTGTTTCTGGCGACTGCTAATGAAGAGAAGAGATAGGTTGGTAGGACACATACTAAGACACCCAGGAATAGCAAAATTATAAGGTCTGACGTTTGTTTTTGGTCGGTGGCCGTGAAATCCGCGCATTCGCTGTGCTAACCGCTCAACCTATTTCCTTCCTTTCTTCGTTCCTTCCGAGCGTGCGTGCGTGCATGACGTTGTTACTGCGCATGCTCACAATACAAGGGCTTTCTGGCCGGCCGGAGACCTCGACGCAACAAGCAAGCACCGGCCAAAATCAAACTTCAGACCTGTAGTTATGGAAGGAAGGGTCGAGCCCAATAACTGTAGAGGTAGATCAAGGTTAAACAGATTGTCTCAGATGTAAGGTGTGGTAGCTATGTAGAGATAAAACGATTAGCTCACGACAGGGAGGCATGGAGGGCTGCATCAGCCAGTCAAAAGACACAAGATTCAAACACTCATTATTTTTAAGAAGAATAGAAACCAAAGGAAAGCCATTTCAAGGATGGTCTGTTCAAACACATTTGTCTCTCCTGTCCTGAGGTAGCCAGTGCATTAATCCTCTGAGATATCTAATAGGTAGACATTGTTCATATCATTTAAAATAAACTGGAGTTATGACATGAGTGTATGTGCACTCTGGCTCATAGTTAATCAATCACAGTAGCCTCTATTATTAATGTGATGAAACACGGAAGAGCAAATGTTGATGTAGAGCGGTTATATTTTGTAAATATTGACATATAGACGATGATCACACTGTCGCTGTCTCTCGTGGACAGTTCAGGTACGAGGTAAAGTAATATAGAGCAGTGTGATAAATATTGGAAAATGGAAGATTTTGGATTCCGTATCACCTCTGCCTGTTAACTCTATGATGGTCGAGAGATCTATCGCTCTCTTCACTAATCCGTGTGGAGATCCAGGGGCAGAGTGTTGGGTCAGAGTGTGCAGCCAAACACCACGGAGCAGGGTTAACCCGGCCAATAATCACGAGTTTTAAAAACTACTGTCGGGATGGGCGTTGCTACTCGCACGAGACTCAAGCTCAGCTCTGGTTAGCTTAGGAATGGATTGTTTCTCTTCACATTCATACCGTTCTTCAATTCACAGTCTTGACTTCATTGATTAAATTTATGTTCCTCGTCGTAGACAGTGAAACACTTACATTGTTGGCCAACATCTCCACTTAATTCCAAATTACCATTCCTTGACACTTACCATCAGTCGTCTACTTCACAAGTTTTCTTTGAATATCCGCACCTTGAGATTCCAGTCGAGTGCTGTTTTCACAATTGTTCCAGCAGGTTTCCTTAGAGTTTTCTCAATCCAACACCACTTTCTCTTATTAAGTACAAGTTTTTCGGGCTTGTAGGCTGTGGTCCAGACAGGATATCTCCCGACGTTTCACGCAGTTTCCGGTGAAACGTCGGGAGATATCCTGTCTGGACCACGGCCTACAAGCCCGAAAAACTTGTATTTAATTATGAACGCCAGCCGTGAAAGCCTAAGCTGTTATACCACCACTTTCTCTCCTTTATATCAGCTTTAATTGGTTCTTGATTCGTTTCCGACCATAAATCCTTATTTTAAATGACGGTATATGATAGATGATGCGTCTTAACCAGCTATTCATGAAGTGTTGTTTAATTGTTTTCTGTGTGTTTCCAGGTATTGAGATCGTAAAGTAGGGAGTACTTTACATTGGGGTTAAAAAGTCGAAATTGTTCTTCTTGATGTCCATATTCCTCCATATAGGATACCGCTGAACATAGACACAATTTATTTCCTGACATGACTCGTAATGTCTTCTTCCCCTTCTCTAGTTTGAAACAATACTCTCAAAATACCGAAAGGAGTCAAATATTGTTCCACATCTTCATTTTGTATGTAACATCAATTTCATGGTTCACCCTCATCTCCCTGATCTTGTCATTTCACAGTGATTCATCGCTATTATTCACTTTATATGTCTTTCTAAAGATCAGTTCATTTTCATACAGTGTTTGACGATGTTGTGGCATAGTTGCCAAGATTCGAATCTTAATGGTAGTGGGTTGAACTTTTATCACAAAATGTTCGTGGGATCAGGAAGGGCGTTCTTCTTCATATCCCCGGCTTGGGTACGGTACATTTCAATTCCTCAGCAATGGATTGATCCAATTTATCAGGGAATCACCCAATCACAGTGAAACTAGCTACTGAACTCGAATTCAGCCCAGCTTAGGACCTTTGACCGAGCCGAGGTTCGAACGACTTGAGCACCATCGGAATGAAAAAATGGAAATCTGGAATTAAAATAATTTAATAATTATATATGTAATATGGGATGCAAATGATGCATAATGCAAGTATTTTGGAGAATTTTGAAGCATTTTGAGGAATTTATTATTTGAAAATATTCTGGTGAATGAGATTTTAACTAAGGAAGAGTTCGATCATTCGAAGCTGGAAATTGTACAAAGCTTCATGTTTGGCACTAGAAAACCAGTTTTGGTTAGCAAGGCGATCATAACAAAGCGATGCACATGACCCGTGGATAAGAGGATAAATCCAGGAGCTTTTTTTCAGAATATTTCAACAGCCAATCAAATAAAAGTAAATATTTTTTTTGGGAATTGCTTTTATATAAATTTGGCAAATATAAAGAGAAATAAGCACATCTACTGGTGTAGAATGCAATATGAAATTTATTTGGTTGAAAAGAAATATAAATTATTGAATAATAGAGCAAATATGAGTATATTTCTATTAAAATACATGTGTGTGGGGCTAGCTGAGCTAGGCTAGCAGTGACACGCGCCGCGGAGAGAAGAAGCGTGGCGTTATTCTCTCACAGCGACTGGACACGAGTGGACGCGTTTGACGCACGCGCACAGCAGAGAAGCATTTATTGCACGCAACATAAGCCCTGCCGACAAGCACCGTTGTACTCTCAAACGACCTAGGGATCGCCGAGGAAGTTTAGAAGAGGAGCCGGCGAAATTAAATCACATTAATATTGGAGAGACCAGCGTTTATAAAAGTATAACAGCATTAGAACGAGACTTCGATTATAAAACAACACTACAGAGAAGCAATAACGAACAGTATTGTTTATTGCAAGCTACAATATTGCTATAACGATTTCAACTATATAATTCAACAGTTATTACATCACAATCTACATCACAGTCTACATGATGACAGCGAAATTAAGTCGGGGAGGAAAAGCTTATTCTACGTTTACTGAAGATAATATTATGGAGAACTAAATAAAATGAAAGGAGGTTAATCTATACCATGGATTGGGAAGTCAGAGTGACTTGGAAATTCAAGGATCGACACTGCTACAACTGCACAACAACTTGCAGTATTCCAATATGAGTTTCTACACTACAAGCAAGATGTCCAACAACACCAGGATGAGATATCAACTCAGGACTTGCGGATCTACTATGGCAAGACCACTCAGCAAGACAGAGATAAGAAGCAGAAGACCGTTTGCAGCCAATCGAACCAAGAAACGCAGTTCACAGCCCGCTGGCCGAGAAGATGGCAGATCTTCCGTTAGCAGCTCAGGCCGAGTGAGTTGGGGTCGCCCGCTGCTGATTTGCACGTGCTTGGCTGTAACTGGTTTCGCTAGGAGGCGAGCGATGGCAGCTTCGACGGAACATCAAGATAGAGGTATTCCTTGGCTGTAGAAGACGTCTCAAGGTAGAACAACCGTTTGATCTAATATCTGTAGTTTTGTTGTAATAGTAGAAATCCTTTTTGGAGTGACCAACTTCATTTGTAGAAAATTCTTATCTTTATTCTTTGTTTTTAATAGCTTAAATTTTAGAGTTTCATTGTAATTTTTGATACGTCTTCGTGTGTCGTTTAAGACTTTATTTCATGCACATTTAACTTAGATTTGCGTTTCACGTATTTTTATTCTGAAGGAAACGTTGTATGACCCTCACTTCCGAACGATACTCGTTTTATAAAAGGAATGCTTCGATGATTCGAGAATTCAATTATTAGATTATACAATTATTTGATAATATTGTATCTCGGAGAGAAGGCTTCGATTACTTTGTATTTTGGAGAGAAGAGCGTCAATAATGACAAATTGTAAGAACATTTAAACTTTATAATTGTTATTAACAATTTCTATGCGTAACAGCGAAGGTATACATTTATATGTCTTTAATGCATTGTTATCAAGTAATGCATTATTGTGAGATGCTATAATTCTATGTAACAAACATTTTGATGTTAATATACATCTGATATATTTATTTATAACAATTTGAGTGTTATAAAATTCCAATAGCGGAATATAACTTATTAGACATCTAAATAGTCTTGAACTATTTATACTACGAATATACACTATAAAATAGGATCATGGTAGTGACAATTGAGGTCAAATGATGCCTATATTTATCAACAATTAATGTATAAACATTGTTTAACTGAGATGAATAGACCAGGAGATATGTTAGTCTACCTGCGGGCTAGTATGTTAAAAACAACTTAAATATGAATTGTTCATATATTTAAATGTACACCAGAAGCGTGAGGATATGTATTTATTTTTATTAACAACTAAAAGACGAGCGAACTACAAATTAACATTGTTAACGTTTGGTAACGTGGAAGAACAAGTTTATTATGGATCAAAGAGAACGAATAGCGCTAATGAAAGGAATAAGAAATATTTTGTGAATTGTATTATTGTGAACGATAAGCCTCCGTGGCTTAGGCGGCAGCACGCCGGCCTCTCACCGCTGGGTCCGTGGTTCAAATCCCGGTGACTCCATGTGAGATCTGTGCTGGACAAAACGGAGGCAGACAGGTTTTTATCCGGGTACTCCGGTTTTCCCTGTCAAAATTTCATTCCAGCAACACTCTCGACTATCATTTCATTTGTCATTCATTTAATCATTGCCCCAGAGGAGTGCGTCAGGCCTCGGCAGCCGGCACAGTTCATATCCTCGCCGCTAGATGGGGGCTTCATTCATTCCATTCCTGACCCGGCCGGAGACTGGAAGCAGGCTGTGGATTTTCATTCATTATTGTGAACGAAAATGTAATTGTTGTAATTTGATGCACGAGGTTTAATAATTTAGACAGGAGTTGAGAGTTAGGAGTGAATTCTGTACGGTAACATACTCTAGCGTAGTTACCTAGTAAAATCACTAATTCTTCTACATGAGTGTAGCAAGATGGTTTTTTTTATGGAAGTAATACCGTGCGGAGTTGTGAAGATTGTTTATAGATAGGAATGGAAGGAAGTATGACATGTTTGGAGCGTAGAAAGACGCCATTGATAAGTATTGTTCACTGTATTGCGGAAGGAAGGAATATATTGCTATGTGGAGCAACGAATTGTTACATGATGAGTAAAAAGCGCTAACACAAAGGTTAAATGTTTGAATTGTTTATGTCTGAGAGTATTTGCATATGATCCACGAAATGTATAGAGTCTTTTAGTAGTTTCGCATCGCTCTTTATCCTACTGTTTTTAGCCTACTTTCGATTTTTGCAAAAAATGAAAGTAGACTTATGAGATCAACTCAGGGCAAAAAAAGTGTGTCTGTCTGTGTGTGTGTATGTGTGTGTGTGAGTCTGTGTGTGTGTGTGTGTCTGTGTGTGTGTGTCTGTGTGTGTGTGAGTGTGTGTACTCTGAATGTCTGTCCCCCCCTATCAATTCGAACACGGTGAATGCGAATTGAACGAAATTTGGTACAAAGGTAGCACTAGCAAAGGACACCTCAGTGTCATATTTTATATCGCCGCCATCTTGACGGAAACGTAATGGCGGCCACACAAATGTTCAAAGCTTAAATCAAATTACGACTAACCTTATCATCTGATCTCTACCAAATTTTTCAACAACATACCTTTATGGGGGAAGCATCCTTTGACCAAACCAATAGGACATAAGCGTAATAGTTTGCGGATGGCGGCCATCTTTGTGTGAAAATCGATTCCCCCTATTAATTCGAACACGGTGCAACCGAATAGAACGAAATTTGGTACAGAGGTAGAACTAACAAAAGTCACCTCAGTGTCATGTTTTATATCGCCACCATCTTGACGGAAACGTAATGGCGGCCACACAAATGTTCAAAGCTTAAATCAAATTACGACTAACCTAATCATCCGATCTCTACCAAATTTTGCAACAACATACCTTTGTGGGGGGAGCATCCTTTGACCAAACGACTAGGTCATTAGCCTAATAGTTTGCGGATGGCGGCCATCTTTGTGAGAAAATCAATTCCCCCTATTAATTCAAACACGGTGAAACCGAATGGAAGGAAATTTGGTACAGAGGTAGCACTAGCAAAGGGCATCTCAGTATCATGGTTCATATCACCGCCATATTTACAGAAACGTAATGGCGGCCACACAAATGTTCAAAGTTTAAGTTAAATTACGACTAACATAACCATCCGATCTCTACCAAACTTTGCAACAACATTCCTTTATGGAGGGAGCATGCTTTGACCAATCTAATAGGTTATTACCCTAATAGATTGCGGCTGGCGGCCATCTTTATGTCAAAATTGATTCCCCCTATTAATTCGAACACGGTGGAACCGAATGGAACGAAATTTGGTACAGAGGTAGCACTAGCAAAGGGCACCTCAGTGTCATGTTCTATATCGCCGCCATCTTGACTGAAACGTAATGGCGGCCACACGAATATTCAAAGCTTAAATCAAATTACGATTAACCTAATCATCCGATCTCTACCAAATTTTGCAACTACATACCTTTATGGAGGGAGCATCTTTTGACCAATCTAATAGGTCATTCGCCTAATAGTTTGCGGATGGCGGCCATCTTTGTGTCAAAATCGATTCCCCCTATTAATTCAAACACGGTGAAACAGAATGGAACGAAATTTGGTACAGAGGTAGCACTAGCAAAGGGAATCGCAGTGTCATGATTTATATCGACGCCATATTGACAGAAACGTAATGGCGGCCACACAAATGTTTAAAGCTTAAATCAAATTACGACTAACATAACCATCCGATCTCTACCAAACTTTGCAACAATATACCTTTATGGAGGGAGCATCCTTTGACCAATCTAATAGGCCATTAGCCTAAATTTTGCGGATGGCGGCCATCTTTATGTCAAAATTGATTCCCCCTATTAATTCGAACACGGTGGAACCGAATGAACGAAATTTGGTACAGAGGTAGCACTAGCAAAGGGCACCTCAGTGTCATGTTTTATATCGCCGCCATCTTGACGGAAACGTAATGGCGGCCACACAAATGTTCAAAGCTTAAATCAAATTACGATTAGCCTAATCATCCGATCTCTAGCAAATTTATCAACAACATACCTTTATGGAGGGAGCATCCTTTGACCAAACTAATAGGTCATCAGCCTGATATTTTGCGGATGGCGGCCATCTTTGTGTAAAAATCGATTCCCCTTATCAATTCGAACACGGTGAAACCGAATGGAACGACATTTGGTACAGAGGTAGCACTAGCAAAGGGCACCGCAGTGTCATGTTTTATATCACCGCTATCTTGACGGAAACGTAATCGTGGCCACCCAAATGTTAAAAGCTAAAATGTAATTACGACCAACCTAATAATCTAGTCTCTACCAAATTTTGCAACACCATATCTTTATGTGGGTAACATATTCAGACCAAACTGCAAGAACATCAGCCCAATAGTTTGCAGATGGTGGCCAAGTATGTGTGCAAATCGATTCCCCCTATCAATTCAAACACGGTGAAACCGAATTGAACGAAATTTGGTACAGAGGTAGCACTAGCAAAGGGCACCTCATATTCATGTTTAATATCCCTATAGCACGTTGTATTTCAACAAGCTACTACAACCAACATTCGATCATACTCCTTGAAAAGGACAAAGAGTTATAACAATACCCATGCATTTAGGAGAAAGTAGGCTATATGTTCTTTACTGAACATCTTGTTTTTTTATTGATACGACATTCTAAGCTGTATTTAACTTAATTGTTTGATACTCAGGCTTATTTATTATGACTTACCACTAGAAGTACTTGAGAATTTGATCGTTGTTTGAAACATTGTTCAAAGAACTGTTTATGTAACAGAGACACTATGAAGCTGTCAGATCGTGACTGATAGTGTTAATGGTAAATTTTAAACCGTGTGAAGCACGAGAACTGTAGATAATGTAAATATTTAAACCTTATATAATTTATAACAGTATTATTAGAATAGATAGTTACATTTTACGTACGCCCGTGTATAATGTAGGGTTTTTGTAATGTTAACTACATTTACATGAGTGAACAGCTGATTTTAATCAGACTATTGCAATGGCATAGCCACAGGGTGACTGTCAATTACGTGAACATTTTATGAAATTTAATATAACTACATTGTTGTAACGAGAATGTTCAGAAACATTTATTCTACAGATAGTAGAACTATCTGACGTGTGTAACAGTTAATTCTAACTTGTGTGTTTATTTTTATGGCGAAGGGATTACTTTTTCATTATTTGTATTTGTTTGGAAATAAATCCCACTAGTTTTTGTTTGCCTGTTCGTTTTTCTTTTATAAATCTGATCATCATTTCATTCTTGCAATCGACATGCGATAATACTGCGAATTAGTTACTAGAATTCATGTTAGTCTCAACTTTCACCGTTCACTCCCGAGATCCGAGATTCTCGTCCTACCATTTTGTCTTTAGGATAGGTTATTTTTATGTAAATGTGTAACTAATCGGTAGTGTTGTTGCATGGCCGGTATGCATCGAGGGTTCCCTAGTCATTATCCTAGTAGGGTAGTGTTTGTTAACCTGGCTGGGTATCGACCTCCCTACAATCCTTTTATATCTTTGCGGATATAGGCTATGACTATGCGGGATTCGGGTGCAGTACGGTCAATCGGTGCTATGAGTGAAACAATCAGACATAGGCTAAAATTTTCTTGAGTAGATTTTCTCATTGGTGCTCGTGTTGGCATCAAAACAATATTATAATTGTAATGTTTATTGTACACAATTATTATAAATTTGGGATGTTGGGTCAAGAGCTTCTGAGTTTTTCCCTATAATTTAACACGACGTAGGTCTTATTCAAAATTACCGCCCCTCCCCCCCTCCCACACACACTTTTGTATTTAAAAGCGAGTTATTTTGTGATATAATATTTAATTCAGGTTAGGGTATATAAATACTTGTTTTCCCGCCTAATTTAATTGGGCACAATTTATGTTCATCGACAGGATAGCTTTCTATAATAATAAATCTGCATGGTTTTCTATTTAAACTCCAGACAAATGATGAGATGGTAACTTCAGATCAATGCCAATTCCTTCTGAATGCTAGCCCTAATTACAAATACACACACTAACACAGACAACACATTAATACAGGTTGTCAGATAAATAAAAAACTCTTCCATGTACACGAGAATATGGCCTTGATGGCTATGCTTCTGAATGAAGCAACATCCACAGCAAGCAAGTCGCTAAATAAAACAACGGATTATTTTGAAAAGACAGTATACTCATGTGGCAATAAGCTGACAGGAATCCTTGCGATAAGCATTTGCTACAGTGCACCGCAGCAAGCGAATGTGCGTTGATATTTAACCCATGTGTTTGTCCCCCGGCAGGAAGGACTGTCGTGGAGTGTGGTGCAGTGGCGCGGATTTATCTCAAAGTAGCTTAGTGGTGCGCCTAACCCAATTACATATCTCTACTTAATGCATGGCTCACACTGCAAGCGAGCGACAAAAATATAAGCTACTTACAACATTGCCAGCACAAGCCTCAGGTAGATTGCAGTCTCAGGGGAAAACACATTCAGACCATCTGTCTCTAATGATAAGGATGACAATAAAAATGCTCACTACTACTACTACTACCACCACCAGCACTAACTACTTATGAAATTTCAATGATTTTCAGTCGGTAACACTATTGTACCCAAATATAATAGGTGTTGTTCCATAAACCTGAAAGGAATTACATGTGATTAATTATTACACTTGGATAACCAGTTTCGATCATCATCAGATTCCTTCCATCCTGGCTATTAATCTATGTCTACTAACATAACCCTATGATTGCAGATGACCTCGTAGTTCCGCCCCTTAAAACAACAATAATGAACAATACCCTGTGATTCAGTTGCCCCTAATAATATTTTCTTATGCAGCCCACCTAACGGGTAATGCCAGGAAGGTCGCTATTTCTGTGCTTCTAACCCGTATGGTACTAATGCACTGCAATAATGTTCTTCAAACGATACTGAACACCATCATTTTTCCCTCGATGAGACTAGGCTAGTGACTAGAACGAGGAAATAAACAAAGTGTTCAGTATCATTTTCGGGGTATGCTAGCAGCTCATTAGTGCCATACGGGAAGCAAGCAGACAAATATCGACCTTCCTGACAACACGCGTTAGGTGGGCTGCATAAAACAATAATATTAGGGGCAGCTACTTCACCCGGTATATACAAAAGCATACACAGGGAAGCCGTCCTGGAATGAATTACGAAACAGAATGCAAAAGCCAGATTATATGTGCAGGAAAGATCACGCTTACAAAATTAAGCCCAACATTTAAAAAAGAATTGTTAAGTATTATTTTATAAAAATTGCCTGAAGATGTCATAGAACATGTCTCCAACAGTGTAAAAGTTTTCAAGAAGAAAATTAATATTGTATTCGGGAAAAACAGAGACATTATGGAGAGTAATTGAGATATCTGTAAATATGTTGTTACCACCGAGCTTCAATTAACTGTAACAGGCTAGGTCATGCAAGATCCACTCGTACCTGATGAGAAGGGACGACCTTCCACTCTGTACCAGTGGAGCCGTATTCACCGTGGCCCATATTTTAACCGAGTGTGTGGATCTTGCTGAATTACGAAGAAACCGTGGTTTGCAGATAACACTCAAACTTATATTAACCGATGATGTGGTGGCTGCTGATCTCGTCATTTGCTTTATAAGTGAGAGTTGGTTAGGGTCTGCAATCTAAATTTACAAGTGAATATTTAATCAAAGAACTTGTTCTTTTTTGAAATTCTAATTTTTGTTTTCCCGTAAATTTTGTTTATTCTATAATTTTAAGTTTTATTTGATTTTTGTATAATTATTTTTAGGTCTTCTTTACTACTTAGGCTTCCGCCTCAAAATTTAAATATGCATTCCAAATCTGTATAATTAAATCTGTGTTAAGAAAGGCAGATGACCTCGTAGTTCCGCACCTTGAAACAACAATAACCAACAGTACATAACATATTCATAAATAAATGAATAAATAAATAAACACATAAGTTATATTGTAAACTTGTGTAGCTTGTCAAGTTTGTTAGTTTTTGTTGTGATACATTAACACAGGCTGTTCAAAATCCACGAGTTTGAGTGTGCGTACACGCGAGTACTCAGCAGTAATGCTCGGAGCACGGTTGGAGAGAGACGGGGGGGGGGGGGGGGATAGCCAATACGTCACTGGGCGAAGGTCATAGCACAAGTCCATGCGCTTCCTGCCACTGATATTGTGTTATTTCTCATTCCTACTACATAACTATGTCAAGCCGGGGAGGCCCGTTGCCTAGTTCGTGGGAATAGCAGTTCCTCTTTACCGAAAAGGACGGACTCCAGCAGTGTCTGGTGTGTCAAAAAGTGCTACATTCAATGAGGAAATGGAACGTACAGCGTCATTACACAACTCTTCATTCAGCTCTGTATGAAAGGATGGAAGGCGAAGCACGGCAGGAGCTCATAGCTAGACTGAAAGCCGACATACAGAAAGACGTACGTTTTAAAATACAAATATCACTGTAGACTCGTTTGACATATACTGTTACAGATTAAAAGGAAAACTTATTCATACACTCTTTTCCAGGCGAATCATATTGAAGAAACTACCAATGAGGCAGCAATTCTACCAAGTGACAAAGTCGCTCACATCATTGCGATGAATGGGAACCGTTCTCGGTGAGACCTATCGTAAAATCGTGTTTAC
Organism: Meconema thalassinum; assembly: GCA_946902985.2. Classification (NCBI taxonomy): domain Eukaryota; kingdom Metazoa; phylum Arthropoda; class Insecta; order Orthoptera; family Tettigoniidae; genus Meconema; species Meconema thalassinum. The sequence goes on along the minus strand of OX336388.2, from coordinate 1,806,821,076 downwards.
TCGCCGTAGCGGAATGTTTAACTCCAGGAGAGAGGCAGAAATTTGAACGGTCTGTCTCTCAAAATAGGCAGTGTCTCGTCCAATTCACACCTGGGAGGGGATTTGGAGAGGCAGCTCAAGTGTAGAATTCAATACATGATGGCATATTGGCTCGTAGTTGATGAAAGTATGGATGTAGTTGAATACGGTTAGATAACTATATTTGTGCGTGGTGTCGACATGGGACTACAAATTATGGACGTACTCTTAGATGTGGTACCGCTGGATTACACAGCTACTGGTCAAGATATATTTGAGGCGGTTTGTGAATCTGTGGACAACATGAGCATTCCATGGGAATAGCTCCATTAGGTGGCTTCAGACCACGTGCCACTGATGGTTGGGCGAGAGCAGGGCTTCGTCTCGCAGTTATAAAATAGAGTTAAAAGTGAATTCGGGAAGGACGTGGAAACAATTCACTGTTTTATTCACCAAGAGGCACGTTGTGCCGCAACAGTGGAACTGGAATCTGTCATGCAAGTTGTAGTGACGTATGTAAATTTTGTCTGGCGTCATGTTGTTAATCATCGTCAGTTGAAAGAGATTTTAAGAGATCCCAAAGCGGCTTACGGTGATATACCCTACCACAGCACTGATCACTGACTAAGTCGGGGAAAAGTTCTCGATGTGTTTTATACCATTCGCTAAGAAATCTATCTTTTCCCTGGAAATGAAAGGACAGGCAGAGCAATGTCTCTCTGATCCAACATGCGTAGCACACTTGGCGTTCCTTGCAGATATAAATGCACCTAAAACGTAATTGCAAAGAAAAGATCTATACATCGTAGATTTGTATAATAAACTCAGAGCGTTCACTGAAAATCTCCGGTTGTTTGAGCGGCAGATTGGAAATAGAGATTTAACGTTTTTCACTCGCCTTGCCTCTTAAGACCTCTTTGGACAAGTATCTAAAGAAGATCATGAGACTTCTCGAGTCTTTTGAAAAGAGGTTCTAAGACATTAATATTCGTTAAAAGCAAATGTGATTATTCCGCACTCCTTTCTCAGTTACCACTGATAGCTACCCGCCGTCAATGCAATTGGAAATAATAGACTTTAAAAATCTACCCTATTAAAAGACAGATATTACAACACTCTGGATCTGTCACGATGGTATCGTACACTGCGTCAAGAAGCCTTTCCCAGCTTGTACAAGAACGCAGCACAGCTCATGTGTCTGTTGGGTCCACATACTGTTGCGAGCAACTTTTATCGGTCATGAACCGAATAAAATGCAATGCTCGGAGATCCGACATTGAGGAATGCTCTGCGCATCATGTCAGCAAATGCATTGACTCCCGATATCTCAGCACTTGTGTCCGCAGTGAACCATGTACCCTCTGATACTAGGTAAACTTATTGTATTCTGTATCTTGGAGGTGTCGTTTGAATACCTTCTACATCCCTACGTTCACAGTCATGCTACCCCATTGAACAGTATTCTCCGTCACAGATCTTGGCATGTATTCACCGCGCAGTGACGGCAGCGCCCACAGCAGTGCTCTATTGCATGTTGCAGCTTTACTAACGCAAGACGGCGAGTACTCCGCTCCATACTGGCTAGCAGCATGGCTGGAACAGCCTGTATTAGTGTATATTGACCTTCAAGTAGCCTACTTTAAGACCACATGTAAGTCAAAACATCAACCTGACTGATTACTAATCATTACAGTTTATCACACTTAAACAAGTAAACATGAAGGTCAATAGCCATTGGGCTATTATGGCCGACGCAAATAACCCTACATGACTTCATGTCTTGGCGTCAATTTTCCTTGCAGCACCTTTATTTTCATCTGTACGCTGTTCTTGGCCTTTGGAACTCATAAGATATGTGTATCTTATGTCTGATTGTTGCTCTGTACTGGATGTCTTGTTCTATAGTCCATCTACTGTAAGTTTGCACTTTTTTGACAGTTCTCGCGGGAACGATACTCCTACAGAACATATCAATCCGCCTCTACCACGAGCATTCCAGCCAATGAGCTATCACCCACATGGAAGCCAGCAATGGCCGCTGTATTCCATCAAGGTGTCAACAGCTGCTATGAGTTGCCTAAACCTACATTCAACTCGCAATATCAATTCATTGCCTTTTTTCAAGGAAACTTGTATTTCTTTGTGACATTTATCAAATAATCGTTCTATGACAGAATGTTACATCATTGGACGCACTATGAGCAAGACCTTGGCTAACTTATGACACAGTAGCTGTTAAATTAAATGTGAGAGAGGAATTATTTTAGGCCCATCATTGCACAGCTCGAGGAAGATGCTTACTAAGGTATGGTGTAGGATGTCCTTAAGACGATACGATCATTACTTGACCTGTTGGATTGATATTAGAATAAAACGTACCAAACATTTCACCATATAAGTTAACTTTTAGGCCTAGGCCCTACACAACAACTCATATTTTAGGCCTACTTTTTTGCACAAATCATGCCATATGAAAATTATTCACCAGGCCAATGATGTTCTTGGGGAAATCAATAGTTCTGATGTCTTTTCTTTTACCTTCAAAAAGAGAGGAATAAAATAAAAATCTTGAACAAGAAATTCCTTATCAGCTTCCGACTCGATAAACAAAACAAAGATGTCCGACCTGGAGACATCTCAGGCTACATATTTTTCAACATTTAAGATAACCACTATAATGTATATTTATCTGAACAGTGAACACGCGTTCAAATGAAAATAATACTTTCAGACGACTTTGCACATTATTATCAATTATAATTATTATTATTTAATATAATTAACCCGTTATTTTCTCAGGCGGATGAACACAGTAAAGCGTCCATTACCAACCGCACGCCCATCCTACGAGCACGTGGTAGTTCAGTTTGATAATGCAACTTTTCAGTCTGGTCGACAGAATATGTTACCAATATATTCACAATTACTGGGACAAGCGAAAAAAAACTGAGAAAACTTACATGTGATTAAAATGTGTAAATATTTGTTATGAGCTACGGGTTATAAATTGAGTCTTTTCTATTGAAGGTTGGCAACCCTAGCTGTCAAAAAAGTGCAAACTTACAGTAGATGGACTATAGTAACGTATTTCTATTACATTACAATTATCTATCGCCATGCACTTTATGGAGTCATTAATTACTGTGTTATATCAAATTTTTATTATGTTTATTCATCTATTTCATCAACTAAGAAGCCATAACACATTCACGTTATTGCCATAATCATCAGTGTGTCATAGAAATAATTGTAATTACAGAATATACTTATTAGAGAGACTTGTGGGCAATTCGATAGCTAAAATGTTATATATTAGGTCGTGCAAGACATATTGGTTGAAACAAGGAGGAAGTATTGCCACATCAGATTTATTCTGGTACATACGCGAGACGAAGTGGCGACATACAAAATATGAGGGAAATATTGAGCACCTTTTCAAAAGAGTCGCTTCCCCTTGTGACCAAATGCTGAGAGCTCAGCGGCTATTTCATTTGGACCGCTGTGATTTGGCACGCGAGCCTAATTGACTAACGTAAACCAGTTGACCATAATATTACAAGGTGACTGGAGGAATGCTTTTACCGCCATGAAGACGCGTGGATTCTGAACATGAAGCATCACGCTTACATACTGTATAAAGTCTCTGGGAATTTTACAGACACTTAACTCATCAGTTGTAATTCTGAATTGTCAGATGTCGATCAGGTTGATTATCAGTCAGGCGAGAACGTGCTCTGTACTTCTCAAACATAGCATTCTGTGTTCTCTGAATCACAGTACTGGTGCAAGCATACACATTGAATAATACAATAACGGTATTCAGTATTTTGCCGTATCTTGAAAGGCAGTTTTACGGGAATGCAAATAGCTTGTCAATCAGGTGTTCAAGGTCACCTAAACATGCGACAATAAGAGATCTCACGAGAAGCAACAGTAATATTATCGTGGACAATGGAAGCAGATTGAACTCTGGAACAACCCTTGCCCTTAAGTGACACAACAATTCGCCAGTCAGCTAGATTAAATCTCACCAGCCTAGAAGGTAAACACGCCAATATCGAAGCCCAATTGTAGGTAAACAAGTTCTACCATGTTAGCTCAATGTCAGCGGCTTCGGTGGCGTAGTCGGTAGCATGCTGAACTCCTATGCCCAAGTTAGCGGGTTCAAACCCGGGCGAAGTCGTCGGATTTTTTAAGAGCGTCAAAAATCCTTCAGTATGCCTTCCTTCGGATGGGAAGTAAAGCCGGCGGTCCCATGTCATAGATTTTGGCATGTGAAAGATCCTTTCACAGACTAAACTTGTGTAAAGCAAAATTTGTTAGGTTAGATTTCGTCAGAACGCTCTATCAAAGTTCCAACGTTCGCCACTAGGTATCATTGATGTCTGGTGGCGAAAGTTGGAACTACTTGAAATTGAACGGAACTGGTAGCTCACCCTTTAGGGTGTCCGCTGGAAGCAGCTACAGACTCAGGCGAGCCGAACTTGTCCTCGGACACTCCCGGCATTAGAAGCCATACGATAAATAGATAAATAAATAAGCTCAATGTCTCCTCTGAATTGTGTATATTTGCAGGATATCTATATACTGTATATACAGCAGAAATGAATGTTACGGGATAGTTTTTCTGTCTGTCTGTCCCCTATGCGTTCATATACCATTCATCCGATTGCGATAACATTTGTGTGAGTTGTGTGCACTCCAGGGAAGGTTTCTGGCTACAAATGATTTATGTAACACAAAAGGGTGAGGGACTTAACAGGAACCTTAAATCCCACAGTAACCCATTTGCACAATCTGTATACTTATGACACCGCAATGCTAGATGTGAGAATAGCTTGCTGGTTCATCGCGAAGTACCGACAGCCGTGGCTCAGCTGGCTAAAGCGCAGCGTTAGTACATGGGACCAAGCTCTCTGCTGACTCGCTAGACGCGTGGGTTCGAGCCCCACCGTCGGCCGTCCTTGAAATGGTTTTCCGTGGTTTCCCATTTTCAACACCAGGCAAATGCTGGGACGGTACCTTCTGATAGGCCACGGCCGATTCCTTCCACATCCTTGCCCAGTTTCATTCATCTTCATCCATTCCATCCCGACGCGCAGGTCGCCCACGGGCGTCGAATAGAAAGATAGAAAGACCTGCACTCGGCCTTTGAGGAGGCCACACGACAAAAAAAAAAAAAAAAAAAATTGCGAGGAAACATAAACGAGACTCTCAGCAGCCTGCCGGGTTATCTGGTATCGCTGTCTATTCCAATACAGTTCAGGCCACGAATTTTGTCCAAGGTGTTCATTATTAGTATCTTCCGTTTTGTCTTTGATTGGCATTGCAACGCATGCCGGGAGTAGCTAGTAATATTATAAAATTACTTTAATGGTATTTTTGTGGTACAGTAGTTTGTTAACATTTTGTCTCAAAGATTAGAAATGCAAAGAGGTCTCCTGATTAGGCTAAGCTTTATTGTCCTATACCCTAGATAAGAGTTGTGCGTTCAAGGAAGGAGTATGCCGTGGTACAACTAAAATAATTGCTCCTATCATAGTAGCTGGCGCCCATAACCCGGTAGATGGTATTTGAAGTGTATGTCTTCTGTTTTGCAGGTCAATATTATGTATCTTATTCGCCTTAATTGATGGATCAAATAAGATATTTGATGATGTGACATCAGGGGTCCATCAAGAATGTTCACCCTAGTGAGGCTGATAAAGAGAGCCATAACAAGAATGGCAGCCTAACTATGGAACATGACTCATAGAGACGTTGCATTCTGTGATGTTCATTTCTTGCATTCTTCTCGGCGTTAAGAATCCATTTCTCATATAAGCTGCCAGTTAGTATTATTATTATAGTTATTATTATTATTTGTATTATTTTTATTATTATTAAAACTTCAAAGCTTCAAAGCTTCAATTCTTACAAACTTTTAAAAACTCGTCAACTCAGTAGCAACCAAAGTGTTTGTATAACTGCAGTACCTGGTGTAAATCTATTGATATGTAGCGATAGAGATGACCAAATCTACAAATTTGACTTTCCATTTGCACTTACGGCTATCAGTGAAGATGAAAATCTAGATCATCTGTGACTAAGATTTATTTAATTTTGAATCCTTTCTTTTTATTCTTGTAACCACCAAATGTGACATGCCTTCAAAAATCAAAATCACTCGACCGAGAATTGAGAATGTGGTCTGGGAACGAAGGGTGAAACACTCTATCCAAAGAGACACAACTTACCTAAATGGAAAATGGAAATTATGGAACGCTTTCAATCACAACAGTCTCCTCGAGTCAAACGTGAAGGCCTCTTCCAAAACAATCTGCCACCTACTTATGAGAATGACTCCCACAGTTTGATATCTGAGAGCTGCGTGTGGTTGTCAAGTGACAGTTCCAGTGATATTCAGAGACTTGGGCTATGTTCTGCAGCATCACGAGTAGCGTACGTTTATCGATCGACCCGCCCCCATCTGGGGAGCGGTGCTCTGACAACTTACCTGGATACGGAACAAATTCACTGGCACATCATCATCATTATCATCATATAGATTCATTGGTGAAACAGTGGTGGACTGCCCAACTGCCAGAATTCTGATGGACAGGGAAGGTCCATGGTATTCCGTCCTACGATGTTGGCTCTGATTATTTCTCCTATTTTTTTAGTTACAAAAACTAAATTTAAATCTCAGTACAAATAACCTGCATTAGTTGTGGGTTCCCTGTTAGATGCCAGTACAGAACGAACTTCAAAATATGTAGGTGGATCACCCAGCTCTAATGTGACTCAAAGATCTTGTTCTTTTTTTTTTTAGTTTGACATAATAATAAAAATATGACGTATATGTTTATTATTATTATTATTATTAATAATTTAATTTCTTGTTTGTTTTATTAATATTGGACTGTTCATAATTTAGGTATCAATCTCAATTTTTTTAGAATAATTAAAACTTAATTGTGTCATGAGAGTCAGACAACCTCGCTGTGTCACCCTTTATAACACAAATGAAAATCATGGTCATCGAGGTACCATCCCGTATATATGAAAATGATAATAAATTATGGAGGAATACCACTGCCACCGTCGGGTTTCAAACTCGGAACTACGAGCTGTAACTCGTCAACAAAATCGTGGAGCGTGACATTCCGCTGTCGGGTGAGTTGATATGGCACACAATCTAGAAATGACAGTCGAACAACCATCAATGAAGAAGAACTCGCCCCTTGCCCATACAGATACTAATTAAACTTCTATAATATAGCATATTATGCTGTTTGATAAGCTGAATAATATCGAGGTGAAAAATCTGCATGTTTCCAGCGAATAGAAGTCAATTTACACGACGAGTTAATATTTTTCAGACATCTCAATATCCTAATTGGCAGCATTTAGCACAAGTGTTAGTGATGTAAATGTAAGATGTGAAAAAATAAGACCTTTATTCATTGAGAATAATCAGAGTACCTTGCTAGTCTTCAGAACTATTTCACTGATGGTCGGAACAATATAGAAAGGAAACACGAGACCCTAGCAAGACTCAACCTCTTGGTTAGTGATATAGTTACCTATCGTTGTGTTAAGGGGCGGAACTGCGAGGTCATCATCCCCTCAGTGAATAGCTGCCCGGATTGGTGTGTCCTTATTTTCAGTCAGTGAGCCAACAATGTAAAATAGCTGATTGAAAATCTCTCAAAAATGTTGGTAGTCTGGTGGCTCCAAATTGAATTCACGGCTGCTTCCTTAACCAAATCTTAACCAAAACTCTTTTCAAGTATGTCTGCAAATTTCGGGTTCCCCAACGGCGATATGATGTAGGCCACTCTGATAGAATACAGACAAGCGCGCTATGCGTACACCATATGTGAAATACAAATCAGTACTGAATTATTGCATAGTTATTTTAAGCCGTGAGAAGTCCGCGAGCATTCAATATTGTTGCATAATAACGCAAATGCAGCTGAAAGAAATCAGAAACTCCTATGGACGTCGAATTGGCAGGTGATAAGCTAAAGGAAGTACTAGACTTCTGTTACTTAAGAAGATATAAGAAGTAGGTTAGAACAGGCAAGGAAAACATTTCTACAGAAAAGGAATCTGTTGAGATCGAATATAGATTTAGGTATTAGGAAGTCATTTTTGAAAGCCTTTATCTGGAGCGTGCAACTCTATGGAAGTGAAACGTGGACTGTTGGAGCATCAGAAGAGAATAGAATTGAAGCGTTTGAAATGTGGTGTTACAGGAGAATGATGAAGATCGGATGGGTAGGTAGGGTTACAAACGAAGCGGTATTAAGACGAATGGGAGAGGAGAGATGTTTCTGGTGACTGCTAATGAAGAGAAGAGATAGGTTAGTAGGTCACATACTAAGACATCCAGGAATAGCAAACTTAGTTATAGAAGGAAGGGTTGATGATAAGATCTGTAGGGGTAGACCAAGGTTAAAATATGGTAAACAGATTGCCTCGGATGTAGGGTGTGGTAGCTATGCAGTGATGAAACGATTAGCTCAGGAAAGGGAAGCATGGGGGGCTGCATGAAACCAGTCAAAAGACTGGAGACTCAAACAACAACAACAACAACAACAACAACAACAATAAAGCAAAATATATTGAAGAATTTTTATTCTGCAAATATATTGGTAGTGTGAGGACCCCATCTGATATGTTTATGAACAAAACCGGAACTGGCTGGCTGCATGACTCAGCGGTAACGTTCTCGCCTGCTGTGCGCAAGGTTGCAGGATTGAATCCTGGCACAGTCAGCTGGCATTTAAGAATAGGCAAATGAAGGGAGCCATTTCAGTAAATTTACTGGCACGATAGAGATCCCCTTCGCGGCTAACTTCTGGCACTCCGGCGTCTCTAAAAGCTGCAGTAGTTAAAATGAACGTAAATCCAATAACATGTATTATTATTAATCTATTATTAATAATAATAAAAACAGAAACTGCTCATTTGAGCAAACTAGTTCCAACAATGGAGAAATATCAGCTTCATAAAATTACAATGCAAAGTTTTGTCGTCATTATTGCTAACGTGTTATTTCTGGAGTGAATTACAGTTCATAAGTAGTTCCGTGAAGAACTATACAGCCTATTTTCATATATCCTACTTATGTTAATTGACTCTATCAACTTACATAATTTCAGTTTGATTGCTCTATAGTCCAGTCAAATTAGACTTAAAAAGGGGCCCGACCTTGCAAAAGGTCATGTAGTTCTAATTTTTTATATGTTGTTTGGACCTCTGCCAATAGTAAAAAACCAAATTTGCAACTTCGAAAGTCCTGTGCTAGCTGTGTAATAGCCAAATAACAGCCAGATATTTGCACTTTTTTCCGGTATTGCTCAATATCGTCTAAACCAGGGGTCTCAAAACTTTCCATCCTTAGGGCCATACTGATTACTCCAGTAAGTTCCGAGGGCCAAAACCATATTATCATTGTTGCCGGTGGTAAAAAAGTGAAATAGTCCACTGATGAAAAGACCGAAAAAGTACGCAACGTTGAAAAAAGGCTGCAAATCGGACTAAAGTCCGCAAAACGGCAACACTGCATATTATTAATTTTCCTGTCATTATCTGTAATTTCTAGATTAGTCGTAGAGTACGAGCCATGAGGAGTAACGTGACACGACATCTGGTGGACACAAGTGGAAATAGGTAGTACCTTCTATCGCTAACAGATGGCACTAATAGCACGTACAGAGTAATCTCGTTGGTTCGAGAGAGTTCTGGTGTCTTCCACTCACTTCTAGATGGCAGTAATTGGAATATATAAGAAGGCTAGTTGCGCAACCACAAGTCAGTTCCTATGACACTGTTGTGAAATAAAATAGTGCGTACCTCCTTAAAACGTGTTTGTGCGTGTTTAAGTTTAAGACATCTTTGTAACAGTATTTTGATTTGAGTTGTTGCTTTTGTGTGTGATTTAGTAGTATGGAAAAGAAGCGAAAAATTGATAGTGAATGCAGAAAATTCAAAGATGAGTGGAACATTCAGTATTTCGTAATTGAGTCCAGTAACAAGGCGCTATGTTTGATTTGCAATGAAAGCATAGCCGTTCTCAATGAATATAACATTAAACGTCATTATGAAACAAAACATTTTCAAAATTACTCAAAATATACAGGAAGTTTGCGGACAGAAAAATTCGAAGCTATGAAGCGCGGATTGAAATCGCAGCAATCTTCATTTACAAAACTCAAAACCGAACAAGAGGCTGCAACTCGTGCCAGCTTTCGTGTGGCTCTTGAAATTGCAAAACGTGGAAAACCATTCACCGATGGAGAAATGATCAAAGAATGCATAATTGCAGCAGCCAAAGAAATGTGCCCTGAAAAGGTACATTTATTAAAAACTGTCAGTATGTCAGCAAACACTGTGGCTCGAAGGGTAGAAAACATCGCTGAAAATATATCCTCTCAACTGTTCGACAAAAATGGAGATGTTGAGTGGTTTTCTTTGGCCTTGTATGAGTCAACGGATGTGTCAGATACTGCTCAGGTGTTGATTTATATTCGAGGAGTAGATAAAAGCTATGAAGTGCATGAAGAACTTCTTGATATGTATAGTATTCATGGCACAACTACTGGTACAGATATTTTTAAAGGAGTTGAAATGGCCATTAATCAAAAGAACCTTCGATGGAAAAACTTGAAATGTATTACAACTGATGGAGGCAAAAACATGAGTGGGAAAGATAAAGGAGTGGTCTCTCTTGTGTCAAAGGCTGTAGAAAATGACGGTGGTTCAAAACCATTAGTCTTACATTGTATCATTCATCAACAGTCTTTGTGCGGAAAATGTTTGGATATGTCTGAAGTTCTGAAACCAGTCATATCAACTGTTAATTTTATGAGATCTTTTGGGCTGAATCACCGACAATTCCGACAATTTTTTGAAGAGATTGGAGAAAATGACTTACCTTATCATACTGCCGTACGTTGGCTTAGTTGTGGGAAAGTCCTTCAGCGCTTTTTTGAACTTCGAGCAGTGATCGAAATTTTTTTGAATGAAAAGCATCGCCCTCTTACTGAATTACAAAACAACGCATGGCTGAGGAAGTTAGCATTCTATGTTGATTTGACAAAACATGTGAACGAACTGAATTTGAGATTGCAAGGAGAAAACCAGCATCTTCCTGATTTATACACTAATATCAAATCATTCCGGAAGAAATTGATACTGTTTCAATCACAACTACGAAGTAAATGTTTTTCACATTTTAAAACATGTGAAATATTCAGCCACACCACTGAGACTGAGTTTCCTATCGATTTTGCAATCGAAACTTTGAGTGCTTTGAAAATAAATTTTGATACTCGTTTCTCGGACTTTGATGCCTTTGCGAATCAAATTAAGATTTTTCAGGATCCTTTTGATACTGGCATTGAAACCCTAGCCCCGGAACTTCAAATGGAAATGATTGAACTACAGTGCAGTGATATAATTAAGAACAAATATCAAAACTCATCTTTGTTGGAATTTTATAAGAGTCTTCCACTGACACAATTTGATAATTTGCATAAATTTGCTCGTGGGCTGTTTTATGTTTTTGGTACAACTTATTTGTGTGAGAAGACCTTCTCCAAAATGAAGGACACAAAAAATGTTTACAGATCTAAATTAACTGATGAGCATCTTAAATCTCTTTTAATAATTGGTACAAGTAAAATTAGTCCACAACTACAAACTATTGTCAGTAGAAAATCTCATTTACATAAATCTCATTAGTATTTCATATGTCTGCATGTTATACATGTCTTTACTCATTACAATTCTGTGTTTGTTTATCCAACTTATCACAAAAACAATAACAATAAGCCTACAACAATGTTATGAGTAGTTAGCCCATGACCATATCAATGTAGATGTCATATTAATAATTATTCAACATAAAATTAGAATACTTCAGTAAACTAAATTTAATTTGCTATAAAAAATATGTTCTCTAAAATGAGTTTTCAAGTATGCTAGCTCTCCGCGGGCCGGACAAAATCTGTCCGCGGGCCGGATGTGGCCCTCGGGCCGTAGTTTGGAGGCCCCTGGTCTAAACTATGCATATGAGAGAAAACATTGTGAATGCCTCTTTACAAGTATATTAACTTGTCCATAATGTGAGTCGTAAACGAGCTCTGTACGTTTACTAGTTCACGAGATACAGTTATTTAAATAATGAGTGTTTTTTCCAAAAAGCAAAACGTTTTGGTTTTGGTCTCCTAATTGGACAAACATTGTCAAAAATTCTCACCCTATGATAAATGTCATTCATATTAACTTAAAGCTTATTTGTCATGTGTGTCTGAGGGTCCTGGCTTCAACTCCCTCTCGTTCGTCCGTTGCGAGGGGGTTGGCCTAGGTTCCGCTGCCCGGTTTGGCAAAATTGCCTTCCGAACCGGCGCTAAGGGATGTGTAGTGGTGTAAGCTTGTCCCCGCAGTGTATTGTAGTCTAACCTGGCCGTCTCCTGGACTGTGGCCATGGTGACCTCCTTCCCATGTGTGGCAGTACATGGCGAGAGGGACATCCTCGCAAATTGCCGAGTTAGCGTATCTATGCTTATGTCCTCTCCCGGCTGGGCTTGTGGCCCTGCCATGTACTCAAAGATGGCCTAGTGAGCCCGGAGCTCCTTATGTTCGCCCCAAATTTGGGCGTACTGCCTATTGAGGCACATGGCCTGCTGGCAAATTGCTGTATCAGTGTGGTTGTGTTCTGTATAGTTCTGTGGCCGCCAGTTGGAGAAACGCTTGTTCGCGAATTAACTCCCTGTGCTGAGTGTGTAAAATCGTGTAGTGCACCCTCATCTTCTCGAGGGCTGCATTGTCTATTACAGGACCATGTGTGGTGATCAATCGGTCGTGTATTCTGTGTCTTTGGATATGGATTCTGTTGAGGTGTTCATGTATGTGATTCAAGAGCGTATGTGCGCATCTTAATCGCGCTGTCCTACCCTCTGACGGGGTGTATGGCTGTTTGCCCTGTATTGCCCCGATTTTTGTTTAGAGTGCCCGTATCTGTGTTTGCCGGCTTTGTATGTGCCTCTGGCATCTGAACAATAATGCTAATAATATTGGCGTACCCCTACTGCCTCTATGGCTTACAATCTCTGTTGTCTCTGCATGAGGTGCCATTCTGAATGAAGTGTATGCGTCTTTAAATTTAAAAAAAAACTGTGCGTGTTTGGCAGTGTATCCTGTATCTCTCTAATTCTTTCCGGGGCTGGGGGGTTGGTTTGCTAAGAATTTCCCCTGTGTAGATAGTGCGAAGCAAAAAAAAAACTGCTTTCTGTCTGAGAGGAAAGAAAAAAAATCAGTCTCGCTTGGCTATGTGCGGTACGGGCCGTTTTGACCACGAAAACTCGTTGTATGAGTCATATTTTACTGTGCGTGGTACCCGGCCTCCACCATCTGTTTTAGATCCCTTATTTGGGGGGTGGTTGGATCTAAAACGGAAGAGTTATTGTGTTAATTTATAAGGAAGTGCCTAAAAGGGGGTAGCTTCCCGTAGTCGGGCAAGCTGACCAGTGTAGAGTGTTGTTTAGTGTTAGGAACTAAGGGGCGCTCCTATAAATGACGTACGTGTATTTTAGGGGATGAACTTGGCGTACAGGTCAACGCGCTGTTCTTCCAGCTGGCTGGCTGGCTGGTTATATAACCGATGTGCACGCGTCAGCGTTATGGCGCGTGCTGCTCCTATCAGTCAGGCCTATACGGGAATACAATGATACTTGCGCTAGCAAGTATCTGGCTACTGTACGTCACGTCTAATAGTGACGGAGGATTCAGGATGGACTTTAGGTCGTGAAGAGGCGTGTAAAATAGTAATACAGGTGTAGCGTACTGACCAAGTGTTTATTGGTCAGTAATATGGAATTGTGAGTCCCTTTTAAGGGATGTAGTAAATGTTACAATGTGTACAAACTTGTGTATACAATTTGTGGGTAAAGGTTACAAAGTTACAGGATTCTGAACACTTGCTGACTCAACTGATGATACCAGCGATAGCCTCCGGCCGCCGCACTGTAAGACTGGTAATTGAGAGCGCTTGACCCCTTTAAGGCTCCCTCTTATATTCTTCGGCGTTGCTTCGTCGACATTCTGATGGCATAGATGCCCCAGTTAATTGTGTGTCGCTGTTTGTGGTAGTGATGCAATTATTGGGTAAGCTTCCCAGACTGGTTAGCCGCCCTTGCGGTGTTAATAGATGTTGGTCTGGACTTACAAGGGTTGCCAGTTAGGGGTGATTTAGATAGATGATGGGGGGATGGCCTCCAGGGGGTGCATACCCCTGGGGGGGCTGTACAGTATGTAGCAATGGTTTCGTGTTAATTATTAATTATTTATTGAAATGATGTGTTAGATTCCGGTACGTATGATATTACTTATAATGGCGTGCAGTTATTTTCGATCATTTTCTGGGTTACTTTGGTTTGAATATTTTTGTGTGATCATTGCGTTGATATGTTTCAACTCTGCTAGTACTGGCTGGCATTATGATGGATGAGGTAGAAATCACTGAGGAGGAAAGAACTGCAACTGAAATTAAGCTAGGTGAAAGTGAGCCATCTCTCATCATGTTTGTAAAAGAAAACGAAACTTACCACACCTTAAGATTGCATTGGATAAGTTGTGGGTCCAATATTTTCGTATTTGTACTCTCATTAAATATTCATTCAGGCAGAGCATGCTGGTGATTGGAACCTTCACCTGTATTCTGTCCATAAAATGCTACCTTTTTCATTCTGCTGGACACTATTTCCACGCAAAGAGTGCTCACCTATATCTGCAATATATGATGGCTCTTGTTTTAGATCCCTTAGTTAGGGGTAGTTAGATCTAAAACGGATGTGTTATTGTGTTAATTTATAAGGTGATGCCTAGAAGGGGGTAGCTTCCCGTAGCTGGGTAAGCTGACCAGTGTAGAGTATTGTTTAGTGTTAGGATGCTAGGGGGTGCTCTTATAAAGACGTGAGTGTATTTTAGGGGATGAACCTTTGTGTACAGGTTAACGTCCTAGCCGCTCAGCTGGTTGGAGTTATATAACCGGCGTGCGTGCGTCAGCGATGTTGCGGCTCGATGCTCTGGCAGTCGGGCCGCTGCGTGAAGTACAATGAAGCTTGCGCTAGCAACTATTTGGCTACTGTATGTCACGGCTAATCGTGACGGAAATCAGGAAAGGAGTTAGGACGTAAAGAGGCGTGTAATCAGTAAGACCAGTGTAGTGTACTGACCAAGTATTTATTGGTCAGTGATGTATGAAATAGTATGTCCCTTTTAGGGGAATGTTATAAGTGTTACAAGTTTGAGTGTACAAGTTTGTGGGGCAGGCTACAAAATATAGGATCTCTGAACACTGCTGACTCACCTGATGATAACAGCTAGGGCCTCTGGCTGACACACTGTATGACTGGTAATCGAGAGAAGGGCCGTCCTCCTTAAGGTCCTCTTCTTATAAGCTTTGGTGTTGTGCTGTCAGCATTCCACTGGCATAGATGCCCCAGTTAATTATGTGTAGCTGTTTGTTGTGTGATGCAAGTATTTGGCAAGCTTTCCAGGCTGGCTAGCTGCCCTTGCTGTATAAAGGATACTGTTCTGAACTTACGAGATTTGCCAGTTAGGGGTGGTTTAAATAGATGATGGAGGATGGCTTCCAGGGGGTGCAGACCCCTGGGGGACTGTACAATCCTCTTCCTCTACGGAACGTGAGGTTGGGGTGTCGATGTAGTAGTTTGTTCTTGAATCTTCCTTGTATCTCCTGTTGGTGTCTTCTTCGTCGTATGGATGTAGTGATGTCGTGTTGATGTATAGGTGTGAGATCAGCTCGTGTTCAGAGGGGTGGGTTATGGGATATACATATATATATATTTAACATTGTAAAATAGTGCATGAGAAAAAATTTACATATTGCAAGTTCCACAAAAAATACATGGTTTTGATAATTATGCGATATATTGTTGTGCAGGGAGGAAAAAAAACCAGGGCTGGACGGATGATTGTGCCGTCCTCCTCTGTCTTGGGGAAAAAATGATCCCTGTAATGAGAAAGATAGAGGAAGTAGAAAAAATAGGTGTTCCAGGGTATAAGTTAAGGGAAATATTCAAAATGTGTTTATTGAGTTGGGAATTTAGAAGAAAGAAAATGAAAGAAAACAAATCATAAACATGGTGTACATGTGATCTTAAAAAGAGTATACCGTTTAATATGTGCTTTTGGGATGTGCATATATTAGGGTTTATGCATATCAGTTGTCACCTCCGCAGACAATGTGGGGGTGCGAAGTATTATTTATATATTTGTAGTAGAATAATTGCCCGTGGGCGCCTTAATTTGTGTTAAGTTACTATCTTACAATTATCAATTACAATTAACTTACGACGTAACTTAAGCGTGCTAATTTTCTATGATCCTAGTTTATATGGTACCTCGCGTGCACGCTACCCCTTTGTATGTATGTGCCGTCTCACGGCAACTCCTTTACGGCCATTTCCTGGTGTGGTTTAGTGGTCGTGCCGCTTGAAATATATCCCTATTCTGTGAAGCATCCCCTGTGGGCGAATGCCTTCACACTTAACAATGAGAGTCGCCGCCACAAGTCGGTTGCGCCCTCATTGCCGTAAGTTGCGTCGCATTTTGACGCTTTACTTTCTTCTGTTTACGTTGATCTGCCAGCGAGCCTGATACCCCACAGGTATCAGCCCTGCTGTGCAGATTTTTGGAGTGTAGCTGTAAAAAATGTGGTGAGTATGTGAGATTGTGTTAGGATTAGTGCATGTTGACGTATAAAAATAGTACATAATCATGCCATGCCGCAAATAATATGATGCTGCTATATGGCAGTGAAATCCCTGTCACCAGTTTCCTATATCTGGTGACGCCGCCTGAAAAGTGGAGAGGTTAAAAAAAAACATATTAGTATGGCATATTCTCTATGTCGCTTCCCGTGTCAGTGTTTTTACTGGCTGAAGCTCTTTTTATTTCTGAAAAAAAATAGCATGATTAGTGTTAATTTGATGTATGACCGGGCTTACCCTACACGGTACCGTAATGTTGTTTCTTATTCTCAAGGTGTTTATATAACCTAATTAATCTAGTTAATCTATTTAATGTATTACCTTAATACCACTTATCTTACTATGTTGTCTTAATATGTTGTCGGACTTACCCCGGCAGCGGAATTTTGGTTACCGGGTGCCGAGATATTCTACCTTAATTATGGTAAAAAAAATGGTTGCTATGATTAAGCCGAATGGGTGGCCTTATCCTATTGCCGAAATGTGCTGTGCCATTATTTGGCAACAGCGGTTAGTAAATTTGCTTAATCCTAAGTTGCGTACCAAAGTGCAACTGTCTTACGTGCTAAATTTGGACCAGAGCGATCGCCCGGGGCAGTTTTACCTCCCCAGGTCACCACCCGTACGAATCCTAGAAACACCGGTTGTCTCTAGAATCGCCGGATTCCGCTCCCTTAATACTAGTTGTCGACGTTTATTCTAGGTCTTACTAACTAGTACTAATATAGTCGCAGGCGGCTTACGGTGCCACAAAGCAAACCGTCTCGCCCGCTGTATCTTCCTGCTCTTTACCTTTGCCTTTGCGTATGTAGTCGTAGTTGGGTCCGCCCACTTTAACCCCTGTGAGTTGCTCGCGATGCCCCTCATTTAATGCCCTTGGCTGCCCGATGCGTCGCCATTTATGTGGGCATTAGACATCGTCCAATGGCATGGTATCATCTTCGCCTTTATTGGCAATAATCGTATTCTCTTCGCCTTTGTTGGCAACAATAGTATCCTCTTCGCCTTTGTTGGCAGTAATAGTAATCTCTTCGCCTTTGTTGGCCGCAATAATAATTCGCTCCCTTGCATAGGAGTCTCGCTTCTCGCTGTAGAAGCCCTACCTACTTATATTTAACTAAAAGTCTAGTCCTAGTTTGGTCGTCCCTAGGGTCAACTCCTGAGTCCGGCGTGGTGCTAGCTATTTCTCCCACCATCCTCAGAAAGTCTCCCCTGCAGGTCTTGGCTTCGACGACCGTGGCACATAGTGGGTGTAACATCTCTTCGTCCCAGGGGCAGGCTAGGCACACCTAGGATTCCGAAGTTTGCCCACGCCAGGCCGTGAATGCCTCAACCTTACGTGGTTCGTCTTTTTGGTCTAGTCGTTAAGTTAACTAGGGTCATTGAGCTGTTGAGCCAGCTGGGGTAAGGGTCAACATCACCTTCCCCAGCTCTGCTCCAATGTGGTGCCTCTGGCCTTCTGCCTGTGCCGTTATCACCAATCAGCGTGTTATCAGATTCCTCTTTATATAAAAAATATAAGTGTAACCTGTAAATAATTTGCTTTGTATAAAATGTAAAATTTTTCAAGTGTTTTGGGGTTGTAGTGCATAGACTACTTTAGGCCTCCTGTTGCTACGTCAGATTCCCAGCGATAATGCCTTGTTAACTTTTATGGAGGCGTTAGTAGGGTTTATAGCGTTAGGTTCCCTGTTATTAGGATCTGGGGGTATTATTTGTAGAGTAGGCTGAAAGCATGGTAGGAAGGGGTTGCGCATCTTTGGGCTTCATGTAAATGGTGGCCTGAAGCTGGTGATGCTACCAGGATTGCTCTTACAATGAGTGGACGGGGGCAGGTATTTCCCGGGATTGGAAAAATATAAAAATTCCATGCAGGTTTGATAGTGATAACCCTTGGTGTATGGATGGGATACTCCATGCATGTATCTGGATATGAGGCATATCCGCACTCATGTAAGGATAGGTATAGGGTGAGGCGTAATAATAATATGTCCCTTCATGCGGGATTATTTAATAAAAAAAAATTGTTAATATATAACTTTGGCCTCATCTCTTACTTAGAGATGCGCATTACGCTTAATTGTCGTTGTCCGACACACCCCTAATACTCGGGTGTTAGCATTGGGGTCTAGGGCGTAGTAAGCCCTCTCTTTAAACGCATGAAGTCTATCAACCCCGATGTATATTTTGTCCTGTAGTGTAGCTGTTTTCATCGTGTTCATGTGTCTGTGTTGGCTAATGTTGTAATTGGGAAGGTTATGGAAGGGGAGTAAGGTATAAAAAATGGTAGCCCATGGGTGATATATTAGTAGTCCCGCTGGGATTATCCACCTATGCTCCTGTCACTCTCCCTTGGTCCATGTCTGCTTTCTATCCGCTTCTTGGGATAGTAAAGCGTGCTGACGCTTTGACGTCACGACCTAATCTGGTCTCCCATTTGTAGTGTGAATGTAGCAAGTGATCATGGTGTGCCTGGCCATGTCCTGATTGCCTGTAATGATTTTTTAGAAATAAAATCGAAAAAAAGAAGTTATTAGGGGGAGGTCTTGTTTCCTCAGAGCCCCTGTCTGTATTCGCTCCTGATTAGTGAGCGCGTGTGTGTGGGACTATGCTCCGCTACGCCATGCGGGCGGGAGGCCTGTTATCGGCTAAGTCCTATCAGAGTGTCAGATGGCGCGCGCAACTTGTCAACATCTTTGAGATATGTCCCTGTGGCCCTAAGGTAAGTCCGGTTTACTATGTCTATACCTTGCTAAATGTCACAATTGTTTTTGCAGTGCTGAAAAATGTGTGGCATTATAATTGCTTTGTGTTTATGATTTCATGGGCACTTCTGATATAACAATAGTGTCTGTCGTCGGCAGTGTGGCAATACGGCGAAATCTGCAAGTCAGTATTTTCGTCATGTTGTGCTTTCATTTGTTTGTGTACGTGACTTTTCGCCAGTATGTGAGTGTTGTCACTGTTTTAGATTCCGGGCGGACCAATGTGTCAATCTGTCCTGTTTTTGCTAGTACTGTTGTGTGGACACTATTCCATAAGACTTTTTGCCTTATGAAATTTCTATACCTGTGTCTGGGAAATCTATTTTCTATGTCAGGTGTAATTGAAATTTATGCATGGTGTTTGACCGTAGGAAATGTGGTATTACCTTTTTATGTACTTGTATGGGCCAATTTCGGTGTGATTGGAAGCCTGGATAGTTGTTTTCCACGGTGTCCAATTTTTACTGGGCATTTGGACCCGTGATCTCATGTCATTCTCTGTGTTCTATGTCTGCGTTGTGTTTTTGGGATTTAGGTGTCCTCAGTGTGGTTTTTGCTTGTGTCTCTCGTACCAAAAATACCGTTGGTTAGTTAGTTTTTGGTACGAGTGTGGTGTGTGGTTATGAGTTCGGACCCGGCTTGCTGTAAGGCCTTGGTATGACGATATCTATGCCGTATATACCATGGCACATGTATCGTGTATTTGCAATGCGCAAATGAAAGTACGCATTGCCGTGAAGAGTTTGTGTGTTTTTGAATTCTCCTCGTAGTGTAATTTGGGGAGTTATGGGGTTCTGGACTTGGCATGAATGAAGGTGTATGCCCCACTTTCAGAGCTGCCTGCATATTGCTGTCTGTTTGTGCCAGCAAAGGTCGCTCACGAGGCGTGTGTTATCGCTGACGGCGATAGTCTCGAGTTTCATTGACTTGTGCGTTATCTTGTTACTTGCTTGACAATGCTCCGTGTTTCCGGCACGTGTATGTGTGAACTTGAGTGCTATCTCTGTGATTGCGAGTGGGGCTTTCCTCAATACAAAAGAACCTTTCATTAACTACATTCGTGTCCCCAAATTTTGTGTTAATGTAGCGTGGGTCGAATATATCCCTATTAATGGTGCTAAATGTCGTTATGCACGCGTGTCTCCGGGCCGCTAGTCGCGTGTTTGGTGACTAGGTGCCGGAGGTGATTTTGTTGTTTTCCGCTTATGAACATCTATTAGTAGAACTGTCCCAATCTGTTTTAGATTCCTTAGTTTCCTATCCTGCAACCAATCTGTTTTAGATTCCTTAGTTTCCTATCCTGCAAATGGATAGCTACCCAACCTTACATTCCTTGTATTCAGAAGGTTGCGGGTTTTGAGACCGTCTTTAACCAGAGTAATTGTTTCTGGTGCCATCCTAGGCTGTGTCTCCGGGACAGTTCTGTTATCGTATTAACTTGTTATGTGGCAATGTGAATTGGCTGTGTGTCTTCCAAAAATATGTAGGCTTTCCCAAAGTCTGGGATTTTCACCCTATAGTGTGTTTTTAGCTTGCGTGTTGTTATGGAGGTGAGAAAAAATCATGTTATAGGCAGTGTAATGTGTCACGTATGCCTATGGATTAAATACCTACAGTTCACGTGGCTAATTTTCCCTTCTTGGGCTTAATGAATGAGGCAAAAAAAATGCGTTATGCCCCGCTCCGAATTAAGAGAGCACTTTGAAGAAAGTATAGAAAATATATTATATCTCGCCTGCACACTGCTTTATGCTTATTAAAGCGGGTTGCCAGGCGGCGGTAGTCTGTAAAAATTGTGTCGTAAACAATATCGAAAATGTTTAAAAATGAGAAGTAGGACCTGAGTGTACTATCCACCTATTTGGTGACGTTAGTACTACAGTAATCTAGTTACGTCTCAGGGGAATCTACCGACCCTGCCTAGTACACACTGGGAAGGCCATTGCAAGACGTATTTGATACATGTGTATCCACGTCACGAGCAAAGCCAGTGCACTATGGGAGTCGAAACTCCACCCAAGGCAATTATAACCTTACCTTGGCATTGAATATACAATTTTCCAAAGAAAAATATGTATTGTCCGTTGAGCCATTATATATTTAAACGCAAATTGTGCTAAATGTTCCGGCATAACTCAACAAAATGACAGTGTTTCGCCCCGGTGTGCAATTGGGCTCTTCAGTTGGTTAATGCACACTTCACCAAATTTTTGAAAAATAGTTTGCGACTCTTAATTCTTGCCACAATTAGGGCTCTCGCTCGTCACGAGAGAATCTATCAAACTGTGGGACCGGAACATAGAACATTTAGTCTTTTTCTACTTAGAAAGACCCGCCTAAACTCTATGCTGTGATTTGATGCTTAAGCTGTGTTCAGAATAGCTCTTTCCGGCCTTAAGCCGCGTGGCTCGCCTGATTGGCTTCTGCTTGGCTTTGCATATTAAAAACCTTACGTTATCCAAGTTATAATGTGGACCACCTATGATCAATACCCATTGATGGCCTAAGAAAAATGCTAGGGGCCAATGAAAAAACCAAGAAGGATTTTGAGTTATACACTTTTGGTTTAGCCATGTTGCACTGCATATACATGAAAAAATGTGCAGTTTATGTTTGTGAGTCTCTATGTGTCTATTGTCGTATTTCTCACGTGTAAACGAGCTTACGTGTATCTATAATGTAGGTGCAAGTGATATTAGTTTATTTTTGTGTCCCTGGTGGAAGTCGTTATTCCCGTCCGAGCGTCCTTGCTCGGAAAGGTGAATACTTTCGCCCTGTTACTAGGGCATAGGCCCCTGCAATCCACTGAGGTGCTCCTTTGCTATTTTCCGGAGGATTTTGTAGCAAAGTGCGCCTGGGCCTACTTTCACCGTAATGTCTGCCTGTTGGTATGAGTGTGCCCGTGTTCGAGGGACTAATTGCACTCTGCGCTACCCTAGTGGAGTTTACGGGGGTGTGTGTATTTTTGACCGACCTGCCTTGAGGGGTAGGTAGTAGGACCTTCCTTATACCCCGTGTACCGTGTGTTAGCGCCTGGTCAGAGTGTGCGGGTGTGTATTGTGCATCCTGAGGGCCTGAAGGCAACACCCTCTTATGCATTCGCACCTGGGGTATAGATGCCGGTGCCCGCTTCCGTTCTGGCAAACTTGCCCTTTGAACTAGCGGTAAGGGCCGTTTGATTGCCTGTGTATGCCCTAGGGATGTAGTGGCGTGTAGTCTAACCGCTTTCTGGTCTGTGGCCACGGCAGACTCCTGCCATTGTGTTTGTCTATCTGTGTATGTGTGTGTAGGCTTAATGTGCTGTAGGGCGGGCTCTACGTCCTCAGCCCATGACGTGGTTACCTCCCGTTGTCGCCCTGTTATGTAATGTGTGTCTGAGAGTCCTGGCCTCAACTCCCTCTCGTCCGTTCGTTCCGAGGGGATTGGCGTAGGTTCTGTTCCCCGGTTTGGCAAAGCTGCCTTCCGAACCGGAGCTAAGGGATGTGTGATGGTGTAACCTGGGTTCCGCAGTGTGTTGGAGTTTAACCTGGCCGTCTTCTGGACTGTGGCCACGGTGAACTCCTTCCCATGTGTGGCAGTACACGGCGAGAGGGACATCCTCGCAAATTGCCGAGTTAGCGTATCTACGCTTATGTCCTCTCTCGGCTGGGCTGGTGGCCCTACCATGTACTCAAAAATGGCCTTGTTATCCTGGAGCTCGCGGTACTCGTCCCAAATTTGGGTGTACTGCCTGTTGAGGCTCCTGGCCTGCTCAGCGACCTTTGTGCCATTAGTCCCTATGCGTTGGTGTTCCCTGATGAGTGTCTCCCATTGCTGGAACATGAACTCGTGTCGGCAGTGTAATTGCCAGTGTGCCTTAATGATTTGTGTACGGAGGGTGGGGATTTTCGCCCGAATCTTGCGATTCTTAGCGCTGCGGAGTGGCCGGACAAGTGCTCTTATGATCCGCATATACTGGGCGTGCAGGAGCTGTTGAAACCTTCTGAGGTAGTCCTGCCTAGTTTCAAAGACTCTGTGCCAGGCAATTAATTCCTGGTACTCCCCAATGCTCCTCAGCACAGCTAGGCGGTATAGAGGGGCCATGCTGAATGAAGGGTATGCGTCTTCTAATAAAAATAAACTGTGCGTGTTTGGCAGTGTATCTTGTATCTCTCTGATTCTTTCTGGGGGCTGGGGGGTTGGTTTAACAAAAATTTCCCCTGTGTAGGTAGTGTAAAGCAAAAAATAATGCTTTCTGTCTGGGAGAAAAAAAATTCAGTCTCGTTTGGCTATATGCGGTACGGGCCGTTTTGACCACGAGAACTCGTTGTATGAGCCCTATTTTACTGTGCGTGGTACCCGGCCTCCACCAATCTGTTTTAGATCCCTTAGATAGGGGTAGTTAGATCTAAAACGGATGTGTTATTGTGTTAATTTATAAGGTGATGCCTAGAAGGGGGTAGCTTCCCGTAGCTGGGTAAGCTGACCAGTGTAGAGTGTTGTTTAGTGTTAGGATGCTAGGGGGTGCTCTTATAAAGACGTGAGTGTATTTTAGGGGATGGACCTTTGTGTACAGGTTAACGTCCTAGCCGCTCAGCTGGTTGGAGTTATATAACCGGCGTGCGTGCGTCAGCGATGTTGCGGCTCGATGCTCTGGCAGTCGGGCCGCTGCGTGAAGTACAATGAAGCTTGCGCTAGCAACTATTTGGCTACTGTATGTCACGGCTAATCGTGACGGAAATCAGGAAAGGAGTTAGGACGTAAAGAGGCGTGTAATCAGTAAGACCAGTGTAGTGTACTGACCAAGTATTTATTGGTCAGTGATGTATGAATATAATGTCCCTTTTAGGGGAATGTTATAAGTGTTACAAGTTTGAGTGTACAAGTTTGTGGGGCAGGCTACAAAATATAGGATCTCTGAATACTGCTGACTCACCTGATGATAACAGCTAGGGCCTCTGGCTGACACACTGTATGACTGGTAATCGAGAGAAGGGCCGTCCTCCTTAAGGTCCTCTTCTTATAAGCTTTGGTGTTGTGCTGTCAGCATTCCACTGGCATAGATGCCCCAGTTAATTATGTGTAGCTGTTTGTGGTGTGATGCAAGTATTTGGCAAGCTTTCCAGGCTGGCTAGCTGCCCTTGCTGTATAAAGGATACTGTTCTGAACTTACGAGATTTGCCAGTTAGGGGTGGTTTAAATAGATGATGGAGGATGGCTTCCAGGGGGTGCAGATCCCTGGGGGACTGTACACTCTAGAAGATCGGATGGATGGATCATACTGAGTTTAAGATATTTACAGAAGGAGGTTTCACTATCCGCCGATCTGAGAAGTTTTGGTCTGTCCTGTGGTCAGACTTGAGAATTGAGCAAAAACTGATGCGGTCTATGAAAAGCTACGGTGGTTTGACACAGGGGCGTGGAATCTCCAGCAGTGTGCTAGTCCGGTGGACCGTAGGAATTGTGCTCATGGTAAACGTATGCGAGGAACTGGAACGTTTCTGCCACATCTCCTACCCTACTGGTGAACATCATTTTGTCATGAGGCCTTCTCGAATCATTCGAGACTAAAAAAATGGTTTGTTCTCCACCCTCCATTTCCCATCCCTGATAAATTGGTATCCATCAGTAGGGGAATAGTTGGTGGCCCTAACATAAATTGCCACTTGGCCCAGCAACTGGGAACTGAATGTGTTAAGAAAATCATTGGGAATACGTTTGATCAAGTAATCTTTAAACGTAAGGACGAAGTAGCCACATTGCCATCCATCACCACGTCTGTTAAAGTGGGGAACAAGAGCGTAGTTGTCGATCCACTTACTATTTTTCAAATGGTGTGCATAACCAAAAAATCGGACGAAGACCTGAAAGAAAATTTTAAACATGAATTAACCTCATTCCCAATGTCTTTGTTTAATGAACAGGGGATGCGAAAGGGGACCAAGTCCAGTCTCGTCTCTGCTATCACTTCGCTATCCAGTCACACACCAGCTGACTCCAATACATACGTTGTTTTGGATGGGGGCTATCTTTTACACAAGGTTGTCTGGCAGTGCAAAACGTCGGTGACAGTCAATTTTTCAGGTTACATCAGCTACATTAAAAACCACTCAAAATTTGCCGAACGACTCCGACACTGTGCTACTCACTTCTGCAATGACATCATTTTTGAAGAATCCACCATCATCCAAATACCTCAGAAAAATGAGAACACCAAGAGGTGCCTCATCTCACTACTTTGCGATTCATTCGAGCAGCGTGGCATACAAGTAAATGTAGTCGGTGAAGATGCTGATCGTGACATCATTGCCATGGCACTATCCGAAAGTCGTACATTCGACCGTGTGATCGTAGTAGGAGAAGGTGTTGACCTCCTCGTACTCCTCAATGGTTTAGTCTCAGGTGCAACTAACATCTACCTTCAGAAGAGTAGCACAGGTGAAGCCGGCTCTGTCCATTACTCAAGCTCCTCTTTCATACATCGACCTGCTCAACACTCACCAGGTACAGTGGTTTTTATCCACGCGTTCAGTGGTTGTGACACCACTTCAGCCCCTTATGGGCATGGTAATACCAAGTTAGCTAATATATAAAAACATCCCCAACTTGTAGAACTGCTGTCAGACTCCAGTAACAAAACCATAGCAAAAGCTGGGAAGAAGTGTTTTGTGTATTTGTACGGGGGGTGATTTCCTAACAGACTCCCTGAATAGCCTTCGCTACCAACTGTTTGTTTGGGCCAATAACCTAGATGTTAGGCCCCTTAAAACAACAATTATCATCATCATCAACTGTTTGTTACATCTGCAGCCAACATCAAAACCAATCTTGCTCGCTTGCCCCCAATAGAGAATGCAGCATGCAACAGAGGATGCAGTATGCCACGATGCTTACAGAACTTACCACCAAGTTCAAAAGTGGTTGGGGGTCAACAATATTCCTGCAGATTGGGGATGGAAGCTTGATGAGCAAGGGTTTACCCCTATCACTACAACTACGTGCTCCTACTGCGCATGATTTCCTGCAATTGCAGAAAAGGTTGCTGCGACGGTTGCAGTTACCGCAAAGCTGGATTGAAATGCTCGGCCCTTTGTCGAATTTGTGGTGGCATAATATGTCAAAATGTGCAATCGCTTTAGCTAGAGGATTCTGACAATGAGGATGACATCCACACCCCTACATTTCTAGAACGCAAAACGAGCCTGCGCCTGCTGTTCAGTTCAAAAATTCCTCCAATAAACCCGCACCATCGTCAGTGGAAGATTTTTCGAGACCGAGGCCATCACAAGTGAAATTACGATGAGACCTGTTGCTTCATATAATATTGTAAAATAATTTTTGATGTAACGTTTTTCTTTTGAAATAAAACAAAATAGTACCTATGTGAACTCTCTTCTCTCATTTTTCTGGAATACAATATTTCAAGGTTTTCAGTTACATGCCACATTTGAGAGGAGCACTGGGCCTACAGGTACCCGTTAATGCTCAAATTAAAGGTAAACAAATACACTGAATGTTCATTATCAATGACATTTCTCATAGGGTGAGTATTTTTGAAAATATTTGGCAAATTAGGAGACCAAAACCAACAATTTTAACTTTTTTGAAAAAACATCCAATTTTTAATAACTGTAACTCGGGAAATGCTAAACATACAGAGATCAGTTAGGACTCAAATTGTAGACAATTTAATATACCTGGAAACAGGTATTCACAATGTCTTCTCTCAGATCCATAGTTTAGACGATATTGAGCAAAAGCTGAAAAAAGTGCAAAAATCTGGCTGTTTTTGGCTATTACACAGCTAGCACAGGACTTTCGAAGTTGCAAATTTGGTTTTTTAATATTGGCACAGGTCCAAACAACATATTAAAAATTAGAACTACATGACCTTTTGCAAGGTCGGATGTATATTTTGACTGGACTACTAATAGATCCGTAGATATTGAGAACCGACTAAATATTGCGGATAGCCGCCCTGTTAGATTTTTAGAGTTATGTATTAATACATGAAGATTATTGTGTACGTGTAGTATTCAAACTGCAATCGCATGATTAGGACACATCAAGAAGTAAAAACGAGATTTTAAAATTTCGCACAGCTGCCATCTTGTAGTTATGGAAACAATTGAAAAAATTACATGCCAGTGGATTAACATTCGTATAAGGATTTACTGTACCAAATGTCACTGCACTCGGATGGCTAAATTGCGAGAAACGACCATGTGAATATTTATACTTTGCGTCGCAGCCATGTTGGATTTGTGATCACCAGGTTATTATTGAAAGTCCTATAGGTGAACTTATGTTCGTAGCCCCTATGAAAATTAAAAAATTCAGTTTGATTGCTGTAATAGATTCTTAGATATTGTGATCCATCTAAAGCTTTCGGATGGTCGCCATGTTGGATTGTTATATGTATTGGCCATAGAGTCATGTACCATTAAAGGAAAATTATTGCGTAGCTTCATTATTCAAACTTCCTCTTCAATCGCATGATTACGACACAAGAAATAAAAATTTAATTTTAAAATCCGCACAGCCGCCATCTTGAGGTTATGTGAACAATTGAACTAAGTTAGATACCAGTTTATTAGCCTATTTTCAATTTTGAAAAAAGTAGGCTTATGAGATCACCTTTTGTCCGTGTGTGTGTGCGTGTGTGTGTGTGATTCGTGTGTGTGTCCCCCCTAATAAAATCTAAACGGCTGGAGCGATTTCAATGAAACACAGTAAGTTCATAGCACTATTCCCTGCGACCTCGACCGTGCCCTTCAAATTTTGTTACGACTCACCAATCCAACATGGCAGCTGTGCGAAATATTTCACCAGCATTCAATATCTCCGAAACTATTACCGATATTACCCTGACATTTTGTATGGTGATAAAGGGAACAACTATAAGTTCACTTATGTGACCTTGGAAAATCTGGTAACAACAAAACGAACATGGCGGCCAAGCGAATTTGCGACTTTTAAATAGACGTTTCTCGCGATTTAACCAACCAAACGCAATGAAACTTGGTACAGTATATGTTTATATACATTGTAATGCACCGACATCTAACTTCGTTCAATTGTTTACATAACCACAAGATGGCGGATGTGCGAAATATTTCACCGGCATTCCATATCTGTGAAACTATTAGCGGTATCTCCATGAAATCTTTTACGGAGATAAAGGGCACTACGGAAGTCCATCTATAAGACTTTCAGAAACCGATTAACTACAAAACGCACATGGCAGCCAAGCGAAGTTGAAAATTTTAAATAGACCATACTCGCGATTTAATGTTCCAAACGCACTGAAATCTGGTACAGGAAATATTTATACACATTGTAATGCACTGGTATCTAATTTGGTTCAATTGTTTACATAACCTCAAGATGGCGGATGTGCGAATTTTAAAATTAAGTTTTTATTTCTTGTGATGTAGTCATGCGATCGAATTGAAAGTTTGAATATTGAACCTACGCAATAATTTTCCTTGAATGGTACATGACTCTATGGCCTATATATTTAACAATTCAACATGGCGACCATCCAAAATATTTAGTCGGCTCAGAATATCTACGAATCTATTATAGCAATCAAACTGAATTTCTTAATGTTCATAGGGGCTATGAACTTAAGTTCACCTATAGGACTTTAAATAACTTGGTGTTCACAAATACAACATGGAGGAGACGCGAAATATAGAAATTCACATGGTCGTTTCTCGCAATTTAACCATCCGAGTGTAGTGAAACTTGGAACAGTAAATCCTTATACGAATGGTAATCCACTGGCATCTAATTTATTTCAATTGTTTCCATAACCTCAAGATGGCAGCTGTGCGAAATTTTAAAATCTCCTTTTTACTTCTTGTGTCCTAATTATGCGATTGGAGTTTGAATACTACAGGAAATGTTTATACACATTGTAATACACTGGTAGACTATCTAATTTAGTTCAATTGTTTACATAACCTCAAGATGGCAGCTTTGCGAGTTTTAAAATTAAGTTTTTATTTCTTGTGACGTAGCCTAATCATGTGATCGATGTGAAAGTTTGAATAATGAACCTACGCAATAATTTTCCTTTAATGGTAGATGACTCTATGGCCTATACATTTAACAATCCAACATGGCGACCATCCGATATATTTAGACGGCTTTGAATATCTACGAATCTATTCTAGCAATCAAACTGAATTTTTATGTTCATAGGTGCTATGAACTTAAGTTCACCTATAAGACTTTAAATAACCTGGTGATCACAAATCCAACATGGCGGCGACGCGAGTATAAATATTCACAAGGACGTTACTCGCAATTTAACCATCCGAGTGCAGTGAAACTTGGTACAGTAAATTTTTATTCGAATGTTAATCCACTGGCATCTAATTTATTTCATTTGTTTCCATAACCACAATATGGCAGCTGTGGGAAATTTTAAATTCTCCTTGTTACTTCTTGTGTCCTAAGCATGCGATTGAAGTTTGAATGCTACACGTACACAATAATCTTCATGTAACAGTACATAACTCTAGGACCTACATATATAAAATCCAACATGGCGACCATCCGAAATTTTTAGTCGGTTCTCAATATCTACGAATCTATTACAGCAATCAAACTGAAATTGTGTATGTTGATAGTGGCAATTAACATAAGTAGGATATATGAAAATAGGCTGTATAGGTCTTCACGGAACTACTTGTTACAATGTTTAAAAACATTTACTGTACCAAGTTTCATTGCGTTTGGATCATTAAATTGCGAGATAGGTCTATTTTAAATTTTTAACTTCGCTTGGCCGCCATATTCGTTTTGTAGTTAACCGGTTTTTGTTAATCTTATAGATGAACTTCCAGTAGTGCCCTTTATCTCCGTACAAATTTTCAGGGTCATACCGCTAATAGTTTCAGAGATATAGAATGCCGATGAAATATTTTGCACAGCCGCCACCTGTAGGTTATGTAAACAATTGAACGAAGTTAGATATCGCTGCATTACAATGTGTATAAACATATAAGGACCAAGTTGTATTGCGATTGGTTGATTATATCGCGAGTAACGTCTATTTGAAGTCGCAACTTCGCTTGGTCGCCAAGTTGGTTTTGTACTTACCAGGTTTTCATAAGTCACATAGATGAACTTTTAGTAGTTCCCTTTATCACCGAAAAATATTCCAGGGTGATATCGGTAATAGTTTCGGTGATATTGAATGCTGGTGAAATATTTCGCACATCAGCCATGTTGGATTGGTGAGACCTAACAAAATTTGAAGAGCACGGTCGGGGTCGTCCGGAATAGTGCTATGAACTTACCGAATTTCATTGAAATCGCTCCAGCCGTTTAAAAGTTATTAGGGGGAGACCCACCATCGCACACGCACACACAGACAGACACACGGACAAAAGGTGATCTCATAAGCCTATTTTTAGCCTACTTTCGATTTTTTGCAAAAAATGAAAGTAGACTTATGAGATCAACACTGGGCGAAAAATTGTGTGTCTGTCTGTGTGTGTGTGTGTCTGTGAGGCTGTGGTCTGTGAGTGTGTGTACTCTGAATATCTTTCCCCCATCTTAGAATAGACGTTGCAAGGTACAACAGTCTAGTGACTAGCATTATTGGCTTTCAGCGTGGAGGCCCGGGTTTGATCCCTGACTTCGCCAAGACATTTAATTGTGGTCTGAGGGCTGTAATGGGATCCACTAGCCATGTGAGGCAAAACTGAGAATGGGTGGGTTCGATTCCCATCTCAGCCATCCTGAACGTGGTTTTCCGTGGTTTCCCAATTCTATTCCAGGCAAACGTCAAGATGGTTCCGAAATAATGGCCACACCGCCTTCTTCTCAATCCTCACCGTAATTACAAATAGAAAAACTACTACACTCGCATAATAATACAGGTTATCAAAAATATCTCTCTCTCTATCTATCTATATATACCCAAGTACGCGGGGCTCAATGACCACGATGTCGAAAAACCCCTAAATGAATTAGCCTAACAACAGCATAACAATCTCTGGCAAAATTAATGAATGAATTTCCCTAGAGTAGGCCTGAAGTGTGAATTAAACTGCAGTTGTTCAAATTAAATCATACATTGGGTTTTGATTTGTTGATGTGGATTCCACCCGGTGACTGTTTTGTCCTGCAGGCATCTTTTGGGTTTGCGTAAATGCCAACTGTTAAAGAGCTGGACATCGAATGCAAAAATGTTCATTTGACGTTAGTTTGTATTTGTTTTTAATTAAATGAACACTTGACTAATGTGTTTTGTGGGACTTGAAATATTGACAGATGTTCTGGATGCCAATGTCAGGCCTTCGACAGCCTGTTTACAAAGGCTGTCATTATTACCCCAGCTACACAATGGCTCATGTCGGGTATGATTTACTACTACAGATTAGATACTCCATGCCATTCATTGATAGGGATTGTATCAAAGATTAAATGGTATTTCAACTGGTATCCTTACTGCTGAATGAAGGACGATTTGATTTATATCATAGCAGTCGGGTTGAGTCAGCGGAAAATTGTCCACTGTGTAGAGTGTGAGAGGCATAACTTCCACTACAGTAAATGGGAATGTAATAATACAATGAGACCCTACTCTAAAGATCGGAACACACCGGGGCCATGTGACGGTCAGAGAGCGATATATTACAACCAGAAGACTAGCATTTACTAATTACACAACGAGTCGGGAAGCACCGGACGCTGTCTTAGAATTGATTACATACGCAGTTGGCAAGATGCCTCAGTTGAGATAATTAAGAGTAGTGGAGAAGTATTGTAGTCTATCTCTTATCCCGTGAACAAGGTAACGGATAGAACAAAAATCGAATTTTACTAGTGGATGCTTTTCTTCTCAACAAGACGTCTTACGATAAATGTGTTCGTAAGTTTCTGCGCCGTGCAATTTTCACTTGTGAGTGAACCTAAAACAATATATTTACATAAACAGTCCACGTATTCTGGAGGCTCTCGAGAACGAAATAACTGCACTGGATGAATATTGCAGTGAGTGTACTAAAACGTCTTACGTTGGTTAAACATGTGTTACACAAGATGTTCAGTAAAGAACATATAGCCTACTTACTCCTAAATGTATGAGTATAGTTACAACTCTTTGTTTTTATCAAAGAGCATAATGGAATCATTTCTTGGTTGAAGACCTTAGAAACTATTTACCTCTACCAAACACCACAACCTCGAAAAAAACTACTACAATCATTAAAGAAAGAAAGAAAGAATGAAAGAAAGAATAATAATAATAATTAATAATGTTATTGGTTTTAGGTCCCTTTTAACTACACTGGCTTTTAGAGACGCCGGGGAGCCGGAATTTTGCCCCGAAGGGGATCTTTAACGTACCAGTAAATGCACTGACATGGCTCCCTCACATTTGCGCACCCTCAAATGCCAGCTGACTGCGCCAGGTTTCGAACCTGCAACCTTGGGCTCAGCAAGCGAGAACGTTACCCTTGAGCCTGGCAGCCAGACAAGAAAGAAAGAAAGAAATAAAGAAAGAAAGAGAAGAAATATCTCAAGAATGTTATGGATCTGGAGACATAATCGACCGGACTGGCTGCGTGGCTCAGCGGTAACGTTCTCGCTTGCTGTGCCCTAGGATGTAGGTTCGTATCCTGGCACAGTCAGCTGGCATTTGAGGGTGCGAGGGAGCCGTGTCAGTACATTTACTGGCACGTTAAATATCCCCTTCGGGACAAAATTCTGGCACCCCGGCGTCCCTAAAAGCCACAGTAGTTAAAAGGGACGTAAAACCAATAACATAATTTAGTGTTACATAATCGACCGGACGTGGACAACATCCAACTTTGAGATGAGGCATGTGTTTACACGTCTGGCTGTGCATGGCTTTCACCACCGTAATTGTATTAACAAATCTTTCCATGACCCTACAGTGACGTGTGTTTACCAACTATGTGGATAAGCTTGTGAACTCTACCACTTCGAGTTCTGTAGTAAAAGAAAACAATCAAACAAAGTCTATGCAATTCAAATCCCTAGAGCGCAATTTTAGTGCACATGTTCATTCTTTATTTTCGATTGCTATTTGGCTGCAATAAAAGTATTAATTAATATCCTGAACTAGCACCTACTGCTAGACTTCAGGTACTATGGGAGATCGTTTTGTTCTATAGTTCAAATAACATATTGAAATAACTCACAATAGGCTGTTACAAACCATTTAAAATAATAAATGAAATTGTATCATCGATGCGTATAGAATGCCAATGGTATGATAATCCAAGACCGACGACAATATATTGTAGTCGGTCTTGGCTAATCAATGGAGTCCCACGCAGACCAGTCGTGACATCTAGTGGAGAAGTATCGAACAAGATAATCCAAATAAGGCGAGTGCATTCTAGCGGCCATAGAAATAAACTTTTCAATTAAATCTGTAAGTTAATTTGTAGGCCGGCGAGCAGTTCGCAGACAGTTGGCCATGATAATTTCCTTTTTTGCTGTTAGATGTCTGGAGCAAATCCTCTGCCGAATTTTGTTTTAATTAAATATACATTTTCCATTTTAATATGCACAATATAAAGCTTAATTTTAAAACGTCTGAGCCATTACAGAACAATAAATATAAAAAAGTGAAGCAAGAAAAAAACAACCCTTATAGGGTTTGAACCTTAGCCATACGAGTGATAGCCCAACGCTTAACCACGCAGCCAAACGTGCCAACAAACATTGTGCGATATCAAACGAGTTACATACAACGTGTTAGCAAATAATGATGTAGACTAAACGATTTCTTCAGTGGAGTATATTATTTATATATAAAGCATATCATACAAAGTTTATATATATTTTGTATCAGTAAGATACCTAGGTATATTGCATGCAATACTCAAAATATAAGTCAGGCACAAGATATCAGCTGCCATCTTGCCTTTTAACTGAGACGGCTCAGCTTTTTAAAATCACATCTGCACTATAGTATTAGAATATAAACGTTTGATTTTGAATGCGCCCCTTCCTTTAGAACAGTTAAAACAATTCTCGGTTCGATAATCGGAACTGGTAGGTCCGATGATATGGATTATAAAGTTTGAATAATTCACTCGGCCGCCATCCTGAAATGGTAAGGCGGATGACCTTGTAGTTTGGTAACAAGACGCGTCCTGTATGAAGGAATGTTGTTACCAAATTTGGTAGAGATCGGATGATTTGTGTAGTCGATATTTGATTTTACGTTTCGAACGTTTGAGTGGCCGCCATTCAGTTTTGGTAAAGACGGCGGCGATATAAAACAGGACACTGAGGTGCCCGTTGCTAGTGCTACCTCTGTACCAAATTCCGTTCAATTCGGTTTCACCGTGTTTGAATTGATACGGGGGGACAGACTTTCAGAGTACACATACTCACACACAGCCCCGCAGACTCACACACACACAGACAGACACACAATTTTTGGCCCTGTATAGATCTCAAAAGTCTAGATACATTTTTTGCAAAAATTGAAAGTAGGCCATAATGACGGACAGCATTTCCAACATCTGCTCTGAAATGCATGTGCTTTATGATGATTATTAAATACGTTCAAAAGTGTAAATGTATCGAACTACTTCGGCGCTACACTGCTGCTAGCATCAGTGTCTTGCTCGGCACGCTGCAATACGCAGTGGCACGACTGCCATACGGCGCCTGCGCGTTTCTATAGAGAAGGACGTTACTGTATATGAAATTATAACTGGAAAGCTAACGGAGAAAAAAGACTGGAGTGCATTAATGTAAAGTATTTCTAAACATCAGAAATAGTTTGGCTGTAAAAACCTTTGCCTGCCTAAGCGTGGTCAGCGAAACATGTTCCCTCGGTCATTGATTTTCATCACAAGGGTCGTTGCTTTTTGGATCAGTTAAATCCTAAATTGTCCTCACGAATTCGAATACATCCCGTTTCATCCCTAACGGAGCCTGTAATCGATACCTTAACCTGGTAGATAATGGGCAAGCGCTCTAATCTTCAACCACCGAGGTTAATTCCTTATAACTCTCGTTTCTACGGTGTAATGGATCAGGTGGATTGAGTCTCTATGTATCTCATGGTTTCCAAAACCAAACGCCCTTCCTGAGAGATGACATGGATGAACAAGAAGTTCAGTGACGAAATAAAGAGCCTACTTTTCTTAAAATTTAAGATTCATGCCAATGATTAATCTTTATGGACCTATCTAGAATAATGACGAAATGAATTTGGTAATATCGAAATTTCTAATTAGTTCGAAATATACCTGGCATGATGTAGCCTGATAGAGCACTACAGTTGGCAGTCCTGGTGACTGAATATATTCTTAGTTCCATCTCTTAAGGTACAGAATACAAAATTTAGTTGGAATCCAATGGATAGCATGGACGTTACATGCAGTTAGACATTGGACCTATCAGCGCATGTAAAATCATGTTGGCAACAATGTCATGCATGTGTTGGTCAGAAATAATTTGAAATATTATGATGTATTGTTGGGCCAATTTTGGATGAAATCCATTTGTTAGTATAGAAGTTACTGGAATTTTAAAATTGGACCTATCAGCAGGCTTAGAATCATGTTGGTAGCACTGACATACATTAGTTGCTCCAAATTAATCTAGAATATCGGGCACTATACGTGTGCAAAGTTTAAAGCTGTGGGCTCGCATACTTTATGATATATTGGTATTTGGATAAAAATACAGAGACCATTTATTGACAGTTGGCAGCCCTGGTGGCTCTTTAGAATAGGCTCAGTCATATCTGTTTATGTATACATAGTACATACGAAATTTGGTTGAAATCCAATTGATAGTGTAGGAGTTATATGCATTTAAAATTTTGACCTATAAGTAGGCTTAGAATCATTTTGGCAACACTGTCATATATGGCCTCCTGAAAATTAAACTCATGTATTATTATATAAATGTGTACCAATTTTGGAATCCAAGATATCCAATATGGAGCTCAAATTTCAATTGCGATTTTTTAGCAGTTGGTAGCACTGACATCATTTTCAAGTATGACATTGAGATGTCCCGGTATAGTTCTTTACTCATTCCAAATTTGGTTTCGATAGCTGCAGCCGTTTAGGAGTTGATAGGGGGGGGGACACACACACAGACAGACAGACAGACAGACATTTTCCCGGATCGATCTCATAAGTCTACTTTGTTCTCATTTTTGCAAAATGTGAAAAGTAGGCTAAACGTAGACGTTGGTAAAAGCTGATTGGTGAATCAGTGACGTCATCATCCTGAAAGGGAACATTTGAGCGGAGAATAGACGTGACCTCTCTTTTTCCCCCACTGTTAGCTCAGTAATAGTTTCGGAGATACAGAATGCCAGTGAAATATTTTGCACAGCTGCCATGTTGGATTGGTTAGACCTAATGAAATTTGAAAGGCACAGTCAGGGTCGGACAAAATAGTACTATGACCTTACCGAGTTTCATTGAAATCTCTCCAGCCGTTTAGATTTTATTATCCGGGGACACACACCCATACACACGGATAAAAGTTTATCTCATACGCCTATTCTTTTTAATAAATGACAATAGGCTACAAGTCATGGTGGGAGAATGAAGAGATTTTGGGAAGAGAAGAAAGCAAATTCATTTTCATCTGTTAATTAGGTTGGCTATAATGGTGTTAAATATTTACAATAATATTATTTATAGCAATAATAAACCACATTCCAGTGTATATGTTCAGTAAGACATGAGAATGAAACCATAATGCCGTTAGAAA
The DNA here is from genome assembly GCA_946902985.2 of Meconema thalassinum. Taxonomy (NCBI): domain Eukaryota; kingdom Metazoa; phylum Arthropoda; class Insecta; order Orthoptera; family Tettigoniidae; genus Meconema; species Meconema thalassinum. The sequence goes on along the minus strand of OX336388.2, from coordinate 1,806,783,782 downwards.
TCTAATCCGAATTCCCAATCAGAATTCTCTCGAAATCTCACTCCAACGCGACGTTGGTGGTCTCTCAAATCATTAATTAAGAGATATGCTCGCCTGAGGAACTATTCTCTAATGATTCCAGGGAGTTTTTTTGGTTGAGGATATTTGATTACACTCATATTTGACATATATCAGGTTGATGTTTACACTGAAAACGAGAAGTTATGGCGTATCGTGGAATGAAATACACCTTAACATACTCACTAAAATGATACTCTCACCCCGACCGACGTATTTAATTCAAATATATTCGGAACATTCCTTACCTTTAACTTAGGTTTAGAAAAGAAGCTATGTTATTATTCTGGTTTCCCATTGTCTGTGTAAGTTACAATTTTATGCACGTAGTTGGTGGCGTAGGTGGAGGGTAACTTGCTGGGCTGTGTACACACCTTTAGCCACTGCATATGGTCAAAAGCACCCCTGAATGTTTAATGTACTCATACACTGGTGGCTTTATCCATCAACCCCACCCGTGGAGGCTATAATGGCTGCCATTACAATACGTCACCGTCTTGATAGTTGCATATCACACAGCCTGATTCAAGGACGAACATGTATTACCCGTGACAACACCAACATAATTATATGGAACTTTATAGCCATTACTGCAATATTTACAATTTTACGTCCGTTCGTTCAAAAATTAACATTCATTTATTTACTCTTTTATTCCCTCATACATCGTTTAACTCCATACATTATCACAGTTAGGCAAAACCTGGTGGTTACAAAATATTTTCAGATATATCAATTACTCTCCAAAATGCCTCTGTGTTCCCAGAATGCAATATTTTCTTTCTTTTAAACTGTTAGAGAAAGGTTCTAAGACTTCTTCAGGCAACTAATTCCATGTTTTGATACCCCTGTTGATGAAGTTATACTGACGTTACCTTATCTTATTATTTTGTAAGCGTGATCTCTGCTACTCCCCTGTGTGTGCTTTGTACATCTCCTGGAGTCTTCTTTTAAGTTGTGAAAGGATTTCCATCCCAATCACTTTAACATGTCAGAGACGCTGTCAGTTTTGGAATATTGTCCAAGAACGAATCCGGCAACTTATCGTAGCACCATCAATTAATATTCTAGCTTTCGGTCGGTCAACACAAGAGTCATTCCAATTACTGGAATATGTGAAGAATAACCTGATTACATACCATTATGATTTATATATATATACTAGTGAACCCGTGCGAGAAATCTCGCTTGTTCATAAGCCACACTTTCCCCAATAGAGTTATAATAAGAGAATTAAGGAGAAAGGTTGTTATGTTTTTATTTGAACCAAATATTTATGGAACACTATTTACGATTCAGGCGTCCCTAAGATCAAAATGCGAACAGAACAGCAATGATGTCGCGTATTTTCCTACAGCAACAGTATTTGCAAATCGCACACTTCTTACAAAAAAATACATTTATGAAATTAGAATGCAATTCGTCACTGCTAATGTCATTTGTGTGCAGAGTCCATTGATGACAGCTTAGCCGTAACACTCACCGGTTATTCGATATTTATGAAATGATACGATTTGAGTACCCATTTCTTTAAATTGCTTTTTCTGAAATCCATGCAAAATGATAAAGAAAGACCTCAGAATGTTAAAATAACATGAAACAGGCGTCACAGCAGCCAAAATGTGAAGTGGACAGCAATTATGAAGCGTGTCATCCTGCAGCAACAGTATCTGAAAATCGCAGACTTCGTACAGTTTTTGAAAAGTCTTTTTTTTAAGAAATAATAGATATATATAAAATTAGAGTGCAATGCGTCACTGGTAATGTATATTCTCTTTAATTTGAATGCTAATTTTTCACGATCGGTCGCTTGTGAGCCCCGCAGGAGGGATCTATACTACTGAAATAATATATATGATATATATTACGGACTAATGAAGGAGAAGGGAACTAAGGGGTGACATGTTTTGCTCGTCAAGCGACCATCATTAGATCCAAACATGTATGACAAAACACTACCAAACCTACAGTGACACCCACAGACAGTCTCTGCCTTACATACACAAAATACAAGAAAACCCGCCAGAAAACTTAGTAAGTGTGGTAATCATATTACTGATAATTAATAGTAAGGCATTGAGCACCGAAAACAAATCTATTTATTTTAATGTTACAAAAATTTAGAAATTATAATTGCCTCGCAGTGAAATCTAAAATAGGGGGCCATGGAAGTGAGCGCAGGTGAGATGCTATCCTCACCTAATTGGTCACACAACTGTTTCCTGAGCTCTGATTGGTGGGAGAAAATGTATCATAATGAAAACTTGTACTATAATGAGCCTCATTATAGTACAGTTTTCTGACCTATAATATTGCTCATTGCAGCCGCCGGCTCGTTGCTTTTTGAACGCACCTTATATATACTAGAATTGTTTTCTGTGAGCTGGGTTTTGAACGCCCTGTACAGGGTCGGATAATAGTATTTCATATTTATTGTTGGCGGGTGGCTTAGAGGGGTTAGATGTTTGTTCAGTGAAGAATTGGCAACCATTGACCAGATGGAAGTGACAGGGGTTTGTTTGTAAAGTTTGCTCATGTAATTGTGTAAAATAAGCCATTGTCACAACCCAACGCCAGATTACACGCTCGTGGAATGTGCTAACTGACGAAGCTTGCCGCTCGCGCACAGTTCATAGCCCGCAAGCATAAAGACGAGATATTTTTCTTTTGACAAATTCGTGCTAAGTTATAAAGTCGCGGCAGCATGTGCAACTGACTGGCGCACAAATACGAATATGCTGTGCGACGATTATGCGATGAAATTCATGTTAAAGTCTTTAGTCTTTAGTAATTGGGAGATCGGACTGTTAAATAGGGCCAAGGAATTGTGGTCCTAAGTGGATGTAGGAAAAACGTTAAATGTAAGGATCGCTCTACTGGTGAGGGTTGGGATCGTAATTGGCCAGGAATGGGTTTTCCAGTGCGGTTGTTAGAGTCCGTACTGGAGTAGGTAGGGGTGCGTATGAGATACAGATGACATCATGTCGCATTGCAACGTCAAAGATCCCTATCAGGGTAAAAAATGGCATGCGGGAGAAAAATATAATAGCTTTTACAATTATGTTGGCAGCTAATTTTTTTTGACGCTATGCTGTTAGCTTTGTAGTTCCGAATTGTTGAATAACATTTAGCCAAGAGCGGAAAAGCATGGGGTACACCCTGGCGGTTGCATGACCACCAAGTGCCTCGCATTAATAGGGGAATGGGGGTATTATGTTTAATATGTAGTAGTTACAGTAAGTATGTAGTTAGTTTTAAGTATGTAGTTAGTTTGTTAGATATATGTCATTGTTCTATTAGACTGTGGTGTGTGTGTGTGTCTGGTGGCAGATGCATTGTATATTAGTTATAGTTCATTGTTTCATTAGACTGTGATGTGTGAGGATGCATGTGACTGTGCCTGGTGACGGAATGTTTCAGTGGTAGTATTTTTTGTTGGTGGAACTTTAGTATTTTTGTTGTTGTTGTTGTTGTTGTTAGTAGAATTTTGGTATTTAATTGTTAGTAGAAGGTTAGTATTTTTGTTAGTAGAATTGCTCTTTACTTATTCTGAAAGGGAGTAGCAGCCTTTCAGAATAAATAAATTCTTTGCTAGTCTAATAGACGGTTAAGATATTGATAATATAAGCCAAATAATGGCTACACTGCGTTCTGCTGCACGGCTGAAAGCAACGGGAAACTACAGCCGTAATGCTATTCTTGAGGATATGTACCTCTCTATGCATAATTACATGTGATGATGGCCTCCTCCCTTGTAAAATTTCAATCCGGAGGTAAACTAGTCCCCCGTTCGGATCTCCGGGTGGGGACTACTCGAGAGGGGGTTAACATCACAGAAGTGACAAAGAGGAAATCTGAGATTCTACGGATCGGAGCGTGGAATGTTAGAAGTCTGCTAGGAAGTGGAAGGTTAGAAAACTTAGAAAGAGAAATGGATAGGTTGAGGTTGGATTTGGTTGGGATTAGTGAAATGCGCTGGCAGGAAGAACAGGACTTTTGGTCAGGAGACTATAGGGTCATTAGCACTGGCCAAGCAGGGGTTGGTCTCATATTGAGTAGGAAACTTGGACAGCGGGTGGAATATTATGAGCAATATAGTGAAAGGATTATTGTAGCAAAAACCAATACTAAACCTACGTGCACCACAGTGATACAAGTCTATATGCCTACCAGTCAAGCTGATGATGAGGATGTTGAAAAGGTCTATGAAGAAATAGATGAAATTCTGAGGTATATCAAAGGTGATGAAATGTTATAGTGATGGGAGATTGGAATGCAGTGGTAGGAAAAGGGAGAGAAGGGAAGATAGTAGGAGATTTCGGATTAGGTGAAAGGTATGATCGAGGAAGCAGGCTGATGGAATTCTGCACCGAGCATGAGTTGGTCATAGCTAACACCTTATTCAATAAACACAATAGAAGAATATACACATGGATGAGACCAGGAGATAGAGGGCGTTACCAAATCGAATTCATTATGGTCAAGCAGAGGTTTCGAAACCAGATTTTGGATTGTAAAACATATACTGGTGCTGACATAAACTCTGACCACAATCTAGTTGTAATGAAATGCAGATTAAAGTTGAAGAAACTGAAGAAAAGTCAAAAGCCAAAAAGGTGGGCAATAGACAGACTGAAAGTAAAGGATGTAAACGAAAGATTCAAGAAGAGTATAAAGGAAGGACTAATGAAAACCCCTAAACAAACTTCAATTGCAGACGAATGGGCACTTTTGAAGAATGAAATAACAAAATCCGCAGAAGAAAAGATTGGTAGGAAAGAAAGAATAGGTAGAAAACCATGGATCACTCAGGATATACTAGAATTGATGGATGAAAGGCGGAAACACAAGAATCTAAGAGACGAAGAGGGGACAGCAGAATACAGACGTCTGAGAAATGAGGTTAACAAGAAGTGCAAGGAAGCGAAGGAAGAATGGTTGAAAGAGAAATGTGAAGGTATAGAAAATTGTCTGAAATTAGGAAAAGTAGACACATCTTATCGAAGGATTAAGAATACTTTTGGGGAAAAGAAGACTAAGTGCTATAATATTAAGGACACAAATGGAAAGCATCTAACAGATAGGGAAAAAAAAGTTGAGAGATGGAAAGCTTGCATAGAGTGCTTGTATAAGGGAAAGGAGATTGAGAATCATGTAATGGAAAGGGAGGAGGAAATTGATGAGGATGCAAAAGGAGATTTAATATTGAGATCAGAATTTGACAGAGCATTAGAGGACTTAGGCAGGAACAAAGCACCAGGCATAGATGATATACCGATTGAGCTGCTACGCTGCATAGGTGAAGACGGCCTGATCAGGTTATTTCACTTGGTGTGTAGGATTTATGAGACAGGTGAGGTACCCCCTGATTTCAAGAAGAATGTAATCATCTCTATACCAAAGAAAGTGGGAGCTGATAGATGTGAAGATTACCGTACAATCAGCTTGATTACTCATGCTTCAAAGATCCTGTCTAGAATAATTTACAAGAGGTTTGAAAGCCAGATAGAAACAGAGTTGGGTGAAGACCAGTTTGGTTTCAGGAGAAATGTAGGAACAAGGGAAGCTGTACTAAGTCTTAGGCTGATTTTGGAAGGTAGAATAAGGAAAGATAAGAGAACGTTCATGGCATTTGTAGACTTAGAAAAGGCTTTTGATAAGGTTGATTGGACTAAATTGTTTGACATTTTGAAATCTATTGGAATAAAGTACAGGGATAGGAGGGTGATATACAATCTATACAGAAACCAGACAGCAGTCATTCGAGCTGAAGGACATGAGAGAGAAGCTGGTATTCAGAAAGGTGTAAGGCAAGGCTGCAACTTATCACCCATACTTTTCAATCTTTACATTGAACAAGCAATGAAGGAAATTGGAGAAAAATTTAAAGTGGGAGTGAAGATTCAAGGAGAAATAATTTCAACTCGGAGATTTGCTGATGACATCGTCATCTTTGCCGACACGCCTGAGGATTTGAATGAGTATTTGAATGGTATGGACTCCGTCTTACGGAAGGAATACATGATGAAAATTAATAAATGTAAAACAAAAATACTGGAATGCAACCGAAATAAATCAAAAACCTCTATGGAGATCAAATGGGCAGGTGAAAAGCTGAAGGAAGTAGGAGACTTCTGTTACTTAGGAAGCAGAATAACCAGTGATGGACGAAGCAAAGAGGATATAAAAAGTAGGTTGGCTCAGGCAAGGAAAGCATTTCTACAAAAAAAGAATCTGTTGACATCGAATATAGATTTAGGTATTAGGAAGTCATTTTTGAAAGCCTTTGTCTGGAGCGTGGCGCTCTATGGAAGTGAAACTTGGACTATTAGTGCAGCAGAAAAGAAGAGAATTGAAGCATTTGAAATGTGGTGTTACAGGAGAATGATGAAGATCAGATGGGTAGATAGGGTTACAAACGAAGAGGTATTAAGACTAGTGGGAGAGGAGAGATGCTTCTGGCGACTGCTAATGAAGAGAAGAGATAGGTTAGTAGGACACATACTAAGACACCCAGGAATAGCAAGCTTAGTTATGGAAGGAAGGGTCGAAGACAAGAATTGTAGGGGCAGACCAAGGTTAGAATATGTTAAACAGATTGCCTCGGATGTAGGGTGTGGTAGCTATATAGAGATGAAACGATTAGCTCAGGACAGGGAGGCATGGAGGGCTGCATCAAACCCGTCAAAAGACCGAAGACTCAAACAAACAACAACAATTGCCTCACTAGATTTGATTAAAACAGATTAGTTTAGAATGTCCTCTTTTCCAAATCTTAAATTGTCAGAGGTTGGAGCTAGAATTGTATTTATTGCAACCATCACTTGGTACATGTGATTATTATTACAGTAATTACCTAATAGCTTAGTACAACACATGATTCAATAGGTTAAGATGTACTGTGAATAAACGTTTCACAAAATTCATTTGGAATAACACCCTCACCATGACAGAGCTCAGTACTCTTTCTGTAATCTAGTCATCCAAATCAGATAGTGGTTCACAATGAATGGTGTGATTAGTGAAGGTAGCACGTTCATTCAGTGAGCACTATTTGGAGAGCAATCGTCAATCAATAGTTCGCAGCGTCATTTGAAAATAATTAGTTCAGGGGCTTATTTCCCCCAGAGATGTGAGCAGGAATTGAGCGGGGTAACATTAGCTAATGACATCACCTGCTTTCTTCTTGGCTGAGCTTGTTCCTGTATGTGATCACAGTATGGGGGCTTCTTGCGTGCGTATTGTAACTCTTCGGTACTCCCTTGTCTTTTCAACTGACTTCTGGTGCTCCGACATCAGGTACAATTTAGATGGAAAATGTCAAAGATTTGCACAGAATGCGCCTGCAACGATCCTAAGGACAGCTGCATCTCTAAGCTATGTAATGAACCGTGCCCTGCAGAAGTGTAAACAAGATATTCAGTAAAGAACATATAGCCTACTTTCTCCTAAATGCATTTATTGTTATAAACCTTTGTCCTTTTCAAGGAGTAGACAATTGAATGTTGGTTGTAGTAGCTTGTTGAAATACAACGTGTGACTCAACATATTTAACAAATTAAACATGAATATTAGGTGTCCTTTGATAGTGCTACCTCTGTACAAAATTTATTCAATTCGGTTTCACCGTGTTTGAATTGATACGGTGAATCGATTTGCACACATACATGGCCACTATCTGCAAACTATTAGGTTGATGGCCTTGTAGTTCAGTCAAACGATGCTTCCCACAAAAAGGTATGTTGTTGCAAAACTTGGTAGTGATCAGATGATTAGGTTGGTCGTAATTTGATTTAAACTTTTAACATTTGGGTGGCCGCCATTACGTTTCCGTCAAGATGGCTGCGATATAAAACTTGACACTGAGGATCCCTTTGCTAGTGCTACCTCTGTACCAAATTTCGTTAAATTTGGTTTTACCGTGTTTGAATAGATAGGGAAATCGATTTTCACACATACATGGCCGCCATCTGCAAACTAGTGGGCTGATGATCTTTTAGTTTGGTAAAAAAAAATATGCATCTCAGACAAGGCATTTTGTTGCAAAATTTTGGTAGAGATCAGATTATTATAGGTTGGTCGTAATTTGATTTAATCTTTTAACATTTGGGTGGCCGCCATTACCTATTCGTCAATATGGCGGCGATATAAAACATGACACTGAGGTGCCCTTTGCAAGTGCTACCTCAGCACCAAATTTCGTTCAATTCGCTTTCACCGTGTTTGAATAGTTAGGGGAAATCCATTTGCACACATACGTGGCCGCTATCCGTAAATTATTGGTCTGATGACCTTGTAGTTTGGTCAAATGATTCTTCATACATAAAGGTATAAAGTTGCAAAACTTAGTAGGGATCAGATGATTAAACTTTTAACTTTTGGGTGGCCGCCATTACGTTTTCGTCAAGATGGCGCGATATAAAACATGACACTGTGGTGCCCTTTGCTCGTGCTACCTTTGTACCGAATCTCGTTCAATTCGGTTTCACCGTGTTCGAATTGATAGGGGGGACTGACATTCAGAGTACACACACTCACAGACACACAGCCTCACAGACACACACACAGCAGACACACAATTTTTCGCCTTGTGTTGATCTCGTAAGTCTACTTTCATATTCTTCAAAAATCGAAAGTAGGCTAAAATAGGACTTTATCACTAATTGAACAAACTAAAGATTAGTGAAAACACGACAATAATGTAACTCACATTTTGTTTTTTCTGTACACATTGTGTTTACTAAATATAATAAAGAAATGACAAACTAGCTATCGTGTTCTAACTTGTATTATTAAATAGCATTACTAGTTAAATAAACTACTAAAATAAATAGAAAACAAAGCGTCAACCTTAATCAATAATATACAGTATTACTAACCGAATTAGTAGGGGTCACTCAGTTAAATCCGCAGTATTAAGGGATTGATGGTAAACATGATAAATTAAGGGAAATGGTTTCAAAACATTAACACAGAAATTAAATGTCTACATATTTGTGACAAATTTAGTGCTTAAAATTTCATCTGTTTCATCTAATACGTAAAGAAATAACACTTACGACAACATTTGAATTTTCAGTAATAATGCTTTAGTGATTTTTTGGTGGATACTAGTGATACTAGGGCTAAATACGCTTTACATTAATAAATCCGCAATTGATAAATTTAATAATATGCTTCAATACTCCCAATACGCCATAAATATATCACCAAAATACATGGGGTTTCATGAATACTTCACAAATATCGCAGCGTTTCATGATTTTACCACTGGGTGGTACCATTTATCGTTCCGAAATTCATAGCCAAGGGAAATTATGTAGTTGACTCGGCACATTTGGTGAGATGAACTTGTCTCTTACACTAGGATATATCCGCATAAAAAGTATATTTCAAGTACTGCGGAATTAGCCGTACTGTGTAGTTAACAACGTCTTCCCTACATGTTTCTGATGCTCATTGCAGCATTCATCACCTAAATAATTATATAAATATTGTTGAAATTATGACTAAAAAGTAATAATATTACCGTGCCACATCAAAAATCTTCTAAATTTTCAAAATTTCGATTTTGTGTCATGTTAATCTAAGGACTTCTACATTTCTAACGGTATAAATTTGTGTTGTGTAACATCTTTCCACTCGGTATCTGGATATGTTTGTGGCAATCGGTAGCTGGAAATTTTTGTGGGAGTGATTTTGGAAAAGGGACAGAAGTGGATGGGACGGAAACCATGAGCTTGCTCGGTGGCGGAGATCGGTACAACGACGTATTGTAGGCCATGTGACTATGTGGAATTTAAATCGCATACGGTTTACCTCAAGGTTTGGAGACCCCATTAAGGAAATTCCTAAATAAATCATCATCAAGTTGTCGTTCTTTGGTGTGAAAATATTCATTATATCATATTTGCTGAAAACAATTACGGTACTATTTATTATATCTTCATACTTTTGCTGTATTCTTATTTAATGTAAGCACTCGATACCTCGAGTGCTATATCGCATCAACAAACACTCCAAACAACGTAGGAATTTAGTATATTAACACCGACTACTAACAATAATTTAAACTTCGTTGGTCCAAACGTATCACTGGGAGAAACACGTTTAATATACCTATTGTACACCTAATTTTTTATTGAGCCTATAGGCATACTTGGCAGTGCGCTATATCGGCAAAAAGAGGCCATTTTCAAGAACATCGCTGGCATGGGTTCCCTAACTGGCTTGTATAGAGCGCAGCTCGCATCAAGTAGGCAGTGGATAGCTCCCGCATACCGTAGTTGAACTAGTTGAAGGCAGATGTCACTACTGCAAATCCATTGGAGAACTTTGTTTTAATTAATAATAATTGCGACACCTGGAATTGAATGGGCCCAACATACCTTTTCTTGAGTGGTCCGCGTCGCTTGCTGCAAGAACACCGCCAGATGACATGCCCCAACAGAAGAACACCTACAGGTGGAAGGAAGGTGGAGAAGGGGGAAACGCACAGGCTCGTCTACAGACACATCCGATAACTAACAGAACTGTCACCGATGAAATGATGCCACAACAGTTGCTTAAAATTTAAAAGAATATTTACTCAGCAAACAAAGGGGCAAGAAAAATATAATATAACAAAATCATAAAAAAGGAAACTCTATGGCCACAACAACCTCTCTCTGGTGATGCATATGGCTTAAGGCCATCATAAGTTACTTACATAAGTAGGCAAGAGACGGCTTAACATGCTTGCTGAGCGAAATGAAAACATTTAATTTAAAATTAAAATAATAACGCCCAAAAGAGAGAAAACCAGAATACAGGTATTACCAAATGAGAAAGGGCTTGATAATTTACTAAGGTACGCAATACCAACCCAACATGCAAACATCAAGGCCACGATGAAACGAAAAAATTTAAAAATTAAATTAATAAAATAAAATAGGATCAATTAACAAATCCACAATTTTCATGACGGAGAAAAACTCGGGAACACTCACAAAAACACAAAGTTAAACCAACAAGATTAACAAAAAACATACTAAGCTACCACCACAACACGTTTGAGTCTCCCGCTCGACGCCTAGAGAATCACTCTCAAGACCAGAATGCACTCGGGCAAAACAAAAAACAAACATGGCCACCAAATAGATGACCGCATGTTCAATCGAATTACGGCAAACAATTAGCTTAAAATTAAATTTAAAGTCACCAAAGAGAACAGAAAGGGAGGAAAGAATTACGCCTTAACACAATTGACACGAAGCAATTTAGGCTGCAACGGATCGTAAGTCAAATTAATAATAGGGCAATCCCAAAGATTACAAAAAACTAAATAAATAATAATTTACAACGTAAGATAAACTAGAAACGTGTCTCCAGAAGGTACGAAGGAAAACAACAAAATTTACATATTTGGTAACATTAGCAAAACAGAAAAATTTGGCCTACCAGGCGAAACAAAATACAGTATAAAAACATTAATATAAGGCCAATATCGGAGTTCCCATAACAATATATATATATTAAATAATAACGTACCTTAAAAACTTCTCTGTGGAGACACAATAATAATAAAATAATTATCACACAAATTTAAAAAAATTATAAGGCACTATATTGCCTCAAAATGGCTAACCCGCACATGCGCTGTTTTGTTAACAAGCACTCCTGTTTGCATCTAGTTGCGATTACTATTTCATACTTCTTCTTCACGGCGATATGGCGAAAATACAGCCTTAGGAGCACGGACATTTCCTTTTTAGCATATATCCATATTTCGTAGAGGCTAGGGGCCAAAGCCCCCAGCACACGGAGAGACACTATTTCACCACCAGCCGGCTTGTTGCTTGCTTGACGACAGACTATAAAAATGCCAAGATGGCGGAGAATCCAAAGTCAAAAGCCGCACTGCATTAATGTTAATTGTAATTGTCCAATCACAGATTGACACATCAAGTAACAATGTGCATATTATATAATTACTTTGGCGGCATGAGGTATATATAGTCTTTTGTTCAATGACGTAGAATACAATATCCTTCAAATATGTCTCGATTAGGATGAGATCAGAAGACACCACAAACACACTCTAGCGGTCGAAGATACAACTCGGTTAGAGGCTACACTCCGGCAAGAGGAGTCGATAGATGCTGCCACCTCGAGGTCATAAGCCCAACCAAGCCATCAGGCGGGCGCTTTAAAGGTCGGGATACATATATATACGGGAGATGCATTTTAAAAACGTTGGGACGGGCTTTTGCACGTAACAATAATAATAATTAATGCAGCCAAATAGCCATAATGCAGTATACATATATACACATTTTACACTCACATACATAAATAAAATGTAGACTTTGCAGAAAGAATTTAGAGATGTCCTTCTCTCGGTACACACCAGCACATGGTACCTTTCACACTGCTTTCCTCATAATCTGCATAGGCATTCTGTGTCAGCCTTATGAAGCTTCTCTGTCTTGCACACACGATGGTGGAAGCCATGAACTGCTAGTCTTGTCACTTGATGGCGGTCATATTCTGCTCTCATCCATTCCTTGTTTATCATGGCATCTGTGGCATAAAAATCTTCCCCTATGTCCTTTTTTTGCCTTCCATCTCTTTTAGTAAATCTGAGTATGCTGATGTACAGGGTAAAAGCATATCGAGTCGAAGTTTTTCAATTAGAAAAGGTTCATTTGTCAGAATATAGGCTAGATCTGTCGATTTGGAGTATATTTCGACAAGCATAATACTTTTTAAGAAAATTTCCTTTGACGTTCTCTAGGTCTTTCAGATTCGATTTGCCAAGGTGCTCCCATATAATCTCTAAATCATACGTCAGTATGGGCAAAATTTTTAAGCGGAAGAGAGTCAAAGCTGTGGTCAATGATAATCGTCTTAAATTTCTTATGCCGTTAATTGCCTTCGTTGCTGCTGCTGTTCGCTCTTTGATGTGCATAGTGTATGTAAATCCTTTGTTTTGAAAGATAATTCCTAGGTATTTAAAATTTGTTTTAATTAAATATATATTTTCGATTGCAAAATCCACAATATAACACTCAATTGTATAACGCCTCAGTACTCAAAAACAATAAATATAAAAAATAAAGAAAAAAAATACACCTCTGTTAGGATTAGAACCCCAGCCGACCGGTTGAGAGACCAACGGTGTAACCACAGACCTAATTATGTCCTCCCAAACTGAATGTTATCAATCGATTAAGATACAACGTCTTAGCCAATAATTACTTTGACTAAACGATTTCTTCACTGGAGTATATTTCAATGAATGTTCATTTCATACAAAGTTCCTATTATTTATATCTGTAGAAAATATTGCAAGCAACATACTCAAATTAGTGAAATATAGGTCTTTAAACGAGACGGCTCAGAATTTTAAAGCCACTTCTGCACTATAATATTACAATACACACTTTTAATTTTTCATTGCAAATTGCACAATATGTTATCAATCGATTAAGATACAACGTCTTAGCAAATAACAACTATGATTTATTTCGGTCAGGATTTGTCACTGGAGTTTTACAAATAGTTATTTCAATGACTAACAGAGTTCACTGTTACATTTTATTTCGTCTTACCAATCCAACATGGCGGCTGTGCGAAATATTTCACCGGTATTCCATACCTCCGAAATTATTATCGTTATCACTCTGAAATATTTTACGATGATAAAGTCCACTACTGCAAGTTTATCTAAGTAATTTCCAAAAACCTGTAAAGTACAAATCGAACATGACGGCCCAGCGAAGTTGAAACATTTGAATATACTTTTCTCGAGATTGTAACATCTGAGCGCAGTGAAATATGGTACAGTAAATATTTATACATATTGTAATGGACTGGCATCTAATTTAGTTAGTTTGTTTACAAAAATCAAGATGGCGGCTGTGAAAAATTTTAATATTATATTTTCATTTCTTGTGCCTTAGGCCTAATCATGAGATCGAAGTAAAAGTTTGAACAACGAACATACGTATTGATTTTCCTTTAATGGCACGTAACTCTATCGCCTATAAATATAACAATCCAACATGGCGACCATCCGAAATATTTAGACGGTTCTCAATATCTACGAATCTTTTACAGTACTCAGACAGAAATTTTTATCCTCATAGAGGCTATGAACATAAGTTCAGCTATAGGATTTTCAAAAATCTGGTGAGCACACATCCAACATGGTGGCGACGCGAAGTATAAATATTTAAATAGAAGTTTCTTGCGATTTAACCATCCGAGTGCAGTGAAACGTGGTACGGTAAATGTTTGTAATGTTAATCCACTGGCATCTAATTTATTTCAATTGTTTTCATAACCACAGAAGGCAGCTGTGAAAATTTTTAAATATCGTTGTTTTTCTTCTTGTGTCCTAATCATGCGATTGAAGTTTGAATATTGCACGTGCACAATAATCGTCATGTAACCGTACATAACTCTTAAGACCTACATATATAAAAATCGAACATGGTGACCAACCGAAATATTAGAAGGTTCTCAATATCTACGAATCTATTACAGCAATCAAACAGAAAATTTGAATGTTGATAGAGGCAATTAACATAAGTGGGATATATGAAAATAGGCTTTAGTTCTTAACGGAACTACTTGTTGTCTTAGACCTTCTAACACACAAAGTTGAATTTTTGGAAGTAATTCTTCCACGCATGTATTATATTTTAAAGACGTTGTTTTTTCAAAATGTACATTATTTTAAAATACACTCATGGACATTTTAAATATATGCAGTTATAAAAAACTTCATGAAATTTCAAAAAGAAAAAAAAACAGAGAGCCTGTGTCAAAGTAAGGAGAGAGCCTTGAAGATAAATCCATTAATTCCTGTTAATAGTTCACGAGGGAAAAGTAAATAAGTAAGAAGAATTAGCATGGGCAATAACGGACACTCCGGAGTACCTTAAGACTAGCTATAAACAATGAACAAACATGAGCATGTGGAATAATGCTAAAATATACTGTATGCTATGTATAATTTGAGTAAAATATGTAACAATTGTTGTCCTAAAACTCTGCAATTTTTCTAGGTTTATGCCGGTTCTTGTGTGCTATTTCGCCTAGGAACATCAAGAATGGCTCATCAGCGGGCTCTTGCGAGAATCTCAAGCAGCTTTTCACCTCCCAAGACAAGGTATAAACCGAGAAAAATTTCTGAGTTTTAATTCTTTGGCCATAAAAGCCAATATATCAGATGTTGTCCAGTTAATACATAAGTAATTCTCTTCAATAAAAAACATGATTAGACAGACAGCAACATGACATGGGTTATTAGACAGATTGCACCGTGAAGTCCAAAGATGAATAACAACAACGATATTATGACTGGAAAGAAAACTTCTCTAAATGCAAGATTATGTGCGTCGAAATGACAAACACTTGAAGGAAATGTGATCGTGGTAACGAAATAATGCAACTTCGACATTCCTTCTCCATGCTTGATAACCAACCACCTTTCCTTTAAGACTGTGGTCATATCCTTGCCCAACACTGGCACTATATCTTCTCGTAAAATTGATAGTGTGACGAGAGGAGAAGACAGTGACAGCGTCAAGTGACTAGAATAAAAAATGTCTGGCTACATCTCAGTCCATTATCTACAGCGTGGCTGTGAAGTCTTGGCCCGGTCCCAGTTTTACTTGAGAGGCAATGGAGTGGAAAGTTGGTGGCCAGGAACAAGTCCAAAGTCATTCACACTTGGAGTCTGCCAGTCACTGTCCAGTAATGTAACAAACATTTACTTAATCATAGGGGGGCTACTACTATTTTTTATTTATTTAATATTTATTTTCGAATTATTTAATTATTTATTATGTTTATTTGTTAATTTCTTTATTTGTTTAATTGTTTATTTACTCATTCATACATTTATCTATTTATTTATTTGTTGGTATATTTATTCATTTATTTATTTATTTATTCATTTATTAGATTAATGTTTATTTGTTTACAAGGTTATTTGTTTACTTTTTATTTGTTAATTTGTTTATTTGTTTACATGTGTAATTGTTTATTTAATCATCAATTCATTTATTTATTTATTTATTTATATATTTAGTCATTTGTTCATTTATTTATTTATTACTTCTATATTTAATTGTTTGTTTGCTTATTTTCATTCATTATTAATTAATTAATTAATTAATGTATTTATTTATTTATATTGTGCTTACTCTCTTTCAGAGCATTTCCTGGAATTACATCAGTAAAATCTTAAATATTCAATATATCATAAGGATTAAGTTCAGTAATGGCTGGTATTGTATTTCTTCAACTCATTGTTGACAACATTCAAGTTTATAATCCCTCTATTCTTTTGTTGTCGGATTCCCCATGAACAGCCAAACAATGCTGCACGTAGAAAGGTTAAGTAACATTTTGAATTAGTTTGTAAAGACCTGGATTCAACTTTAATTGCTAAAGGCTATTCTGTAATGAGGTGGAAATTGCACCAGTACTGGAGATGATAAAAGGCACTGTCGTAATTTTTCCCGGGTGCAATTGCTTCCTGACGAATACTCCAACCTAAGCATGTTATTATTTACTTAGTATGTTTCGACCCATACAGGATCACATAAAGCAAGTTATGATCTGTTGCTGTTATTTTTCCTGTTCTTCCAGAATTCTTTCATCATGTCACTATGTTTAGCTCGACGTTCGTCAGTCCATTTTCCCCTAGGTCTGATGGGCTTATCTTCTGATGCAGCTTCCCAAGTGTAGATCTTATGTCTGAAAGTTTTGCGGTCTTCGATATCTGTGGGTGTGATGTTGGCGTTATTGAGATCAGTTTGGACTTGTTTAATCCAAACCGTTGTCGTCTTTAATTTTTGTGAGTACATCAATATTTTCTTTGTTAATCGGTTGTCATCTAGCCTCATAATGTGTCCATAAAATTGCAAGCGTCGTTTACGGAAATCGGTTTCAACATTTGAATATTTTTCTGTGATCTTGTGCGATTGTAAACGATATCCTTCATCTGTGAAGTCTTGGGCCAAGAATTTTTCGGATGATTTTCCTTACAGCTTTCTTGATGTTTTCAAGATCCCCTTTATAATTGAGGTTTAAGGTCTCACTGGCGGAGAGTGTTTCGGGTTTGATGACCGTCGCGTAATGTCGAATTTTAGTGTTAATGCTCATGCATTTTTTGTTGTAGGAGTTTGCGGTTTTCCCATATGCTTTCCGCATTTTGAGTTCACGTGCTCTTTGTGCTATTCTTTCAGTGCCTGTAGGTTCAATAATTTCACCTAAGTATTTGAAATGATTAACCTTGTTGATTGAACCGTATTTTATTATTATTATTATTATTATTATTATTATTATCGTCATAATTATTATTAATTTAATTGAAGTCATGGATGGGAGTGCGTAGCAAAGAGACACCCTGTAAAGTATGCCACTATTATGCGTAGCGGACATCCATGCTGCGAATACCAAGCAAGGTATGTCACCAAAGCCATCGCCCAGAAATGCAATAACTTTGATTGGAGCCACGCAAACACGATGTACACGTTGCCTAGGCAGCAGGCACAACTTCCCTTTGATGCCATGGCGCTACAGATAACTCAGTTATCGCTCTGGTGAAAGACCTAATATCGACATAATTTTATTACCTAATTTGGAAATGCATTGCTGAATATTTTTACCAGTCATTCACCTCAAATAATGCTATATTTCACATCAGAGCATGGGAGAAAATTTTCGGTGCTCACAACCGAGTTCCTGGAAATTTATGAGGTATTATTGATTTAGACCACCAATGCAATTAAAAACTCTGTCTTTACACAATACTTTAATTAGAGTACATACAAGAGCCGACTGCGGTGGCGTCTAGTAGCAAAGTACTGAACTTGGCCTAGTAGTCGTTGACGGTGGCGCTTGGCGGCAAAAGTAGGAACCATTTGAAAAATTCTATGTTGCAGTACATAAATTAAAAAACAGATAACACACACCATTACAGTCATCACAATTAACACCGGTTAGCAGACAGATTCTACACACACCCAAAGTACACGGGGCTACATGACCGCATTGTCGCAGCCCCTAAATTTAAGAACCAACCAACAGTACATACACATGAAAGTTAAACTTTTGGTTCACAAAATGAGACTTGTAAAAAATATCATTACAACTACAGGTTACATTAAATTAAAACAGACACTACTACAGTAATCAAATGAATTCGGATTATCAGACAAGCTCAACACACACAAATCTTCATGGGACTGATGATCAAGATGTCCCAAGACCCTAAATGAATTAACAACATTTTAATACTGTTCTGAAACTATCATATATCATATAATTACAGATCAATCGCAATGATACCTTCTCTGCAGTATAATTATCCACGTAATTCAGTTCCATACTTGGGTTTGTCGAAATTACGATAATACAATATTGATTCTAACAACATGTTCAGTAAAGAACATATAGCCTACTTTCTCTCAAATTCATGGGTAGAGTTATAACCCTTTGTCCTTTTCAAGGAGTATAATTGAATGTTGGTTGTAGTAGCCTGTCGAAATACAACGTGCTATACGGATAGTAAACGTTGATTGATTGAATCGTCACCTGAATTATATATACACTCACTAATAAAGCCATCGTAATAACACAGGTTATCAGACAAAATTCAACACTAACCAAAGTACATGGGGATGAATACCATGGTGTCCATGAATCTCATTTGAAACAGCAACAACAACAACAGCTTCCTACCCAAATCCTTCCTGGTACAAGGGTACACACACTAGTATGCCTACAGACATCACAGTGACACTGGTTATCAGATAACTTCTACACACACCCAAGTACACGGGGATACATGATCATGATGCTGCAAAACCCCTAATGAATCAATAGCAAAAACAACAACAACAATAGACTCTACCGTGAATTAAGGACAACGAATTTTAATCGGTGTAGTCGTGTGTTGAAATATGTGGTGTTAAGTACAGTATAAATATAATAATTTTGATCAAATACACACTATGCTTAACATTATAACGTCTGAGTAGTTTTAAAACAATAAATACAAAAAAAGAATTAAAAAATGTACTAGTTGGGATTAGAACCACGCACCTCCAAGTTACGAGGCAGAGTCGCTAGCATAGAGCCAAATGAGCCCACGGATACCGAGCTTTATGAATCGATTTACGTACAACGACTTAGCAAATAATGGCATGAACTAAACGATTTCTTCACTGGAGTATATATTCATCATAATCCATTTCATACAAAGTTTATATTATTTCTATCTGTAGGCTAAATTGCATGCAACATACTGAAATTAGTGAAATGTAGGTCAGAACAAGAGATCAGCTGCCATCTTGCCCTGAAACCCAGACAACTCAGGTTTTCAAAAGCACTTCTGCTCTAAAATATTACAATATACACTTTTAAATTCGAACGGGCCACGTCCTTTAGAAGAGTTTGAACGATTCTTGGTTCGATAATCGGATCTGGTTGGTCCCATGTTATGTATTATGAAGTTTGCATAATTCACTCGGCCGCCATACTAAAAAGGTACGGCCGATGAGCTTGTAGTTTAGGCACAAGACGCGCTCCATATGAAGGTATCTTGTTACCAAATTTGGTAGCGATCGGATGATTAGTTTAGTCGTTATTTGATTTTACGTTTTGAACGTTTGAGTGGCCGTCATTCAGTTTTGGTAAAGATGGTGCCGATGTAAAACATGACATTGAGGTGCTAGTGCTACCTCTGTACCAAGTTTCGTTCAATTCGGTTTGACCGTGTTTGAATTGATAGGGGGGGGGGACACCCATGCAGAGTGCACGCACACAGACAAACAGACACACACGTTTTGGCCCTGTGTTGATCTAATAAGTCTACTTCCATTTTTTGCATACATCGAAAGCAGGCTAGAAACAGACAAACATCTCAGACAATGTAATTAATTTCTCCACATCAACACAGGTATTTTCAGAATGCTACAAACGCATGCCACCAGAAAATTTGAGCGGAGATTTTCATTTGGTGCGGTTGTTGTTTAATTGAGGGACTATTTTGACATTGTGTTCATGTAGTCTCGAATACTTACTGATGAGGCCAAGTTTCCTGCTGTACGTTTATACTTGGCTGTGAAAACTTTACTTCAGATAAAGTATTAGAACTTTGTATTGGGTAGTTGAAAAGAATTCAAACTTTATATTTACACTACTAATAGTCTACTTGTGCTTATAACATATAAAGCATACGCAAATTTTGTTTGTTTTAAGTGAGCGGTTCCTAGAAAAGACGCCAATAACCCAGGCAATGGTTCATACAACCACAAATAAGAAAAATATTTATTAAACTTGAGAATAATTGGCTTATATAGTCTAACGAAGAATTAAACAAGGAAATTATTGGTATAACTCATTTTTCAATAGGTCTATTGGTTTGTTTGTAATTAAGGCCTCAACTTGAGTATCCACAGTAAACAATCCGATAGTAGTTGTATGTATTGAATTTGTCTGATAACTTGTGTTATTGTGGCAATTATTGTATTGTTGTTGTTTTAGTGTGAGTCTTCAGTCTCTTGACTGGTTTGATGCAGCTGTCCATGCCTCCCTGACCTGAGCTATTCGTTTCATCTATACATAGCTACCACACCGTACATCCGAGTCAATTTGTTGAACATACTGTATTCTAACCTTGGTCTTCATCATTCTCCCATAACACCACATTTCAAACGCTTCAATTCTCCTCTTCTCTGTTGCACCAATAGTCCAAGTTTCACTTATTGTATGAGTGTGTGTATTTGTAATTGAGGTTATAATTGGGATGGAGGCGGCCGAGGCGTTGAGTTAGGAACCATCCTGGCATTTCTAGGTTTGTGCCGTGTCTTGTGTCCGGGTTCGTTTACCAGCTCTGAAAAGAAATATAATTCTGGTCTGAGAGCTGGAACGGGGTAAATTCTGTCTCGTAAGGCAAAACTGAGAGAAGGTGTATTCTATTACCACCTCAGCTATCCTGGTTGGGGTTATCCATGATTTGCTACTTCTGCTCCAGGCAAAACAGAAAAGTGACTTGTAATACTTCAATTTTCCAAGATGGGGTGAGGGAAAACCAGAAGGGAAACCACACTGAGAAGTAGTGCGCACGCGCACGTCTATGCCACGGGGTAAACACAGCACAATCTAAACACATGCTTTGCACCAACATAGAGTTTGTAGTACTTTCCACTGCCCTTCGAATAACACACAGAGAGAAGGAACACAATTTATTTCGTTCTCATTTCTATACAGGAGAACTATTTTTCAATATCAAATAAATATACCACCGTGATGCGAAAACGAACATCAGCATCTGGCCTACAGCTTCCAATAGCTGTTATAATTTGGCTTGTATTAGCAGTTGGGGAAACTTTGGCTGGAAGCATAACAGCCTTCCACTCTTTTCAAAAGGTTGGGAACGTCGTTGTTATTTCATTTAGGAGCTTGGACATAGTGTGTATTTATAATTGAAGCTAGGATTGGGGAGGAGACAACCATAGCCTCAAGTTGGGAACCTTCCCGGTATTTTCTTGGAGTAGAAGTGGGAAATCAGAGAAAACCATCGCCAGGATTGCCAAGGAGGTTATCAAACACACCTCTTCTTCGTTTTGCCTCACAAAGCTGAGTGTACCCTATTCCTTCCCTCAGGACAGAATTAAATTCCTTTGTAAAGTAGGGGAACGATCACTGACCTCGAGGTTTACGGCCAAAAATGCTCGTTTGGTTAGAGGATTTGGAAAATTCACACTATGTTATACCTATCATTCTCATTGTGACTCACACTTGCCACGGTGGGTGAGTGGTTATCGTGTCGGACTACCAACCCAAGCTTGCAGGTTCGCTCCTGGCCATGTTAAGTGATTTTTGAAAGGCGACAAAAATCACGACACGCTTGTCTTACTGTAGGTTGTTGGCAAATTAAAGAACACATTTGAATTCAGTAGACCGTGTTCATAATGGCAAAATTAATCTCGGGATTTTTCGCCAACACAAGAGTTCCTCCTTTCTCTACGAGAAAGAGCAAGGAGCTTAGATATCCAAACACCTTGACTTTCATAGCGCTCCAAGGAACAACAAAACTTGACATGCAAGCTGCCTTCTGCGAGTCAAATAACAAAGCTTGCAACAGGCGCCCAAGGTCATACGATATTATTATTATTATTATTATTATTATTATTGTGACTCGCGTGTCCAAAACGTATCCTTCCGGGCTTAGTTTATGGAGAAGGGTGGCTGTGTTTCTCCTGTCAATTTAAGCCATATTGATTTGTCTAGGATTACGTATTGTTACATCCTGATGTCGATTCAAGGTGAAACCGTATTTGAAAATTAACTCCAGTTCAACCTAGTCAGCAAGAACTTTGCATCCTCAGGATAAAAATCCGCTGGCTCAGGTTATAGGAGGTGACCCAGTCATTGCTTCAGCGAAAGCCACGCAATCACAGGGTTAGATTGCCTGCCAATCGTGAGAACGGATAAGTTCAGTCGTCGGACTCTCGGTGACTAAGGAGCACAGGGCAGAGGAAATACTTGGGAGAGCCATCGCTGTCGGAGCTGAGTAAACAAGTGAGAAACAAGTGAGGCCCCTTGACTCCCATACTGAATAAATTGGGAGTTTAGGTTTGAAACTCTTTGGGAGTATTGTCGGAATCCTGGATTCACGACTCTCTTCAATTTCCTTGTATAGCTGAAACTGTATTATAATCCTGATTAGAAGCTATTGGTATGGACACGATATCGTCCTGGTACAAAATCTTGCAGAAACCCCCAATCGGCGTATGGCTTAAGTCCATGCCACCATATGGGGTAGCCTACACCAATATTAAGACTCCCATCCGTTTTCAAGGCCCGACTTTGCCAGAAAAACAATGTAGGATTAGTATCAAATGTGCTCTGAAACTAAATTTACCTAACAAGTCCTTCTTCACGTGGAAATGTTAATGGTTTAAAAGGGAGGTACGAGTTACTTTTGGGCTAAAGAAAACAACTGATAAAACTGTGATTTATAATCCCACCTCAGTATTGATACAAGAAAGGAAATTTTAGAAGCCATTTTTCAGTCAAAGAGTTGCTTTTCAGTCGGTGAAAATGAATGTGCCAAATTAAATTGGGTGGGGAATGGCTCTTAATCTAATCACATTTACTAACCTGAATATTGTCCAAGAATAAATTGCACACATTTAGAAATAAAAGGGGATAATTGGTTAAATGTTTCGTTCGCCAGGTGAACATCATCAGTTTTTGTTCATTAAGACCTTCTTAGGTTCGGTGTATGTGCATATAAATGTTATGTACACAATTACAGTATTATACTAATGACGGTCTTAGACACGTTATAAAAGTCCTACTGTGCTTATACATGGAAGATCACATGCAGTGGCGAATTTAAATACCAAATATTATAATCATCATCAATGGAAATACATTAATGTATCGTATATCTACCCCTTATTATTATTATTATTATTATTATTATTATATATATATATATATATATATATATATATATATATATATATATATAATGCGTTTGGTCCTCTAAGGAGCACGTAGAACCATTAGTTAACATTGGTCTTCTTGTTCTTCTTATCTTCCCAAAACTTCTTCATCCTTTCGCTATGTGCCTGTCTTCTTTCTTGTGTCCAAGCAGCTTTAAGTTTCAAATTCTGTCCCGTAGGGATCTTGGGTGGAAACTTATACGAATTTACTTTTTGTCTATATGCAGTCCGCGTCGTTGTCAGTGGGTCAATATTGATTTTACTGAGGTCCTTTTGGGTGTCTGCTAGCCAGCGTACTTTGGTTTGTCGGTTTCCATTGACTATGAGGAAGATTTTCTTGGTCAGTCGAGAGTTGTCCATTCGAGCTATATGTCCGTAGAATTTCATGCGTCTTTTACGTGCGAGTGAGGCGAATCGTTCAGTCCGTGAATACAGTTCGTCTGAGCTTTTCCTCATCCAAATACCGTCCTGAAGCTTTGGTCCAAAGATTTTTCTCAGTATTTGTCGTTCTATCTTCTCAATTTATTTGATGTTGATGGTTAACGATGACGTCTCAATCGCATAGAGTGCCTCTGGGAGGATGACTGTGTGGTAGTGATGGAGTTTGGCTTTAGTGGAAAGTGATTTCTTGTTTTAAATATTCCAAGTGATTGTGTAAGCTTTGCGTAATTTTTCTGCACGTGTTTTGTTAGCCCTTATTTCGTTACCAGTGTTCCCGATAATTTCACCTAGGTACTTGAAGTGCTTAACTTGTGTGATGTCGCCATATTTGGTTGTAATTGATGCCAGGTTTGTGCTCTTGGAATCCATGTACTGTGTTTTCTCGTAAGAGATATGGAGGCCGGTTCTGATTGATATCTCATGAAGCTTCTCGATGGCATGTCTGGCTTCTTCTGGAGTCCGGGTAATTATTGCTAGGTCGTCAGCAAAGGCGAAGCATTTTATGTTGATTCGTTGTTCTTTTGTTCCCATACTTATTCCAGGTATTTCTTTCTCCCATGTTCTGATGATCTTATCTAGTACCAGGTTGAATAGGAGTGGGGACAACCCATCACCCTGTCTTACGCCTGTTCCAATGTGAAAAGGTTCGGACACTTCACCCATAGGCTAAATTTAACTTTAGAAGTTGTATCTGTCAAGGTCTGTTGGATTAATGTAGTTTTTTTTTGTCCACACCATATTCACGAAGTATATTAAACAGAGTTGCGCGGTCGATTGAATCATATGCTTTCTTAAAATCTACGAAGGTGACAACTGTGCGATTCGACTGGCGATGTTGGAGTACCATCTTGAGGTTCCAGATCTGTTCTGCACACGATCGACGCGGTCGAAATCCCTCCTGATATTCACCGATCATGTGCTCTGTCTGTTGTTCCAATCTGGTGAGGAGGGCACGTGAGAGTACCTTGTAGGCGATTGGCAGGAGTGAAATGCCTCGGTAATTATTCGGATCTGTCTTGTCGCCCTTTTTGTGTAGTGGGTGAATCAAAGCAGTTTTCCAATCAACCGGTATGGTGTCACTCTCCCATATATTAGCAATAATGTTTTGTAGTCTTTCAGTCAAGAGTTCACCTCCAATCTTGAGCACTTCGGCGATTACACCGTCTTCTCCTGGTGCCTTGTTGTTTTTGAGATGGAATATGATGTTTTGTATCTCATCATATGTTGGTGGTACTGAGTCCTGGTTTGGGGCAGTAAAGTGGAGTTGGAGATTCTCTGCAGGTGGTTCACAATTGTGAAGCTCCTCGAAGAACTGTTTCAGGATATCACAATTGGCCTTTGTGTTTGTCTCAAGTGTGCCATCAGGGCGGCGAAAACAAAGACTGGGCAGCTTGTAGTTCGTCAGTTCTTCCCTAAATGTCCTGTGGAAATTTCGTGTGTTGTTCCTCTTAAAGTCATTATCGATTTCTTCCAATCGTTTGAGGTGGTACATGCGTTTAACTCGTCTGATTGTTTTGGATGTTTGCTTCTGCGTTTCTAAAAAGTTCTGCCAATGTTCTGGTGTTCGGTTGCTATTCCATGTCTTCCAGGCTCGGATTCGGGACTCTAGGTCTTTATCACAGTCTATGCTCCACCATCTGTGTTTTCGTTTCCTTGGTGGTTTGCCGAGTTTTCTTGTTGATTCTTGGATGGCCTTGAGAAGTTCATCCTATGTTTCCGTGTTAGTCTGTAATGATTGTGTAAACTCCTGTGCGTGTTCTTTTAGGTATTCCGGATCTATGCGTGGGAGTTTGGAATTTGGACGCTTTTTACGATTGGGTTTGAAGCGGACTTTGATCTGCGAGAGATGATGGTCGGACTCTATTATTATTATTATTTTTATTTTTGGGGCAGATGACCTCGTAGTTACGCCACTTAAAACAACAATAATTAACGCTTATTATTCCCGTTTCTACGAGGTTAGTGATGGGGTGAGATTGATTAATACGTAGCAATGGGATTTGTGCTCTTCCTGGCAATGACCCCAGGGACCCCGCTGCCGGTATCCTGACTGTGACGAGGTTGAAACCCTAGGACATGCACTTGCATTTTGTCGTATTAAAGAACTACTAAGCAACACAAGTCATCATAGAGTGAGACCAGTTTTTGTGCTGTGCACTGAGCGAACCAGGTTGAAAATCCATGACGACGTCCAATGTTTATCTACTACAGGATTTGTCAGAAGGATAGACATTGTTGTAATCCATACCCGACCTCATAAAGCCATTGCGATGAAGCCAGCCTTCCGTTTTGAGACGTTTATACAGTATATGAGAAATGAATAAATGAATGAATGAAGAACGAATTGGGCAAAGGGTTGTAAGAAAGGACCTTAATGCACTTCAGGACTCGGTTTAGTGATAAATGTGAACAGCATTGTTCTGATGGTATTCCTTTCTTCAGAAGTTGTAACATATCAAACAAAAACATACAAAGTTCGAGGAAAGTGAATAATACCTTGTCTAACACAGCTTTTAAACCAGTCCTGTTAAATTCAGATAGGTGGGCTGCTATACATCTGCTGGGGAATCTTCCTTCAAATACTTTATATAGCCAAAGAATGATGCAAGAGGGTCAGAAGTGTTAATAACATTCATGGCCCAATACGGAGCATATGGTGAGAAAATTGAGATGTAATCTCATTACATGGTGCGGGCTTGAACTTGACTCCTCCAGCGATATGTCTCAGTAGATGGCAGCGTTCCAACTGAGATACGCGGCCAGAGTCGACACGATTCCAGCCTGACACGCTCCAACACTCAACCTGTCAACAGCTCTGCAGATTCTGTACTTGTTTAGAGGATGAGTTCAGTAAATTTCAGCTAATTTATACAGGTGAGTATTTCGGTCAAGAACGTAATCAAAAGAAAATTTATAATAGAAATGACATAAGAGAATATTCGTAGAGTGGTCATACATTTTCAGTATGACTGCAGTGGAGACTCGTCCCCCCCGCCCCCCCAAATCTCCAGTATTTTGAGCAGCTGCATTAGCCATTTAGTCTACCACGCACGGCGTCCATCAGACCATACCCCATTTATATTTACTAAAAGTAGAGCTCAATATGAATGTTCATCGAGATTTCCAGAATTTCATAAAAAGTGAAAAGGTACGAAATAACATTTAATACCACAAAGACTAAGTGCATGATCAAATCGCAGTCCCGAAAGGTTTATCTATTAACAATCAATGATAACGCAATTGATCAAGTCTCAATATTCAACTGCATAAGACAGAGATTAAACGAATGTCCGACAGAAATCTAGTGCCAGATCACTCAAGCTAAGTCTGCTTTTATTCAAATGAACACAAGTATAACTAATGACTTCAAAATTATTTTTCCAAACGTAAATAAGCAAATATGGGCTCAGCTCATTCCTTTAGATTTAATGTTCGACTTATAATAACTTTATTAAACACAAATTGTGCGCTTTAATAAATGAGTATTCACATTACTTGTGTGCAATACTTAATAATGGAACATGGTCGCTGTGCGCATTGTAGAACATGGTACCGTTCACAATACTGATCACACTGTTAACAAACACAATCAGCTGAAGGCTTATGATAGGACTTCAACTTGCAAACTCTATGATGATAGCCATGGAGTTAACGAAGTGTCAAAGGTCCTGTTTTGCATCTGACCATGTCCTGTTCAACATGGCTTCAGTCGAGTAGAACTGGAACCAGATATCCTTTCGTTTAATTGACCTTTATTCCAATAATGTCTTCCAGCCATCCGTAGAAGGGAGAGCAAACATGAACCTCAAATCTTCTATGAGGACAGGTTATCCAGCAAGCTCATAGACTAGCCGTGACCGTGTTCAGTATATCGAGATACGCCAGTGGTGAACTTAAATAATCTCGTCTTGACTTTTTCCAAAATGAGGTGGTCACTCTTTGTTAGTTTACCCCATGTAATTTCTATATTGTAAGCAAGAATAGGTATTCTTTTTGCCTAATATAATGCCATGGTTTACTTGAGAAATTGTCTATTTAAGAGCGATATCGTATATAGCTTTCGTAGCTGCTGCTGCTCTGAATCGTATGTGTAGTCGGAAAGATTTAGTCTAATAAGTGCAATCCATTAGCCCTATTGGCAGTTACAACTACGGCCTCCTCTCCTTCTACACGGCACAATTTGGAGTCTTTCAACACTGTACCTAACCATCAAATCTGCTTCTCATACCCTCTACAGCCAAACTCATTAACTCTTCACATGACCCCACCATCTGAGTCGGCTCACACGAGCAGTTTCATTTAGCATGTTCATTTCTAAGTAAGCCTTTACCTCTTCATTACGAGTATTTTCCTTCCATTGCTCCCAACTGTTTTCTCTCTGTAATCCGGCATCTCAGCTCTCCGGCACTCCCAGTAATCCGGCGTTTTGTACTCGTGGATTCACCGGATAACGCATTGACAACTGATGACGTAGGCGTGTGGCTTACAGGTGAAGATGACGAAAACAACCACTTTATGACAGAAGGTGACATCATAGAGGAAGTGGCAAGAGAGGAAGAGGACGAGGAACAGGTCGAAGGAGAAGTGACAGAGGCTGTACAATCAATCTCTCATGATGCGGCCTTAGCCACGTCAATTGCCTGGGTGGAGGAAAATGGCGTCCCTGCTAACGATGTCTTAGTTTTCAATAGGTTACAGGAACAAGTTCTCAACGTGTCTCTCAACCGTAAAAAGCAAAAGACAATTGATGCATATTTCCAGCCGCCTACTTCTTCCAAGGAATAACGTGAGTTATATGATGTATATTCGTACTTTCTTACTTTGTATAGTACAATGTAATTAAAACTGATTTTCAAATGATATCTGCGTTTTTCTAGATATATTCCAGTAATCCGGCGTTTTCGGTAATCCGGCAGTGCTCTGGTCCGATATATGCCGGATTACCGAGAGAGCACTGTACCTCTAGCTTATATATCAGAGATCCTGAATCTACCCAGCTCTCACTTCCGTACAGCAAGGTCAGTCTAAACACTGAGCGATGTAGGAAGGGTTTCGTTGCTATATGATGATGATGAAATTTGTTGTTTTAAGGGGCCTATCATTTGAGTTATCGGCCCCTAATGGTATGGTCGATCGTGAAAATGCAAATAAAATGAAACCATAACTAAAACTAACTAGATACCTACATACTAGAAGAGGAAATGGAAAAGAAAAGAAGAATAAGGGAAACAAAGACAGGAGGAAAGGAAATACCCTCAACTCTCGAAGAATGAGAATTAAGGGACTTGGAAGAAAGGCAATGGAAGAAGAAGAAAAAACTGGACCCATCTCTGGAAGACCTTAGGGTCGCCAACCCAAACTCACCAGACATGAGCCCTTGAGGGTGTAGCACAATCCAGGGTGCACAATATGTGGTGGGGCTACACACACTCTGCCTCCTTTGGGGCCTTGAGCCGAAGGCAGGAGATACAATGAAAAGAAAAGGCGTACTGTAAATAGAAGGAAATATTAAATGCTTTTGTACACTTTGTCGTTGTACTGTAGTAGGCTGTACCTGCTGTAGGAAGAATTAAGCATTATTATTATTATTATTATTATTATTATTATTATTATTATTATTATTATTATTATTATTATCGTATGGATATATTACATGAATGTATACAAAATAAAGTATATAAAGATTAAACAAGAGCTCTGGTCTTAAAGAATGATGTCGAGTAAGTCAACCCACTCCAACGATGTTGGAGAGGCATTGACGGCATCCTTCCAGTCACCACTGAATCGTCTCTTGGGTCAATCCTCCACAATGCGGTCTATGGTGTGCTCTGAAGCTTCACAGTCACACAATGGGGAGTCTGAGAGTCCCCAGTTGTGCATGAAGTATTTAGTTCTTCCGTGTCCTCACTAGATTCTGTTTAGTTGTCACCAGATTCCTCTAGGCAGTTGCAACCCTGATGTATGTGTGGGGTCTTAGAGGCCGTGATGATGTATACTGGCGTTGCTTTTCCATATTCCCGTCCATACATCTTCTATCCTGAGTGGTTGCATCTCACGAACTATCCTGAATGGTTTCCTTGATTTGAGACGGATGTTGGGTGGACTGAGCACTATTTTATAGACAGGTAGCCTTTGAGAAACCTCCAAACAATTAATATTCACCCATTCACGGGTCACTGCTCCTTGTCGTCTCATATGTCCCTACATAGCGTAAGAAATATTAAATGCTTTCGTACACTTTGTCAGGTTATCTATACCTGCTATAGAAGCGGCTTCGGTGGCGTAGTTGGTAGCATGCTGAGCTGCTGTGCCCAAGATAGCGGGTTCAAACCCGGCCGAAGTCGTCGGATTTTTAAGAGCGTTAAAAATCTTTCAGTATGCCTTCCTTCGGAGGGGAAGTAAAGCCGGCGGTCCCATGTCATAGATTTATGGCATGTAAAAGATCCTTCCACAGTCTAAACTTGTGTGAAGCTAAATTCTTAGGTTAGATTTCGTCGGAATGCTCTATCAAAGTTTCAACGTTCACCCCTAGGTATCATCGATATCTGGTAGCGAAAGTTGAAACTACTTGAAATTGAGGGCAACTTGTAGCTCACCCTAAGGGTGTCCGCTGGAAGTAGCTACCGACTCAGGCGAGCCGAACATGTCCTTGGACACTCCCGGCACTAAAATCCATACGAAAAATTAAATGAAAATCCACAGCCTGCTTCCAGTCTCCGACCAGGTCAGGAATGGAATGAATGAAGCCCCCATCTAGCTGCGAGGATATGAACTGTGCCGGCTGCCGAAGCCTATCGCACTCCTCTGGGGCAATGAGTAAATGAATGACAGATGAAATTAAATGATAGTGGAGAGTGTTGCTGGAATAAATGTTGACAGGGAAAACCGGAGTACCCGGAGGAAAACCAGTCTGCCTCCGTTTTGTCCAGCACAGATCTCACATGGAGAGACCGGGATTTGAACCACGGATCCAGCGGTGAGAGGCCATCGTGCTGCCACCTAATCCACAGAGGCTCACCCGTACGAAAAATAAAAATAAATAACCTGCTATAGAAAGAATTAAAAAAATTGTTATTATTTGTAGTAGTAGTAGTAGTAATATTGTTATTCGGTAGCGAAATAAGGAAGTAGACAAGTGCCATGAATTGTCCTGGTACGATTACCCCTCTGATGATAGCTGTTTATTCAATACATTAACTGCTGAACAACATCTGCGAGCTCGTAAAGAAGAAGGAGTGAGCCACAGTGCCAGGAAGCTGTTATTTCACGAGCCGGAATATCCCAGATGCTTGTTGCTCCAGATAGACTATATTCATAGCGCAGCACAAGAATAGAGAGAAATGGATGTTCTAGAGAGAGAAGTGATGACAAAAAGAGGGCTCAGATAAAAGAAAGTGAAAAGATATGAGACAGGTAAGGAAGTAAAGATCGGGTTAGAGGATAATATACTGTACTTCCCACCTAAGTGAAGATGAATGCCCACAGTCGAGTAACAGATATTTAGAGGTGGTGAGAGAGCCATGTGGGTGGGTGGTGAGATCAACAGAGCTACTACGCCACTGCCCGTCACTAATGCTTCACGCTACATTAGAGGTGACTCGGTTATGATGGATTTTGGCAGACAGGACGATCGTTTATCTTTCTTAGATTCAAAATGGTAAAATCATTATGGAATTTTTTAACTATTTATACTATTTTATACAGCACGTTTGGAAGATTGGATTATAACTGAAGTAAAAGTGACATCTGGAAGACTTGGGCAGGAAGAAATAATATCTCAGGTGAAAGGTCGGCGGATGTAATCATGGGACAGTAAAGGAGTAAACTCGTATAGATCACCGGCCTGGTGAAAGTCCCCTGAATTGACACCAATTGGGTGACTTGTATGTTTAAGGTACCGTTCTAATCATAGGAAGTGTAAAAGAAAGTATTTGAGGATAGGGCTAGGAAAAGAGTGGAGAAAGATCCGGATTTTTACGCCACTGCCGAAATGACAAATAAAAGTTGGGCAATGGCAAACTGCGATCTACGCCACGCAATAACACGACTGGCTGTCCACGGTTTCCATAGTAAGTTATGCACAGAAAAATGACGGCATCACAGCAACGAAGAATGTGTATGTGAACTATGTGGTCAGAAGCATGAAACTTATCATTTTGAAGATTATGTAAAGAGGACAAGGTCACTGAAAAGTTGTGCAAAAATCTGTATCACTATTTTACTGCCTATTAGGGCACAATTGCATTTAATAATAATAATAAAGGTACCGTCCATGTACCTCATAATAAATAATAATAATAATAATAATGGGAGCCTCCGTGGCTTAGGCGGCAGCACGCCGGCCTCTCACCGCTGGGTCCGTGGTTCAAATCCCGGTCACTCCATGTGAGATCTGTGCTGGACAAAACGGAGGCAGACAGGTTTTTCTCCGGGTACTCCGGTTTTCCCTGTCACAATTTCATTCCAGAAACACTCTCCACTATCATTTCATTTCATCTGTCATGCATTTAATCATTGCCCCAGAGGAGTGCGTCAGGCTTCGGCAGCCGGTACAGTTCATATCCTCGCCGCTAGATGGAGGCTTCATTCATTCCATTCCTGACCCGTTCGGAGACTGGAAGCAGGCTGTTGATTTTCAATAATAATAATGTTATTGGTTTTACATCCCTTTTAACTACTCTGGCTTTTAGAGACACCCATGTACCTCAAGTCAGAATTCAATTCAATAGCATATTTGGGAAATAAACTTAGATTCCAATTTTGGTGACTACTTCACCTCGGGGTTTGCATAGTGGAATATGTATAAAAGTGTGCTGCAAACGTTGCGAAATACAATCGACCCCCACAAAATACATTATTTATGAAAAAGTTGCAAAGTCTAGTTCAAACATCCCCAATTCTTACATCTTCAGCTCTTCATTATGAATAAAAATAATTATGCCAGCTAAGAGAGTAACTTAAATCCAGCAGCTTAGCCAAAGCTTCCCTCATCCAATCAGCTGAGATTGAGGTCAGAGGATTAAATAATGATGTCAATGTTTTACAAAAGTATGAGCAGCCATCGGGCATTGCATAATAACGATCTTTTATAGGTACATAGTGTTTCAGAAATATGGTAATTCACTTCCTGGTGAAGTTCTGTGAATTATTGGCTGTTTAAATCTGAAACTTGGAATGTTGGCGCAGCATGAAAGAGGAGAATAAAAGTCTTAGAAATGTGGTGTTACAGGAGAATGATGAATGATCGGTAGATAGAGTAACAAATGAAGAAATATTGAAACGAGTGGGAGAGGAGAGATGTTTCTGGCAACTGCTAATGTAGAGAAGAGATAGGTTGGTAGGACACATACTAAGACACCCAGGAATAGCGAACTTAATTATGGAAGAAAGAGTCAAGAACTGTAGGGGTGGACGAAGGTTAGAATATGTTAAACAGATTGACTCGCATGTACAGCCTGTTCCGATTCAACACGGAACTGTAAAATGTCGCGTAGAAGACTGATTACAATTTTGTAACACATCATTTCCAAATTGTATCTCGTTTTGAGTTATTAGGTTAAAAAGCAATAAATTGTGTTGTAAATAAAATACAATACAAAAATACATTGTATTGTAATAAACTGTTGTATAATAAAATTTTATTTCATAGAAATACTCTGCAAAAGCCATTAACAGAAGCGTAAAATAACCAATTCTGAAACAGAAATCGTTCAAACTTATTGTGAAGGCTGTGTAAATATACTTTGAAAGTGTAAAATACTTTGCAATGCTGCATAAGACGGCGGCAATCACTGAAAGTGAACTCAGCCCCGTCGCTAGTGCGCTGCGAGCAGATTTCGAGCCGGTTGCGGCTGGGTAGGCAATCCATTTTACAGTTCCGTGTTGAATCGGAACAGGCTGTACGGTGTGGTTGCTATGTAGAGATGAAACGATTAGCTCAGGACAGGCAGACATCAAACCAGTCAAAAGACTCAAACAACCACAACCTTTCTGGCAATTGGCAAATACCTAGCAATTAGGAATCTTGAAGATTTGTGAAGTTTATAAAGAATCGTTCTTCAGTTAACCAATACAATAATGTGCGCAATTAAATTGGGTGGGGTTTAACAACAGACTCAATTACCCAAAAAACATACTATGGAATAATTCTACACTTGAAAACACTTTTCTAACTAATGGGTAAGAAAATTGAAAGTAAA
Source organism: Meconema thalassinum (assembly GCA_946902985.2). Classification (NCBI taxonomy): domain Eukaryota; kingdom Metazoa; phylum Arthropoda; class Insecta; order Orthoptera; family Tettigoniidae; genus Meconema; species Meconema thalassinum. Next base: position 1,806,749,566 of record OX336388.2, on the reverse strand, counting down.
ACACAAGAAAATAGACTGTCCAGGAACTAAATAGGAGCAGGTAGGCCTTTTGAAGTACTTTGGATGTGAATTCACTCAGGATGGTAGAACAGTGGGCGAGATAAAGTCTAGGTGTAGAAATTCATGCGCAACGACTGCAATGGAAACCTGAGTGTGTATCTCTGTATTTCCTCACTTCCTTCATGTTAACATCGAAATGGTATATTATTTCAAGTTCTAGGACAGCTAACACAACCATAGATCCAAATAATTACAGTTAGAGATACAGTATAAAAACAGAGGTTCCAAACTAAATTCAACAAACACCCAAGTACACAAGACTGGTGACCAATATGTCAGAAACCCCTAATATTAGTTAACAACAACAACATTTACACACACTCAAGTAAATTTAGTTGTCGACAATAATAACATCAACGTTATGGGATTTACGTCCCTTTTGACTAATGCGACTTTTAGAGACACCGGGGAGCCTGATGTTTGCACCAGTGGGGATCCTAAATGTGCCAGTAATATACTGACACAACTCCTTCACATTTAAGTACCCTCAAATGCCAGCTGACTGGGCCAGGATTATCTTGGGATAATCAGGCAAGAACGTTAGCCTAGCGCAGAGCCACGCAGCCAGTGGGAAGACCAATGGGCTATCTTCCTAGATCGGGTATCAACAACTAATTAATGGTGATTAAAGACATATTCAACAAACATTTCAAAGTAGGGAAAGAGACACGAAGTCTGCTTATGAGGGAGGGAATATACTCGAAAACATGTTGAGACTTCAACCACTAGATAAGCAACAAAATAAGCTATGTAGAGAACGGAGTGAAATAATTAGTGTAAGTTGCACCGTAGTCAGCTGTTTGTCGATGCAAAGTGAAATTTGCGTTTGTTTTGGTGGCGTATCGCAACGCAAGTCACGTTGAGGAACAAGTGTGCTGAGTGGCAAGTCTGCTGAAATCCATCTTCAAACTTTCCGCTCACAAAGAACTTTGTCAACTATGGACGACCAGCCTTTTAACAGATATTGGAATACGTGAGAGAGGAAGACAGTCAACACCGACAAAAAGTGAGCAATGATATGAGCTTTAATATCGAGGGTGTCAAACCATTAATCGATTGCGATCGAGATTAGTACAAGCAATACACGGTGTGGACAAGATACTGCTGCAACAGAGCGATGCCCTGGGGTTAATTCATGCACAGATGTGGGTTATAATCCAATCTGGAGCTTGTTTGTTTGTGCTGTCAGGTTTCTATTTTGTCTATGATTCAAATTGAAATGCACAGTATGTATGTTTCTATAACATAAAGTACAAATTTGAAGAGGTAGGCGAGTGGACAGGGAATCTATGTGAATGGTCAAGTCATTCCTGAGTAATATTTAAGAAAAAACATTTGTTTGACAGGATCGATTGCCATGAAAACCCGATACCAGATCCATTGATATAGCATATTCAAATTTAATATAGAATACAGTTCCAACTACTGGAGACTGACCCATAGCATGATCACAATTGCATATTAAAAACATACAAATTTTAATCCAGTATAGTTTACATACAAAATTCAAATTAATAACTACAATGTATAAAGTTGAACTAAACTTTAAGTTACATTAAAATAAAATAAAATAATTATGATCTTATTATATAATACGCTAAGGTGTATGTTTCACAAAACTCAAGCTCCTAAACCAGAGGGAGTTAAAGGTTTGGTTTGTACCAAAATCTTCCAAATTGTCTCAATAGTACTGGAATAACCTTGCATTTCTAGAAACGTCAACGGAAATGTATTTATTTGTTTATCAAGTACTTTTAAACAAATAAACAAGACGATAGCCACTGCTTGAAGTGTGCCGCGAACAGCCCACATAGAACTAGAGCCGAGCGGGTAGTTTGTACACACGGGGCGCACACAATCCATTATGCGAGAGTTCTCGCACTGGTCCGCTGGTTTACAAATATTTCATGATTAATCAAACTTAAGACTAGATAAATTCATACTCAATTTAATTTAAAATAAACAGAACATTATATTATCAAATAATTGGTGATTTATTAGATCAAGTTCAACTAAACTCAGATTGAAGCCAAAATCACAATTGTTTATGATTATTCGAAATAAAATCGAGATAGAATAACTGAAGGACAATTAAAATAATGTTATATTCACAGATGTTTGGTGTTTAATTAGACGTAAACTAGATTTAAATAAACTTAAATTTAAATTAAAATAACATAATATTAACAAACGTTTGGTCATTTATCAACATCAAAACTAGATAAAGTTAAACTAAATTAAGTTAAAAATAAAATTAGATTAAAATAAACACAAGTAGTTCCGTGAAGAACTATACAGCCTATTTTCATATATCCTGCTCATGTTAATTGCCTCTATCAACATACAAACATTCAGTTTGATTGTTGTGTTAGATTCCTAGATGTTGAGAACCGTCTAAATATGTCAGATGGTCGTCAGGTTGGATTTTTATTTATGTACTATTACATGAAGATTATTGTGTATTTTGTAGTAGAATTGCTCTTTACTTATTCTGAAAGGGAGTAGCAGCCTTTCAGAATAAATCAATTCTTTACTAGTCTAATAGACGGTTAAGATATTGATAATATAAGCCAACTAATGGCTACACTGCGTACTGCTGCACGGCTGAAAGCAACGGGAAACTACAGCCGTAATGCTATTCCCGAGGATATGCACCTCTCTATGCATAATTACATGTGATGATGCCCTCCTCCCTTGTAAAATTTCAATCCGGAGGTAAACTAGTCCCCCGTTCGGATCTCCGGGTGGGGACTACTCGAGAGGGGGTTAACATCACAGAAGTGACAAAGAGGAAATCTGACATTCTACGGATCGGAGCGTGGAATGTTAGAAGTCTGCTAGGAAGTGGAAAGTTAGAAAACCTAGAACGGGAAATGGATAGGTTGAGGTTGGATTTGGTTGGGATTAGTGAAATGCGCTGGCAGGAAGAACAGGACGTTTGGTCAGGAGACTATAGGGTCATTAGCACTAAATCAAACAATGGCCAAGCAGGAGTTGGTCTCATATTGAGTAGGAAACTTGGACAGCGGGTGGAATATTATGAGCAATACAGTGAACGGATTATTGTAGCAAAAATCAATACTAAACCTACGTGCACCACAGTGGTACAAGTCTATATGCCTACCAGTCAAGCTGATGATGAGGATGTTGAAAAGGTCTACGAAGAAATAGATGACATTCTGAGGTATATCAAAGGTGATGAAAATGTTATAGTAATGGGCGATTGGAATGCTGTGGTAGGAAAAGGGAGAGAAGGGAAGATAGTAGGAGATTTCGGATTAGGTGAAAGGAATGATCGAGGAAGCAGGCTGACGGAATTCTGCACAGAACGTGAGTTGGTCATAGCTAACACCTTATTCAATAACCACAATAGAAGAATATACACATGGATGAGACCAGGAGATACAGGGCGTATTCATATCGACTTCATTATGGTCAAGCAGAGGTTTCGAAACCAGATTTTGGATTGTAAAACATATCCTGGTGCTGACATAAACTCTGACCACAATCTGGTTGTAATGAAATGCAGATTAAAGTTGAAGAAACTGAAGAAAAGTCAAAAGCCAAAAAGGTGGGCAATAGACGGACTGAAAGTAAAGGATGTAAACGAAAGATTCAAGAAGAGTATAACGGAAGGACTAATGAAAAATCCTAAACGGACTTCAATTGCAGACGAATGGGCACTTTTGAAGAATGAAATAACAAAATCCGCAGAAGAAAACATTGGTAGGAAAGAAAGAATAGGTAGAAAACCGTGGATCACTCAGGATATACTAGAATTGATGGATGAAAGGCGGAAACACAAGAATGTAAGAGATGAGAAGGGGAAAACAGAATACAGACGCCTGAGAAATGAGGTTAACAAGAAGTGCAAGGAAGCGAAAGAAGAATGGTTGAAAAAGAAATGTGCAGGTATAGACAATTGTCTGAAATTAGGTAAAGTAGACACAGCTTATCGAAGGATTAAGAATACTTTTGGGGAAAAGAAGACTAAGTGCTGTAATATTAAGGACACAAATGGAAAGCCTCTAACAGATAGGGAAGAAAAGGTTGAGAGATGGAAAGCTTACATAGAGAGTTTGTATAAGGGAAAGGAGATTGAGAATCATGTAATGGAAAGGGAGGGGGAAATTGATGAGGATGCGAAAGGAGATTTAATATTGAGATCAGAATTTGATAGAGCTTTGGAAGACTTAAGCAGGAACAAAGCACCAGGCATAGATGATATACCGATTGAGTTGCTACGCTGCATAGGAGATGAAGGTCTGATCAGGTTATTTCACTTGGTGTGTAGGATTTATGAGACAGGTGAGGTACCCCCTGATTTCAAGAAGAATGTTATCATCCCTATACCAAAGAAAGTGGGAGCTGACAGATGTGAAGATTACCGTACAATCAGCTTGATTACTCATGCTTCAAAGATCCTGTCTAGAATAATTTACAAGAGGATTGAAAGCCAGATAGAAACGGAGTTGGGTGAAGACCAGTTTGGTTTCAGGAGAAATGTAGGAACAAGGGAAGCTGTACTAAGTCTTAGGCTGATTTTGGAAGGTAGAATAAGGAAAGGTAAGAGAACGTTCATGGCATTTGTAGACTTAGAAAAGGCTTTTGATAAGGTTGATTGGACTAAATTGTTTGACATTTTGAAATCTATTGGAATAAAGTACAGGGATAGGAGGGTGATATACAATCTATACAGAAACCAGACAGCAGTCGTTCGAGCTGAAGGACATGAGAGAGAAGCTGGTATTCAGAAAGGTGTAAGGCAAGGCTGCAACTTATCACCCATACTTTTCAATCTTTACATTGAACAAGCAATGAAAGAAATTGGAGAAAAATTTAAAGTGGGAGTGAAGATTCAAGGAGAAATAATTTCAACTCTGAGATTTGCTGATGACATCGTCATCTTGGCCGACACGCCTGAGGATTTGAATCAGTTTTTGAATGGTATGGACTCCGTCTTACAGAATGAATACATGATGAAAATTAATAAATGTAAAACAAAAATACTGGAATGCAGCCGAAATAAATCAGAAACTTCTATGGAGATCAAATTGGCAGGTGAAAAGCTGAAGGAAGTTGGAGACTTCTGTTACTTAGGAAGCAGAATAACCAGTGATGGACGAAGCAAAGAGGATATAAAAAGTAGGTTGGCTCAGGCAAGGAAAGCCTTCCTACAAAAAAGGAATCTGTTGACATCGAATATAGATTTAGGTATTAGGAAGTCATTTTTGAAAGCCTTTGTCTGGAGCGTGGCGCTCTATGGAAGTGAAACTTGGACTATTGGTGCAGCAGAAAAGAGGAGAATTGAAGCATTTGAAATGTGGTGTTACAGGAGAATTATGAAGATCAGTTGGGTAGATAGGGTTACAAACGAAGAGGTATTAAGGCGAGTGGGAGAGGAGAGATGTTTCTGGCGACTGCTAATGAAGAGAAGAGATAGATTGGTAGGACACATACTAAGACACCCAGGAATAGCAAGCTTAGTTATGGAAGGAAGGGTCGAGGACAAGAACTGTAGGGGTAGACCAAGGTTAGAATATGTTAAACAGATTGCCTCGGATGTAGGGTGTGGTAGCTATGTAGAGATGAAACGATTAGCTCAGGACAGGGAGGCATGGAGATCTGCATCAAACCAGTCAAAATACTGAAGACTCAAACAACAACAACTATTGTGTACGTGTGGTATTCAGACTTCAATCGCATGATTAGGACACAAGAAGTAAAAACGAGATTTTAAAATTTCGCACAGCTACCATCTTGTGGTTATGAAAACAATTGAAATAAATTAGATGCCAGTGGAATTAACATTTGTCTAAGCATTTAACGTGCAATGTTTCACTGCACTCGGATGGTTAAATCGCGAGAAACGTCCATTTAAATATTTATGTTTCGTGTCGCCGCCATGATGGATTTGTGCTCACCAGGTTACTGAAAGTCATATAGATGAACTTATGTTCATAGCATCTATGAACATAAAAAAATCAGTTTTATTGCTGTAAAAGATTCGTATATATTGAGAACCGTCAAAATATTTCGGATGCTCGCAATTTTGGATTGTTATATGTACAGGCCATAGAGTTATGTACCATTAAAGGAAAATTATTGCATAGCTTTATTATTCAAACTTTCATTTCGATCACATGATTACGACACAAGTAATAAAAACTTAATTTTAAAATTTCGCACTGCCAGCATCTTGAGGTAATGTAAACAATTGAACTAAATTAGATGCGAGTGCATTACAATAAGTATAATCATTTACTTTACCACATTTCACTGCGGTCAGATGGTTAAATCACGAGAAAAGTCTATTAAAAGATTTCAACTTCATTTGGCCGCCTTGTTAGTTTTGTACTTTACAGGTTTTTGAATGTTATTACATAGATAAACTTGTGGCAGTGCCCTTTATCACCGTACAAAATTTCAGGGTGATATCATAAATAGTTTCGGAGATATTGAATGCCAGTGAAATATTTCGCACAGCCGCCATTTTGAGTTTATGCAAACAATTGAATTAAATTAGACGCCAGTGCATTACAATGTGTATAAACATTTGCTGTACCATGTTTCATTACGTTTGGAGGGTTAAATCGTGAGAAAAGTCTATTTAAAAGTATCAACTTCGCCTGGCCGCCATGTTGGTTTTGTAGTTACCAGGATTTTTAAAGTCTCATAGGTGAACGTTTAGTAGTTCCCTTTTTCACCGTACAAGATTACAGGGTGATATCGGCAATAGTTTCAGAGATACTGAATGCATGCTGCATTGGTGAGACACAATAAAATTTGAAGGGCACGGTCGGAGTCGACCAGAATGGTGCTATGATCTTACCGAGTTTCATTGAAATCGCTTCAGCCGTTTAGAATTTATTTGAGGGGGGTGGGGGTGACACACGCACACACCATCACACACACCATCACACATACACACACACACGCATGCACACACTGACAGATACACGGACAAAAGGTGATCTCATAAGCCTATTTCTTTTTCATAAAATGAAAATAGGCTAAAAATTCACGATGATTTACACTTGATGTTCATGACTCTGCAGATGTCTACATTTGACAAAACCGAATGTAGTAGTTCTAGAACTAATTACTGCTATTACTCTAGCAATATAACGATATATTAGTGAACGCTTGCTTAGTTGTAGCTATTCGGCCCGGTCTAAAATGTATATGAAACGTGATGTTTGGTATCACCCCCTTTTGTGAGTTTCCATTTGTTTACTCTTGCAACACAGACACTGGCAGTCTATCCGTTATCACCTTCCAAATACATTTAAACCAGGAACGTTAAACTGCTGGAACCTGATTCAAAAGATTTATCCGGGCACAAATTAAAAAAAGTCCTCTCGGCACGCCGGAAGGCGGAGGTAGATTTCACCGGACAAATAGGCAGAATATGCAGGTTTTCGTAGATGGATCAGACCTCATTTATCGCGTGAAAGTATTTTATAATTGGAGATTAATTAACTTTGTTTTTCGTCATTTTATGCATATTTTATGCATATTTTAAATATTCTATTGTCTTATGATGACGGTAACCTTCTTGCCATTTGGAGTCCATTTTTATACTTGTGGTCACACTGTCCTTATGCAAGGTTTTGACACTGATGTGTAACTATGTAACGGTCTGTTACTTCTTCACGCAAAATTATATCTCCCGCAGAGATGTTGGTTGGTTCCTCAGTTTAGGGGCTGCGACAACGCGGTCATGTAACCCCGTGTACATGGGGTGAGTGTAGAATCTGTTTGATAAACGGTGTGAATTGTGATGGCTGTATTAGTCTGTAATTCAGGTAAGGAATGCAGACGCTCAATTTCAAGCAGTAGTTCCTAATGTTGCTACCAGATACTACCGTCAACGCCACCTAGCTGTGAACTTGGCTACTAGATGCCACCTAAATCCGCAACTCGCAACGAACGTTGGAACTTCCCATCCAAAGGAAAGCTTACTGAGGGATTTTAGCGCTCTTAGAAAATCCGACGACTTTGGCCGGGTTTGAACCAGCGACCTTGGGCATAGAAGTTCAGCATGCTACCAGTTACGTCACCGAAGCCGCTTCACACTTAGTCAGATGGAAATCTGAATCTGATCTCTCGCAAGTACGTTGTCATGGCAACGTCTGATGGCTCATCCCTCATCAATTTAGTTGTGTTGCCATGTCAACCACTGATAGCTCTTGGCATTTTCTTATAATTCCGAAATCATTTTTCTCATCCCTTGGCGTAATGGTGGCTCATATCAAAAATTCTTTCAGACAAACGTTTTAGGTAATTATTAGGGGAATATTGTCCATTTTGTACGGTTTTGATATTGTGCCTATTAACAGAGATATGATTAATGTTTCCCGAAAAAAAAAAAAAACCTTTTCCCACCCCTTTGGTCAATGGTTGGTGCTATCAAAAAACGTTTTAAACATAAATGTTTGAGCTTTATCCGACACATAGTATGAACTTAAACGGATTCGATATTTCACATATTAAGAGAGTTATAGCAATATTTCATTTTTTCGAAAAAAAAAGTCCCCCATTTTCATCCCCTTCGACCGATTTAGCCCAGTAACGAACTCGTCCGAGATTTTATGGGTATACATATTCGGTAAAAAATTCAAAGTGATTGGTGCAAAATTACGGCAGTTATCGTGTCCACAAGAAACTGATATACATATATATATATATATATACATATGCCCTATACATAAATTATATATAAACCTTTGAACTGACGGTGGTTTTGGGGTCTGGGGGATGTGAAACGCGAAGATATGTCGAAATTTTCCGGAAGTCGAAACATGGGACACATTGCAATAGTTAGCTTTCTAATGAAATCTGTCGAAATTTTCCGGAAGTCGAAACATGGGACCCATTGCAATAGTTAGCTTTCTAATGAAATCTACCTAATAGAAGGCTCTTACCAACCACCATGGATGACATTACTGCTGTTAAAGTAAGTGGTTGTGTACTTGATTTCTGACTTCACAAAGGCCAATTGATTTTTTATGGTTCTCAGTCATAAAACTATTCGACCACGTGGTGGTGTAGCAGCTAGCATTCTTGCCTGTCACCCCAGAGGTCCGGGTTCGATACCCGGTTTTGCCATGAAATTTAAATCTGGACTGAGGGATGGAACGGGGCACACTCATCCTCGTGGATCAAAAATAAGAAGAGGTGGGTTCAATTCCCACCTCAGATATTCTGGAAGTGGTTTTCCGTGGTTTACCACTTCTACTCCTGGAAAATGCCGGGATGGTTCCTAACGTAAGATCACGGCCACTTCCTACATCAATCCTGCCTCAATTACAATATTACATACTCTATTAGTCGCATCGCAGTGACACAGGTTATCTGACAAATTACACCCAATTACACGGGATTACATGACCACGATGCCGCAAAGTCCTTAAATAATCAACAACAACAACAACAACAACAAAAACAACAAAAAGACTACTTAACCTATAAAGCTCCAATATTAACCTATAATGATTAGTGGAAATATGTCCACATTTGTAGACATTATTATAGTAAACTGAATCCGTCAAATCAATACTATTTTAATAAACCTTACAGCAAGTTTAATGTTCAATGAACAAGTTTTGACCCAACTTTGGTGTTTTCCTCAGCAATATAAATTGTAGTAAGAAATTAATATCATGAAAGTTCTTAATAGCCTATTAGTATAAATCTAAAAACTAGCTCTAAAAGTGAATAACATGTAGAATTATTAAATGGATATCCTCTTAATTGGAAAGTTATCACTGATAACTTAAAAATAAGGTATTTTTCGTTTCAAAATAAATTTAAATTCAACAAGAGTTGTTCAGAAGAGAAATTTTGTTTGTTAAAATGAATTTTCAGTTCTTCTTTCAAGTCGTATGAAGGTAATTCAATTCAAATAATGTTAATACAATGGTAAAATGAGTAATGTTAATTGTTGATTTTACTGTTGCAAAAATGAACTTAGCTTTTGCACTGAGTAAATCTACGAATAATGTGGATCCAATGGTAAAATAAGTCATGGAAATTGTTGATTTTATGGTTGCAGATATTAACTTAGAATTTGCACTGAGTAAATCTACGAATACTGTGGATCCAATGAAAAAACAAGTAGTTCCGTGAAGAACTATACAGCCTATTTTCATATATCCTACTTATGTTAATTGCCACTATCAACATACACAATTTCAGATTGATTGCTGCAATAGATTCGTAGATATTGAGAACCGACTAAATATTTCTGATGGTCGCCATGTTGGATTTTATATATGTAGGTCCTAGAGTTATGTACTGTTACATGCAGTTTATTGTGAACGTGTAGTATTAAAACTTCAATCGCATAATTAGGACACAAGAAAAAACAAGGAGATTTAAAAAATTTTCACAGCTGCCATCTTGAGGTTATGGAAACAATAGAAATAAATTAGATGCCAGTGGATTACAATCAAATAAGGATTTACTGTACCGAGTTTCACTGAACTCGGATGGCTAAATTGCGAGAAACGTCCATGTGAATATTTATAATTCGCGTAACCGCCATGTTGGATTTGTGATCACCAGGTTATTTAAGGTCCTATAGGTGAACTTAAGTTCATGGCCCCTATGCACATTAAAAAATGCAGTTTGATTGCTAAAATAGATTCGTAGATATTCAGTATCGTCTAAATATTTCGGATGGTCGCCATGTTGGATTGTTAAATGTATAGGCCATAGAGTCATGTACCATTAAAGGAAAATTATTGCGTAGGTTCTTTATTCAAACGTTCACTTCGATCGCATGACTACATCACAAGAAATAAAAAAATAATTTTAAAATTCGCACTGCCGCCATCTTGAGGTTATGTAAACAATTGAACTAAATTAGATACCAGTGGATTACAATGTGTATAAATATTTCCTGTACCAGGTTTCAGTGCGCTTGGAACATTAAATCGCGAGAAAGGACTATTTAAAATGTTCAAATTCGCTTGGCCGCCATGTTCGTTTAGTAGTTAACCGGTTTTTGAAAATCTTATAGATGGACTTCCAGTAGTGCCCTTTATCTCCGTACAAAATTTTAGGGAGATACCGCTAATAGTTTCAGAGATATAGAATGCCGGTGAAATATTTCGCACATCCGCCATCTTGTGATTATGTAAACAATTGAACGAAGTTAGATGTCGGTGCATTACAATGTATATAAACATATACTGTACCAAGTTTCATTGCGTTTGGTTGGTCAAATCGCGAGAAATGTCTATTTAAAAGTCGCAAATTCGCTTGGCCGCCATGTTGGTTTTGTAGTTACCAGGTTTTCAAAAGTCACATAAGGGAACTTATAGTAGTTCCCTCTATCACCATAGAAAATGTCAGGGTAATATCGGTAATAGTTTCGGAGATATTGAACGCTGGTGAAATATTTCGCACTGCCGCCATGTTGGATTGGTGAGTCGTAACAAAATTTGAAGGGCACGGTCGAGGTCGCCGGGAATAGTGCTATGAACTTTCCGAGTTTCATTGAAATCGCTCCTGCCGTTTAGATTTTATTAGGGGGGGACACACACACGAATCACACACACACACACACACACACACACACACGCACACACACACGGACAAAAGGTGATCTCATAAGCCTATTTTTTCAAAATTGAAAATAGGCTAATAAGTCATGGAAATATATCTTATTGTTGCAGATATGAAGTTAGATTTTGCAATTACTGATCTAGGTTCCCATCAGGATACTATCTTCTTATCTAACTGATTTGAAATCAATGCATGTAAAAATTTGAGATTATGCGGAAGGAGTATGATATTCTTTACAAAATAATGGCATAGATAAAGGATTTCAGCCAGGCGAGAATTGCACAACACATAAAACGGGGCAATGAAACCACCAGTGATAATAAAGGAAACAACTAGGCTAAAATTGGGGAAATATTCCATCAAGTTTGCAAATAAATAACAAATTGGGAAAATGAACGTTCATTCTAATATTTTGGCCACCTATTTGATCTATATTTGCATGTTATTGGTCCTAATCGAATGAGTCAAGTACAGCAGTTAATCTAAGTGTGATCGATTGTCTGAAGGTTATTGCCACATTGTCCATAATAATGTTTCAGAACGGTGATGCTACTCTACTTGCCTTACTAATTCATAGAATTTGTTAATGGAAGTCAGTGAGCAGGACGCAGCTGCGCAAGCAGTAGCTAAGTGCGGCTGACATCTTCTTTCTGCCTGCAGTATCTCACGCTCCCTGAGTACTGTTGTTGTTGCTGATGTTTCATTTTGTTCATCAGCCCTGTGTACTTGGGTGAGTGCATAAAATATGTCTGATAACCTTTATTTGTAGTTGAAATGAGGAATGGTAAGGGAGACTATTCAGGCCTTAAGTTAAAAGCCTTTCTGACATTTGCCTCGAGCAGAAGTGGAATATCATGGAAAGCGACTTCTAGGATAGATGAGGAGGGAACCAAAATCTTTTTTGTTTTTGTTTTTTGTTTTTTAAATTTTGTCTCACGAGGCTGAGTGAACCCCCTTTCGACCCTCAGATCAGAATTAAATTACTTAACAGATCTGGAAATCAAACTCAGATCACAGGGTTAACAACCAAGAATGCTAGCTACTGCTCCACAAGGTGAACAGACACTGAGGTCATACCTCTCTTTACACCACCCATAAGAAACGAGAAACAGGATGACGGTGTAGCAAGGGGGGAAATAGAAACATATTACTGGATAACGGTGTACTTTGTGCCATTTTATCAATAAAACAAGGCTGGCATTGACGGCTAAAGTATCCACGACATTCTCTAAAGTTTGGGTGCGCTTAAAGAGAGCTGTTCAGCTTACGCGTGGCGAGAATAAAAAATGGTCTTTAATAGTTGAAGATGTCTAGAATACAGTTACATACACCACATTCATGAAGACTTGGCCAGCACAATATGTTACATTGCGAGACGTACATAGACTGGTAGGAATGTGGGATAAGGTGGGCGGGAATTGATAACGTGGCAGCAGCCAGCAGTTTCATTAGAACAGATCCGACACTGCTCAAACTATAAGCTAAATTTAATTGCAACCTGACCATTCGCCTACAATGACAGATATCACACTGAACAGGCTAACTTGAAGGTCAATAACCACTAACAATCCTTTTACAAAATAATTCACATGTAACTAAAAAATCTTGACAAGTTGAGCAAGTTTATAACTGATGTAAGTGGCTTCGGTGGCGTAGTTGATAGCATGCTGAACTGCTATGCCCAAGATAGCGGATTCAAACCTGGTTGAAGTCTTCGGAATTTTAAGAGTGTTAAAATTCTTCAGTATGCCTTCCTTTGGAGGGAAGTAAAACCGGCGGTCCCATGTCATAGAATTATGGCATGTAAAAGATCCTTCCACAGGCTAAACTTGTGTGAAGCTAAATATCTTGGTTAGATTTCGTTGGAACGCTCTATCCAAGTTACAACGTTTCCCGCTAGGTATCAGTGACATCTGGTAGTGAAAGTTGGAACTACTTGAAATTGAACGGAACTTGTAGCTCCCCTATGGGTGTCCGCTTGAAGCAGCTTTAGACTCTGGAGATTCGAACATGTCCTCGGACACTCCCGGCACTAAAAGCAATACGATAAATTAATAAAATAAATAACTGATGTAACTAAATAAATGTACTACATACTTGTACAGTAGGCATAGATTAATCGGTCTAAGTGAAATGGATCTGATGATGATCGCGTGGCGATCGAAAGTGGTCGTCCAAGAGAATTAAGTTATCTTACGTAATATTTATTCTGGATTAGAAAAGCATACAATTGCGTACAATCGTGTTGACCGACTATAATGCATTAATATCTCCTGACTACTTGATCATCAAGGCGGCTATAAATCGTATGAAAATCGAATTCATGTGAAGGCAAATCAGTCACACATGAAAATGAAAATCCACAGCCTGCTTCCAGTCTCCGACCGGGTCAGGAATGGAATGAATGAAGCCCCCATCTAGCGGCGAGGATATGAACTGTGCCGGCTGCCGAGGCCTGACGCACTCCCCTGGGGCAATGATTAAATGAATGACAGATGAAATGAAATGATAGTGGAGAGTGTTGCTGGAATGAAAGTTTGAGAGGGAAAACCGGAGTACCCGGAGAAAAACCTGTCTGCCTCCGTTTTGTCCAGCACAGATCTCACATGGAGTGACCGGGATTTGAACCACGGACCCAGCGGTGAGAGGCCGGCGTGCTGCCGCCTAAGCCACGGAGGCTTAAATCAGTCACACATATATTCTCGAAATGTTTCCTAGTAGTGTTGATTGTCGAAGTTAGCTCAGTTATTCACGGTCATGGGACTAGGCTATCTCCAAACGCATGAGAAGAGAAGAGAGCGTTTGATCCGACCCGGATCAGTTTTAAACGAATGCTGGGACGGTAGCTTCTTATAGACCACGACAAACCCCTTGCCCCAATTTATTCCCGTTAATTCACTTCATCATTTACTGTACTTCGATCAGGAAGTTGACGTGCAAAGGGCATCCAACCATTAAATCCATTTGTTTCCCCCTAGTTCCTACCTCATACAAATGGGAATAATATGAAATACAAATAAAAGATACCCCCTTCTCTGATCTCGGGGAAGGTATTGAGACTATGAATCCAGACATCCTTGGTTCGATTTCTGGCTCTGATTCTGGTTTGAAGGTTGGAACGGGGTATATTCAGCCTTGTGAGGCAAAACTGTGAAGAGATGGGTTCCCTTCCCGTGGTTTCACAATTTCACTCCAGACAAATCCGGAATGTTTATGAACACGGACCAATATCCGTTTTACGTCTCGGCATGATGGGTTAAAATCACTGACTATTAATTATATTATCATGGAGATGCATTACAAACAAATTCTTGTCAGACGTAATTTAAGAATGGCGAGGTGCATGAAACACAAATCCCCCTTCCGTCCAATCTTAACTTGACTGTGAATTTTGTGGAACGAAAAGTTCACAGACAAAATGAAGAAAAGCCGAGTTGCACTTCCAGGGAAACTCCAAACACAACCACTCTTCTCAATAGTTTTTAACTCAACACGACTCGACAGTTTGCTGCTGGCTGTATCTTGGGCAATAAGCTCGTCCGCTAGCTAAACTGTAACCGGGGTCATAGACTCGCCCCTAGCTAGCTCGTAAACTGTCGCCTCAGTAACTGAATGGAGATTGTTGGAAGAAATGAAAACGTAAAAACAGATATAGTAGGCGATGTATTGAAGATAGAGATATGCTCTCCCGGGCTTTTTTGTAGAACTTTTCATGCTGAACAATTCTTACACTCATAGTATATAGATAGTTTTAACGGTTTTCCCAGCGTAAGCTTAAAAAGCGCACGGACGCCAGTTTTCTTTCGACCTTTTAACTGAAATCGTTAGTGCTTGACTTCCTTTGGTCATAAGTAAATTATTTTCTACAGAAACCTTCCTCAAAATATCCTTTACAGAAAGGTGAAACCGCATCAAAATCCATTCAGTGTTTCTCGAGATTACCCGTGACATCCAAGAATCGGGAACTTTGTTTTATACTAAGTAGAGATTATACGCCAATCAGTATAAATTATATATTATAATATGATCCCCCTTCCGTCCAATCTATTGACTGTGAATTTTGCGGAACGAAAAGTCCACAGGCAAAATGAGAGTTGCACTTCCAGGGAATGGCGAGGTAAATGAAACTCAAATCCCCCTTCCGTCCAATCTTAACTTGACTGTGTTTCACAGGCGAAATGAAGAAAACCCGAGTTGCACTTTCAGGGAAACTCCAAACACAACCACCCTTCTCAGAAGTCTTAACTCAACACGACTCGACGGTTTGCTGCTGGCTGTATCTGGGGCAATAGGCTCGTCCGCTAGTTAGGCTGTAACAGGGATGATAGACTCGCCCTTAGCTAGCTAGAAAACTGGCGCCTCAGTAGTTGAAGCTTACAAAGCGCCCGAACGCCAGGTTTTTTTTCTTCGACTTTTCCACTGAAATCGTTACTGCTCGGCTTCCTTTGATCACAAACAAATTATTTTCTACAGAAACCTTCCTCGAAATATCCTTTACAGAATGGTGAAAACCGCATCAAAATCCATACAGTGGTTCTCGAGTTTACCCGTAACATCCAAGAATCGGGGACTTTGTTTTGCTTATTCATTTATTTACTTATTCATTTATTTGTTTATCCATTTATTTATTTACTTATTAAATTAATCAATTAATTTATTCATTAATTACTTATTTTATTCATTTATTCCTTTATTATTCTTTTATTTATTTATTTTTTTATTTTTTTAATAATTTATATATTTAACTATATTTATTTATTTATTTGTTTACTTATTATTGTATTTATTTGTTTATTTGCCTTTTTATTTATGCATTTATTTATTGACCAATTTATTTATTTATTTATCCACTCTGCTAATGATAAAATTAAATTGTAGGGGGATACTCTTCTCATTATTGTGTTATCTATTGCCGGCTGAACACACTTATTTTAATTAAAACCTGCGTATGAATATGTTGTAACTGTATTTGGCTGAATGGAACTAGTAAGGGAGAGAAAGACATTTGAACATAATTCTTCCTTTCTTCATGTTTTGGAGAACACGGTCTTGTATTGAAACCATGCCGCTCTCACAAAAGACCAGAGGGTTAAGCCACAGAGACGTGACCTGCAGTCTGTACAGAATTAGGCTTACACTGCATTAAGCATATCTGAAGTATATATCACTTGGGCGCGCAACGTCTCCACGCTCATGATTGAATGCCTCATCTTATACCTGCTCCTAGACGTCTCCTTTCAAAATTTATTAACTTAATTATTCCGTGCACTATATTACGCGGTATTAAGGCAATATTTTCACCCCTTGTTCATACATTGCCCCCGTATTTCTTTCACACTCTAACTTCCTTCCTTTCTTTAGCTGGAAGCATTAACTCCCACCGTTTAATAAGATATGCGCTCTCTATCTCACCCCCACACTGTATGGCACAAGGGGAAATACTTCACGCAGAGCGTGTGATGATGTAGTGGACATCGCGCTGGCAGCGTATATTTATGTAGACTTCATAAGGAAACTACAGTACATATTGCAATGGTTATCAAGTTACCACTTTCGTAAAATGTAAATACATCTTCGCGTTTCACATCCCACAGACACCAAAACCACCGCCAAGTCAAAAGTTTATATACGGAGTGAATCAGTTGCCCCTAATAATATTGTTTTATGCTGCCCAACTAACGTGGCTTGGCACCTAGGTCGATATTTCTCTGCTTGCATTTCCATATGGCCTCAATACACTGCAAGCATATTCCGCAAACGATACTGAACACTATTATATTTCCCTATTATTAATATGTAGTCACATCGAGGGTAAAGTGACTTCAGACTTCAGGCTGGGGCCGAAGACTTCGTATTTCCGCCCCTTCAGACCCGTGAGCCATCAAGAGTTTCTTCTTACTTATCTTCACATACTTCCATGGCTCATAGAAGGAGCTGAGTAAGAAACGCTTTGGATAGGGACCGATGCACGGATGAATGTCACAATCAGTTAGTCTTAAAAACCCAAAATTGCTTGATCGATCCTGGATCAGCCCGATGGCATTCAAACTCGTGTTGGCAGATTTTCCAGCACGCTAAGGAATTCTTAGCATCCCGGCTCTGGTACTGCAAGTCATAGCAGTTAAGTAGGACGTTCAAGAAAACATTTATTCCAATTTTATTATAATCGTTATAACGAACTTTCATTGCTATAAAGGAAATCCAATAGCGTTTTACGGGAGGGGGCATGGTGGTGCAGTAGTTAAGCTGCTTGCCTCTCACCGAGGTTGACCAGCTTCAATTCCCGCTCAATGCATGCGAGATTTTGGAAGTGAATTATGACGTCTTGTGGTTCGGATTCTACTTAAAATGGAAGTCCCGTGGCCCATAATTGCGAGATTAATGGTCACGTAAAACGAAACACTTCCTTCCTTTTTTGAGTTTAGGGCAACACTTGTGCGCAACGCTCATAACATATAGTAAATGTAAAACAGAAAGCGCACTTAAATCAATGAGTTCGATTTTCCACACTCCCTCCAGGCAAATGCCAGGATAGTACCTCACTTCAAGTCCCATGGTACCTACCCCATTCCTGTCCCTAATACAGTTACACACACTATAAAGTCATTACATACAAACAGGCTAATAAAACTATCAATTCTCCGTCTTTTCAATGCAATATTAATAGTCTATTTATACAATTGGGTACATGTTTCGCACAAACGTTAGTGCTTCCTCAGCCCAAATATGCATTAAGACATAAACAAATATTACGCACTTATCAAATACACACAATGGAAATATTTCATAGATAAAACAATCAATGTAATATTTTCATTGTATGTATTTGGTAAGTGCGTAATATTTGTTTATGTCTTAATGCATATTTGGGCTGAGGAAGCACTAACGTTTGTGCGAAACATGTACCCAATTGTATAAATAGACTATTAATATTGTATTGAAAAGACGGAGAATTGATAGTTTTATTAGTAAACGTATTCAATACGGACCTGAAATGGATAATATTATTCTGATACATACAGGCTGTCAGATAATTTCAACACACACCTAATTATACGGGGCTGATGACCAAGCAGTCCCAACAAATGAACATATTCCTTGATCTTGAACTGTATTTATCAGTTCATGAAATTATTGTCTCCTAGCGCTGTTCTGTAGAGCCAAACTACTAGCAATGCCCCAGCATGGATGTCATCTGTTATATCGGGGGGACACCGGTATAGTATTTGCTAAAATGTGTATCGACTGATTTGTAGGCTATCGCGCTGCAGTCTGGGGTCATGAGTTGATCGACCGGTCGACTATCATTTGGAATTCCTTCCAGGAAGTGGTACGACGTGCCGTGACCTCCACTACATTGTTTACTTGCGGAACAGTTCCCAACTGGGTCATTTCCATTCTCAGTTTCCCTCACAGACTAAACCATCTGCTTATCAATTTATGTTACAGTTCAATTATTTGGATCATATTGGTTCACTGTTTTGGCCAAATGAACAAGGAAACAGCATGAACGTGAATTTCCCTGACATTTTGCAAACATATTGGTCAGATCGTGAGGATGGCATTTCATCGCGAAATTCACATGAACTATTCTTAGAGAGGGTGAAACACTGGAGACTTGAAGCAACCCAGGTATAGTCTGCGCGCCAGGAGAAGTAAGTTCGCCACGCTGCGATGGGGAGCGGGGGTTCGGCTGTACGCATGTGCGGTCTGTCTATTCCTGACCTAAATATATCGACACTCAATTACTGCTATAAGAAACCAAACGCCAGGTCAAGTCCTGAAGAAATTATCGCTCTGCGAATCTCCTCTCTCTGTCCCTTGTTGTGTTTCCGGAATGGAAACTTTAGATTGTCATCACTCAACCTACTATATACTATAGGCTACATTTAGGATCATGTGTTTGGTTTGCGCATTTTACTCAACTTCTCTCCACAATATTACCCTTGAAGTATTTCATTGATGATTCGAGCTTTACAGGTCCAGTTTGAGCATATTGTGAAACCATTATATAGGTAGTATTTGAAGCCATTTTTAGCCTATTTTCAATTTTGAAAAAATAGGCTTATGAGATCACCTTTTGTCCGTGTGTGTGTGCGCGTGTGTGTGTGTGTGTGAGGTGTGTGTGTGTGTCCCCTAATAAATTCTAAACGGCTGGAGCGATTTCAATGAAACTCGGTAAGTTCATAGCACTATTCCGGGCGACCTCGACCGTGCCCTTCAAATTTTGTTACGTCTCACCAATCCAACATGGCGGCTGTGCGAAATATTTCACCAGCATTCAATATCTCCGAAACTATTACCGATATCACCCTGGAATTTATTACGGTGAAGGGAACAAGGGTATCTCCTAATGGCATAACAAAAAATCAAATTGACCATGTTTTAGTGGAAAGTAGACACAAAAGTAGCATCGTAGATGTAAGAAGCAGGAGAGGTGCAGAATGTGGAACAGATCACTACCTAGTCATTTTCAAACTTAGACAAAAACTATGTATAGTCAAAAGAGTGAAACAAACTACAGCTCCAAAAATTAATATCAAAAGGCTTACTGATCAAACTATAAAAATGATTTTAAACTGAAGCTAACCAACAGATTCCAAATTTTAGATCAACAAGAATCAGAACAAACGGTAGAGGAAAAATGGCAAAAAATAAAGGATTCTATCACAACAATCGCCGAAGAAGTTGTAGGCTATCGAGAGGGTACAAAAGCGAAAAAACCTTGGTTTAATGAGGATTGCCAAAGATTAATAGACGATAGATTAAGAGCAAAAAAGTTGATGCTTACCAAACAAACTCTAACCAACAAACAACATTACAAACAGATAAATAGGGAGACTAACAAAACATTACGAGCAGCTAAACGGAACTTTGTGAAAGATCAGCTAAGAAAAGCAGAAGAAGATAGCAACAAAAATAATACAAGAGAATTTTTTCGCTTTGTCAGATATTTTAAACAAGGGTACAAGGCAAGATCAGTAGGAGTAAAAGATAGGAATGGCAATGTTGTTTGCAACCAAACAGAAGTGCTAGCAACTTGGAAAAATACTTTGAAGACCTCTTAAATTGTGAAGAAGTGGCAACAAACATTGAAGAGGAATTGTACCTAAATGTCCAGCCAAAGATTAACCCTCCTACCTATGAAGAAGTTGAAAAGGTAGTTAAAAGTTTAAAAAACAATAAAGCCCCTGGAGAGGATAACATAATAGCAGAACTTCTTAAAGCAGGTGGAAGCCCTTTGCTAAAAAGGTTACATAACTTAATTGTAGAAATCTGGGAGAAGGAAGAAATCCCAGTAGAATGGAAGATGGCAGTAGTAGTTCCGATTCACAAAAAGGGAGATAAATTCGAGTGCAATAATTACCGAGGGATATCATTAATAAGCAGCGCATATAAAGTATTCTCAAGAATAATCTACAACAGACTAGCATGTTATACAGAAGAAATTCTTGGAGATCACCAAGCAGGATTTAGAAGCCAAAGATCTACAACAGACCAAATTTTTGTCTTAAAGCAAGTAATCTCCAAATATTGGGAGTTTAACAAAACAGCCCATCTTCTTTTTGTAGATTTCAACAAGGCATACGATAGTGTCAATAGGAAACAAATGTGGAAATACATGCAGCGGAATGGAATACCAGAAAAACTTATCACTATGGCAAAACTGTGCACAGAAGGGTCCAAATGCAAAATTAGAATCAATAATGAATATACCGAAGAATTTAATGTCAACACTGGAGTAAGACAGGGAGATGGACTCTCGCCTTTATTATTCAATTTAGCTTTAGAAGAAACATTGAAACGAGTAAACCAGCTCCACCCAGGCCTTGAAGTGGGAACCAAGATAAACATATTAGCTTATGCTGATGACATAACACTCATGGCAGAAAGCGAATACGATCTAAAAATACTCACAGAAACCCTTATTGAAGAAGCCAAGGAAGTAGGTCTAATGATAAATGAACAAAAAACAAAATATCTAGTTGTAAGAAGGAATGCAGCACAAGTACAAAACCCCTTAACAGTTGCTTCATACGCTTTTCACAGATGTACTGAGTTCAGATATCTGGGAATTATCATAGACCAGAATAATATGGAAGAAACAGAAATAAAATCAAGAATTTTCAGTGGCAACAAAAGCTACTGGTCTCTGCAAAATCTCTTAAAGAGTAAAATTATATCTAGAAAAACTAAAGTGAGAATTTATAAAAGCATTATACTTCCTGTTGTCACGTATGGCTCAGAAACCTGGGTATTGTCCAAGCAAACTGAAAGGAAATTAGTAACTTTTGAAAATAGAATACTACGACGCATTTTCGGACCGATAGTAGAAAATGGCCAGTGGAGAATTAGAACAAATAAGGAATTGCGGGATCTCTACAAAGAACCGGATATCGTCGCCCGTGCCAAAAGCCAAAGACTACGCTGGGCTGGTCATGTACATAGAAGAAGTAGAGAATTGAATTTAAGGGCAGTTTTGGAAGGTGTACCCAGAGGAAGGCGACCATTGGGACGACCGAGACTTCGCTGGTGGGACCAAGTTCAAAAAGATATGAGAAAAATCGGAGTCACGGAGGACATAATGGATGACCGAGAAAGATGGCGCCGTGCTGTTGGCGAGGCCAAAAACCTGCTTAGGTTTGAGTGGCCATCTAGGTAAGGTAAGGTAAGATAAAGGGAACTACTATAAATTCACCTATGTGACAAATGAAAAACTGGTAACAACAAAACCAACATGGCGGCCACGCGAATGTGCGACTTTTAAATAGACGTTTCACGCGATTTAACCAACCAAACGCAATAAAACTTGGTACAGTATATGTTTATACACATTGTAATGCACCGACATCTAATTTGGTTCAATTGTTTATATAACCACAAGATGGCGGATGAGCGAAATATTTCACCGGCATTCTATATCTCTGAAACTATTAGCTGTATCACCATGAAATTTTGTACGGTAATAAAGGGTACTACTGGAAGTTCATCTATAAGACTTTCAAAAAGTTGTTAACTACAAAACAAACATGGCGGCCAAGCGAATTTGAAACTTTTAAATAGACCTTTCTCGCGATTTAATGTTCCAAACGCAATGAAATCTGGTACAGGAAATGTTTATACACATTGTAATGCACTGGTATCTAATTTAGTTCAATTGTTTACATAACCTCAAGATGGCGGCTGTGCGAATTTAAAAATTAAGTTTTTATTTCTTGTGTCGTAATCAAGCGATCGAAGTGAAAGTTTGAATAATGAACCTACGCAATAATTTTCCTTTAATGGTACATGACTCTATGGCCTATACATTTAACAATCCAACATGGCGACCATCCGAAATATTCAGACGACTCTGAATATCTACAAATCTATTATAGCAATCAAACTGTATTTTTGTATGCTCATCGGGGCTATGAACTTAAGTTCACCTATAGGACTTTAAATAACCTGGTGATCACAAATCAAACATGGCGGCGATGCGAAGTAAAAATATTCACATGGACGTTTCTCGCAATTTAACCATCCGAGTGCAGTGAAACTTGGTCGAGTAAATGCTTTTACGAATGTTAATCCACTGGCATCTAATTTATTTCAATTGTTTCCATATCCACAAGATGGCAGCTGTGTGAAATTTTAAAATCTCCTTGTTACTTCTTGTGTCCTAATCATGCGATTGAAGTTTGAATGCTACAAGTACACAATAATCTTCATGTAACATTACATAACTCTAGGAATTACATATATAAAATCCAACATGGCGACCATCCGAAATATTTAGTCGGTACTCAATATCTACGAATCTATTACAGCAATCAAACTGAAATTTTGTATGTTGATAGTGGCAGTTAACATAAGTAGGATATATGAAAATAGGCTGTATAATTCTTCACGGAACTACTTGTTAGTGTTGCCTTAGTAAACGAAGTTTGATGTTTTTCAGTCGGTCAACACGATTGTACCCAGTTGGGATGGGTTATTCCCTAATCCTGAAAAAAGAAATACATGAGATTAATAAATACACTTGGATGACCAGTTTCGATCATCAAGCAATCATCGTCAGATCCTTTACACTTAGGCTATAAAATCTATACTGGAAACATCCTTTCCTGAAAGAAGCAGGATGTGGATCGTCTGAGTGAGTTATGTGTATTAACAAATTCACAATTAAATTTGATAAAATGGTCCTGTAACTCAAAACAGTTGCCAGCGTTTCACCCTAGTGTACCATTGGGCTCTTCAGTTGGAATTGGTACACGTCTGGCTGGCAACTGTCTTGAGTTAACCGGACCATTTTATCAAATTTCATTGTTAATTTGTTAATATAAAATCTATGTCTGAAAGTATGGGTAAAAGTATTTATAATATGTACATTTACTGTATTTAGTTGCAGTATTAGATGAGATAATTCAACTCGTCAATATCATGTAGTTATTTAACTACAATCACGTATTCATTCTAAACAAGCAATTTTTTGGGGTTAATCACCACTTACATTGTTTAACAAAAAATCAGATAGACTATTAGGCCTACTAACAAAATATTGGCTAGTTGAATTATCTCAACTAATACTGCAACAAAATAAATGTACATATTGGAAATACTCTCACCCATACTATCATACATACTGTAGATGTTATAGCCTAAGTGTAATGTATCTTTTGATGATCACTTGACGATCAAAACTGGTCATCAAGTGTATTGATTAATCGCATGTAATTTTTTTCAGGATTAGGGAATAACCCAACACAATTGGGTAGGCTACAATTGTGTTGGCCGATTGAAGAACATCAAACTTCGTTGTGAAACCATATTGAACTTGCGCAATCGTAACAGTATGAGAGAGATTCGCCATAAAATGGAATTATCCGGGTGCTCTTTTGTCGCTTAAACAAGGTTTATTCACAACAAAATGTAATAAAATATCAAATTCGTACTGAATTACTGTGCCTATCGTTCCAAATACCACTAAAACTATATTGCCACAAACAATGTATCACATGAAAACAAAGTTGGTAAAGATCCCAATTAACATGATAGTGGAAAATATATTCGTAGTTTTTTACAAAGGAAATTCTGAAAGGTGATGTAGCCTGTTTATAGCAACATGTGCTGCTAAAAATTGTACGCCAAAAGCAAGCAGAAATTGGGAACTATTTCCTGGTGCGTTAACTTCATCACATACCAGAGCATCAAAGGTACCGCTTAGGTCTTGATGGGACTACAGGTAATTCCTCCCTCATTGTGCTTGTTGTTCATCCAGCTGTATATATGAACACGCTTCACATGCCTATGAATGCATATAAATTCATAAAGATTTGCATTTATGCCCATGACTATTAAGGCACTAATGTAATCCAGAAATAATAGCTCTAGTATAATGACGTTGGGAGATTTTCTGGGAGACTCAATTAGGTTTTCCAACTTTATCTTTGTAACGATTAGTTCCAGGAAGAAATTGTAGCCTATTTGGTATGGCAAACAACCTTTTAAATACAATGTTAAGTCTATTATGTTCTATTCACGACATGTTAAGGGGTTTTGACGTTAAAAGTAGGGAATGTGACTAGCCACAAGCTAACGTGTGGCGTGGTACAGTACATTGATGTTACTCGTTTCGTTGTGTCTTGCTGGACTGGTGTTGGCCGTATCTTTGAACGAAACGAGTCTTTAACCCTTACTGTTTCTCATCAGAGTAGTCCCATTAGCAGTAGTTAAGCATTGTTGGCTCTCTTACCAGCGATTCGGGTTCAAATCCTGTCTCTGCCAATAAATTTATTTCTGGTCTGAGGGTTATAATGGGGTTCACTCAGCGTCGAGAGTCAAAACTGAGAAGAAGTGGGTTGGATCCCTACTTCAGCGTTCCTAGAAGAGATTTTCTATCGTTTACCTACTTCTACTTGAGGGAAATGCCGGGATGGCACCTAAATTAAGGCCACAGAAGCCTCCTTATCCAATCCTCATCTCAGTTACATATACACACACTATATAGCCAACACTATAACACAGATTATCAGACAATTTCCACACACACACTTAAATACACGGGGCTACATGACCACGATAAAGCTCCTGAAATGATCTACAAGAAAAAAGAGTCAGTGGACGTATACGTAGTCTATGTATCTGGAAGTTAAGGTATAAATGTGCTGAGTTTTTACCAACCACTATACTTTCTAATAACAAAGAATCTATACTTTGGTACTGATAAACGTCAGGAGGTTCCTAGGAACATCCGCCTTATTAAACTAAAGATTCCGTGACATTCTCATTAGACCGGACAGAGCTTATAGGGCTAATTAGCTTATGAGTGGTAAGAATGAAAACTGGCATTTAATGGTTGAAGATGTCCAGTATACAGTAACATACACCACATTAGGTGGTTCTAGACTTGGCAGCACACATATGTTACATATTTGATGAGCACATACATTTAGGAATTAAGGAAGGGAAAGCCTAGGACTATAAGAGATACTCGCACATCGGATATTCCTACCAGTTCAGTGCAGGTAGTGACGAGGTCAACTGTTTGGATCCGGACCACGTACAAGTCAAGCAGCTAATTATACATTACAGTTGGGTACAATCGTGTTGACTGACTGAAAGACATTAAATTTTGATTAGTTGTTAAAGTAAGGTGACGTCGACTATACCGAATGTTTTGTTATACTCCTTGTTTTAATTATAGTCCATGAAGGTATATTTCTCCTGTTCTACACGCATTTTAAATCCATAGTTGTTACACCGACGCATTAAATAGTTACTGAAGAATGGGCTAATATTTTTAGCCTATTTTCGATTTTTGCAAAAAATGAAAGTAGACTTATGAGATCAACACAGGGCGAAAAAAGTGTGTCTGTCTGTGTGTGTGTGTGTGTGTGTGTGTGTATGTATGTGTGTGTATGAGTCTGTGCGCGTGTGTGTGTGTGTGTGTGTGTGTGTGTGAGTGTGTGTACTCTGAATGTCTGCCCCCCCCCCCCTATCAATTCGAACACGGTGAATGCGAATTGAACGAAATTTGGTACAAAGGTAGCACTAGCAAAGGACACCTCAGTGTCATGTTTTATATCGCCGCCATCTTGATGGAAACGTAATGGCGGCCAAACAAATGTTCAAAGCTTAAATCAAATTACGACTAACCTAATCATCCGATCTCTACCAAAATTTGCAACAACATACCTTTATGGGGGGAGCATCCTTTGACCAAACTAATGGGTCATCAGCGTAATAGTTGGCGGATGGCGGCCATCTTTGTGTGAAAATCGATTCCCCCTATTAATTCGAACACGGTGCAACCGAATGGAACCAAATTTGGTACAGAGGTAGTACTAACAAAAGGCACCTCAGTGTCATGTTTTATATCGCCGCCATCTTGACGGAAACGTAATGGCGGCCACACAAATGTTCAAAGCTTAAATCAAATTACGATTAACCTAATCATCCGATCTCTACCAAATTTTGCAACTACATACCTTTATGGAGGAAGCATCCTTTGACCAAATGAATAGGTCATTAGCCTAATAGTTTGCGGATGGCGGCCATCTTTGTGTGAAAATCAATTCCCCCTATTAATTCAAACACGGTGAAACCGAATGGAACGAAATTTGGTACAGAGATAGCACTAGCAAAGGGCATCTCAGTGTCATGATTTATATCGCCGCCATATTGACAGAAACGTAATGGCGGCCACACAAATGTTTAAAGCTTAAATCAAATTACGACTAACATAACCAACCGATCTCTACCAAACTTTGCAACAACATACCTTTATGGAGGGAGCATCCTTTGACCAATCTAATAGGCCATTAAACTAATAGTTTGCGGATGGCGGCCATCTTTATGTCAAAATTGATTTCCCCTATTAATTCGAACACGGTGGAACCGAATGAACGAAATTTGGTACAGAGGTAGCACTAGCAAAGGGCACCTCAGTGTCATGTTTTATATCACCGCCATCTTGACGGAAACGTAATGTCGGCCACGCAAATGTTCAAAGCTTAAATCAAATTATGATTAGCCTAATCATCCGATCTCTAGCAAATTTAGCAACAACCTACATTTATGGAGGGAGCATCCTTTGACCAAAGTAATAGGTCATTAGCCTAATATTTTGCGGATGGCGGCCATCTTTGTGTGAAAATCGATACCCCATATCAATTCGAACACGGTGGAACCGAATGAACGAAATTTGGTACAGAGGTAGCACTAGGAAAGGACACCTCAGTGTCATGTTTTATATCGCCGCCATCTTGACGGAAACGTAATCGCGGCCACCCAAATGTTAAAAGCTAAAATATAATTACGACCAACCTAATAATCTAGTCTCTACCAAATTTTGCAACACCATATCTTTATGTGGGAAACATATTCTGACCAAACTGCAAGAACAGCAGCCCAATAGTTTGCAGATGGTGGCCAAGTATGTGTGCAAATCGATTCCCCCTATCAATTCATACACGGTGAAACCGAATTGAACGAAATTTGGTACAGAGGTAGCACTAGCAAAGAGCACCTCATATTCATGTTTAATATCCCTATAGCACGTTGTATTTCAACAAGCTACTACAACCAACATTCAATCATACTCCTTGAAAAGGACAAAGAGTTATAACAATACCCATGCATTTAGGAGAAAGTAGGCTATATGTTCTTTCCTGAACATCTTGTTAGTGTTTACATCCATGACAATTTTAAGTTGACATGGCTGACCCAGAAATGAATCTAAGTTTAACAGTCAGGTTATAACCACAGTAGCCTATGCCAGTTGAGTAATATGGTATCTTGATTCTTGCCTTATGACTGCTCTTGCGTAAATGTTAATTCTGTGCAAACGTTGCCCAGGGTGTGGTGAAGCGAGCACGGGCTGTTGAACTTAATGGAGATATCTGCTCGAGTGGATAACCGTATTCAAATGTGTAACATGTACAATACTGTGTGAGGTTTGGTTAGAACTGCTACATCTACTGTATATAATTGGATTATTTGAGTGCCACATATCTTAGCAGACGGGTGTTATTAGCAATTTAGACCATAATGTATTATTTACAGTTTTTCCTGCTTATTCTCCCGAGAGGCAAAGGCTCATGCGGTCTGGGCAGGGTTCCGACATTTACTACAGCAAGCATTCAAGCCTTCGTGATGCAGCTTTCCTCACAGACAGATCGGACTTCAATCTCGACTCTCCCTTGGAGGATGATAGTACTGTATCTATATACCAGGTGAACCAGCTGCCCCTAATAATATTGTTTTATGCAGCCAAAGTAGCGTTGTTATCAGGAAGGTCGATAATTCTCTGCCAGCATCCCGTATGGAACTATGCACTGTACGCATATCCTGCAAACGATACTGACCACTATTATTTTTCGCTCGATGTGTCTACAGACTAATACTGTAGGAGGGAGAAATTATAGTGTTCAGGATCGTTTGCGGGATATGCTTGCAGTGCATTAGTACCTTACGGGATCCAAGCAGAGAAATATCGACCTGCCTGACAACACGCGTTAGTTGGGCTGCATAAAACAATATTATTAGTGGCAGCTGATTCACCTGGTATATATAGAGAGATACTAGCAGAATTACCCATTCTTCGAACGGTCTTCGGTATTAATAACCAGACGTTATCATTTGAGCTACTGTTGCTATGGTTAGGGGCTTGGAACCTGTTTGTTGACAAAGAAAAATGATTAGTCAAAATGTGCTCGCAAAATAAATTTACCTAACGTGTTCTTCCTGACGTGAAAATAAAATTGAAAACCTCGTAGACGAATTGCAATACACGTCACATACAAACTGACCCTAACCGTTGTGTCAAGTGCCCAATCACAAGAGGACCCCTTTTATTAATAATAAAGTCTTGTGGTGCATGAAAATTTAGGTTTTTTAGCCTCCAATGGCCCAAATTCCTAAAATTAGCAAAAAATAGTCTACTATTTCAAATCAGGATTTTTTGAAAATAATGTTGCTGTTTGGAGATACAATAGATCTTCTGTACGACATATAGCACGTCTAAGTCGTATGAAACATGTAGTTCCGTGAAAAACTATACAGCCTATTTTCGTATATCCTACTTATGTTAATTGCCTCTATCAACATACACAATTTCAGTTTAATTGCTGTAATAGATTCGTAGATATTGAGAACCGACTAAATATTGCGGATGGTGGCCATGTTGCATTTTTATATGTGTAGGTCTTAGAGTTATGTTCTGTTACATGAAGATTATTGTGTACGTGTAGCATTCAAACTTCAATCGCATAATTAGGACACAAGAAGTAAAAACGAGATTTTAACATTTCGCCCAGCTGTCATCTTATGGAACCAAATGAAAAAAATTAGATACCAGTGGATTAACATTTGTACAAGGATTTACTGAACCAAGTGTCACTGCACTCGGATGGTTGAATTGCGAGAAACCACCATGTGAATATTTATACTTCGCGTCGCCACCATGTTGGATTCGTGATCACCAGAATATTGAAAGTCCTATAGGTGAATTTATGTTCATAGCCTCTATGATCATTAAAAAAAATCAGTTTGATTGCTGTAATAGATTCGTAGATATTGAGATCCATCTAAATATTTCGGATGGTCGTCATGTTTGATTGTTATATGCATAGGCCATAGAGTCATGTACCATGAAAGGAAAATTATTGCGTAGGTTTATTATTCAAACTTTCACTTCAATCGCATGTTTACGACACAAGAAATAAAAAAATAATTTTAAAATTCGCACAGCCGCCATCTTGAGGTTATGTAAACAATTGAAGTAAATTAGATACCGGTGCATTACAATGTGTATAAACATTATCTCTACCAAGTTTCATGGCGTTTGGGTCATTAAATCGCGAGAAAGGTCTATTTAAATTTTTCAACTTCGCTTGATTGCCATATTCGTTTTGTGGTTAACCGGTTTTTGAAAGTCTTATAAATGCACTTCCAGTAGTGCCCTTTATCTCCGTACAAAATTTCAGGGTGACACCGCTAATAGTTCCAGAGATATAGAATGCTGGTGAAATATTTCGCACAGCCACCATCTTGAGGTTATGTAAACAATTGACCGAAGGTATATGTCGGTGCATTAAAATGTGTATAAATATATACTGTACCAAGTTTTATTGCGTTTGGTTGGTTAAATCACGAGAAACGTCTATTTAAAAGTCGCAACTTCGCTTGGCCGCCATGTTGGTTCTATAGTTACCAGGTTTTCAAAAGTCACATAGGTGAACTTCCAGTAGATCCCTTTATCACCGTAAAATATTCTGGATGATATCTGTAATAGTTTCGGAGATATTGAATGCTGGTGAAATATTTCGCACTGCCGCCATGTTGGATTGGTGAGACGCAACAAAATTTGAAGGGCACGGTCCAGGTCGTCCGGAATAGTGCTATGAACTTACCGAGTTTCACTGAAATCGCTCCAGCCGTTTAGAAGTTATTAGGGGGGACACATTCCATCACACACACACGCACACACAGACAGACACACGGACAAAAGGTGATCTCATAAGCCTATTTTTTTTTTCATAAATGAAAGAGGCTTAAAATCTAGGGTACTCCTTGAACCCTTGAAGTGCATTGATGAATTTTACAGTTTTAGTTGATTCCGTGATAACCTTATAGCCATTTGCAAACTTTCACAGAAATGTAATAAATGGAGTGGCATTACTTCTTCCAGAAATAGATGGAAAGTTGGATGTCACCTCTTGAGATACTGTTGTCATGGTTACTGGCTTGCATTTCTTCATTAGTTTAATAAATGAAATTAGATTTCTGGGAATATCTAAGATACTGTTGGTTTTAGAGCCCTAAAATACAGATTTCAGGGACCCTTTACGGCTCTTTAGGGGCCCCGAGTTTTGTTTCTGACACCAAGGGGTTGAAAATGAGCTTTGTCTCGTCGTTGTACGCCATAATAATGATAATAATTAAAAGAATAATAATAATATAACAATATAGGGATAGGATTATAATAGACCTTCCGTACCATACCCGCACGAGTAAATCGTGTTAAAAAATTCTAAAGTACCCCTTGTACACTAAAGCACATTATATGTATTGCTGAATATTTCAGCTTAATTTGGATCCGTAATAACCTTATAGCCGTTTGCAAACCTTCAAAGTAATGTAATAAATGGAATTGCATTGCGTCTTACAGAAATAGATGGACCTCTGAGATGCTGTTGCCATTGTTACCGGCAAGCATTCTTTCATTAATTTATTAAGTGAAATTAGTTTTCTGGGAATAACTCAAAAACTGTTTGTTTTAGGGCCTTAAAATGTGGTTTTCGGGGTCCTTTTAGAACCCCCCGAGTTTCGTTTCTCACATTGAGGGGCTGTAAATGAGCTTTGTTTCACACGTCTACGTTAGTTCAGCATGTATTTTAAGGGGGTAGGCCCCCTATTATATGAGGTACGGAGAAGAGTTACATCAATGATTAGTGTCGTGCCTCTGATGGATATCGGTAT
This sequence comes from Meconema thalassinum, assembly GCA_946902985.2. NCBI lineage: Eukaryota > Metazoa > Arthropoda > Insecta > Orthoptera > Tettigoniidae > Meconema > Meconema thalassinum. Next base: position 1,806,717,469 of record OX336388.2, on the reverse strand, counting down.
CACATTTTTCGTTAATCCACCCAGCCGTTCTCGAGTTATAAGGACACAAAACATTGTCCACAGACAAACAGACAGACAAAAAATTCATTTTTGCGTGCAACCGTAACAAAACAGTCTGAAACGTGCAAATATCGCAAATTTCCGTGGAAATTCAGAAGAAAAAGAACAGACTAACTTTCATATTTAGCCTACTTGTCACATTTTGCAAAAATGAGGAAAAGGTAGACTTATGACATCGATCCGGGAAAATGTGTGTCTGTCTGTCTGTTTCTCTGTCTGTCTGGGTGTGTGTGTATGTGTGTGTGTGTGTCCCCCTATCAACTCCTAAACGGCTGCAGCAATCGAAACCAAATTTAGTATGAGTAAAGATTTATACCGGAATATCTCACGCCCTTTTTTGATAATGATGTCAGCGCTACCAACTGCTGAAAAAACGCACTAGAAATTTGAGCTCCACGTTGGATATTTTGGAAGGTATGCATGGGAGCTATTCCAAAATTGGCACACATGTAGATAATACTATTTCAGATTAATTTCCAGGAGGCCATATATGGCAGTGTTGCCAAAATAATGTTAAGCCTTCGGATAGGTCCAATTTTTAAATGCATATAACTTCTACACTATCAATTGGATTTCAACCAAATTTTGAAGGTAATATGTGTACATAAACAGACATGACTGAGAGTATTCTCAAGAGCCACCAAGGCTGCCAACTGTTATTAATTGCTCTCCCTATTTTCTTTTTCCAAATACCAATATATCTGAAAGTATGCAAGCCGACAGCTTTAAACTATGCACACTTATAGTACCTGACATTTTAGATTAATTTGGAGTAACTCGTATACTTCAGTTCTACCAACATGATTCTAAGCCTGCTGATAGGACCAATTTTAAAATACATGTAACTTCTATACTATCAGTTGGATTTCAACCAAGTTTCGTATGTGCTATGTGTAACATAACAGATATGACTCTCGGTATTCTTAAGAGCAATAAGGGCTGCCAACTGTTAATAAATGCTGTCTATATTTTGTTTACCCTAATATCAATATATCAGAAAGTATGCAAGCCAACAGCTCTATACATTGCACACGTATAGCACCTGACATTCATGATTAATTTGGAGTAATTAATATAAGTCAGTGCTGCCAACATGATTCTATGCCTGCTGATAGGTCCAATTTTAAAATACATGTAACTTCTATACTAACAAATGGATTTCATCCAAAATTGGCACAACAAGATATCATAATATTTCAGATTATTTCTAACCAGCAGACGCATGACATTGTTGCCAACATGCTTTTACGCGTGCTGATAGATCCAATGTCTAACTACATGTAACGTCCATTGGACTTCAACCAAATTTTGTATTCTATATCTTAAGGGATGGAACTAAGAATATATTCAGTCACCAGGGCTGCCAACTGCAGTGCTCTATTAGGCTACATTATACCAGGAATATTTCGAACCAATTAGACATTTCGATATTACCAACGTAATTTCATCATTATTTTAGACAGGTTCATATACTGTAGATTAATCATTGGCATGAAAAGTAGGCACTTTAGTTCGTTACGGAACTTCTTGTTATATAATAGAGAAGGGATATAATAGACCTTCCGTACCATACCCGCACGTGTAAATCGCGTGAAAAAATTCTCGAGTACCCCTTAAGCGCATTGTAGGCCTATGTATTGAATATTTCAGCGTTGGATCCGTTAAAACCTTATAGCCATTTGCAAACCTTCACAGTAATGTAATAAATGGAATTGCCTTGCGTCTTACAGAAATAGATGGACCTCTGAGATTCAGTTGCCATGGTTACCGGCATGCATTCTTTCATTAATTTAAGTGAAATTAGTTTTCTGGGAATATCTCAAAAACTGTTGGTTTTAGGGCCTTAAAAAGTGGTTTTCGGGGTCCCTTCCTGGGTTTCGTTTCTCACATTGAGGGGCTGAAAATGAGCTTTGTCTCACCCTTCTACTCCCATTTCAGCATGTATTTTAAGGGGGTTGGGCCCCTTTTATGAGAGGTACGGAGAAGAGTTCAACAATGATTAGTGTCGTGCCTCTGATGGATATCTGTATCAAATTTTACGTTGATCCACTCAGCCGTTCTCGAGTTATAAGGACACAAAAAATTGTCCATAGACAGACAGACAAAAAAAATATTTTTGCGCGCATCCGTCATAAAACAGTCTGAAACGCGCAATTATCGCAAATTTCCGTGGAAATTCAGAAAAACAGACAAACTTTATTTTTATATAGATAGATACTGTATATATATATACACCGGGTCATCCATATATCGTGTCTCCACAACTAAGGTGGGGCACAGCTCGGCCGATACAAACGGCATTGTGAGACCTTGCATTATTATTAGTAGTAGTAGTATTCATCGGCTTATTTATTTATTTGTCGAAATTTGTATCTAAAATTTATGGAGAAATTTTATGGTGGAGAAGTGCAAGCCCCGCATACACGACAGTGTCTTCATCTCCGTTTGTATATAGCCCATTTTAAACAATTTTGCATACGGTATATATTATAAAGCAGTTATTGCCGCAGACCACTTCTTTCCCCACTCACAAACGCTGCTCTGGCAGGTATGAAGCAATAGCTTATCGACCAAGCGGAACCCCACTCCAGCTACGGTGACACGATATATGGATGCTCCTGTAATATACAGGACAATTCATTGTGTGTTTAAAACATTCGGTGATAATATCAGAGATCAAAACGAAAGAAAAAAGAGGGTACAGTATAAAGAAATTGCCATCATTGACCGTCATAATAATTTCCATCCACTATAGTACATTTTCGGGATCGTTTTGTAAAGCTTCTGGAAATTCTCACCAAAGTTTTCTTCAGAAACCAATCACAAAAACACTGCCAAAAGTTTTCTATTGTCGTCATGTCCGAAAGAAGTACGCCTTCCAGAACTCTCACACCAATATAATGCCAGCATGTGTCACACTCGTTATATCATGACCAGAATTTAGCTTGTTTATGTCCAACCTCACCGAGGCTCATACTCTGTCGTCCTATTTTGATAGCGTTTGATCCATTCATTAACACATTTTCTGCTCACAGCTTTCATCCTGTATAAATTACTCGCATCAACATTTATTGCGTCTCTGTCACCATTATCACCAGATTGCTACAGAACTTGATGTTCACTCGTTGCTCCATTATAAGTGATATTTACCCAAGTTCCCCATAATACATTGTACGGTTTATTGACATTTTTAGGCACACCACTCAGTCCTAGTTAACCAGAAAGAATGAATGTGGCGATGCCATGCCCGTTAAATTGCTTACTGCGACCGCGACAAGTTTGAAGTTCGGAGGTTCGTAACCCGGTAATGACAGAGGTTATCCTGAGTGTTGTTTTCCCCGTGTTTTTCCATACTCCTTCCAGGCAAAAGCCGAGACGGTACCTCATTTGAAATCCCAGGGTACCTTCCCCGTTTCCGTCCTTAAAATTTAAAGTTACACATATTACTAGAATCACCTTGGAAACACAGCTTATCAGATATATTACACACTCACCCAAGCACACGGCGATATAACCTAGATGTCCTAAGTTCCTAAAACAAAATAACAACATCCAGGAGGGGATTTAGTGAGAGGAAAAGTGTGTGAGATAGAGTCCTCTAATATTTTGATACCGCGTACTTGACTTGTGGTGGATAGTATCGGCATCAGACAGATTTCACACACATCTAAGTACACGGGGCTGATGACTACGATGTGTTAAACCCCAAGATGGAACAACACAAATGGAAAATTGGTTGCAGAACTACCCTGCGCAGTCCACTCTGCACACGTCTGAACCATCTGGCCTCATTCAATCGAAAGAGAGCTAGTGCCCAAGGGGGGATCTGGCGAGAACCACAAGACATCACCAGATTAGATCTAAAATTGCAACCGCTCTTACTCAGAGAGGGCACGAGGTCAGCAAAGAGGTAGCCTCGATGGAGGAAGTCATCGAGGGGTTGATATCATTGCTGTAGACTGGCAGAACGTCTGTGTGTTATTGAAGACGGAACATGAAAATCTAAAAGGGGTGACCAGTGCAATAACTGTGTAATAATAACTACTGTAACAATAATAATAATAATAATAGTTATAATACTTATAACAATAATCTTATTATATAATACGCTGAGGTGTATGTTTCATAAGACTCAAGCTGCTAAACCAGAGGGAGTAAGAAGGTGTGGTTTGTACTAAAATCTTCCAAATTGTGTCAATAGTAAGTTACAGGAAAATTCTTGCATTTCTTGAAACGTCAACGGAAATATATGTATTTGTTTACAAAGTGCTTTTAAACAAATAAACAAGAGGATAGCCCCTGCCAGAACTGTATTGCGTCCAGCCCGCATAGCACTAGTGCCAAGTGGATAGTCTGTACACATGGGGCGCACACAACCCATTATGCGCGAGTTCTCGCACCGGTTCGCTAGTAATAATAATAAGAGGGCTTGTGCGAAAATTCTCGAATGTGTATAAACCACCCGCCCAGCTTTACTGTTATGCGGAATCGAGGCGACACAATTCTGACGGGACTGTCATCTTGTTTATTTGTTTAAGCGCACTTCATAAACAAATAAATATATTTCTGTCAACTTTTTGACAAATACAAGATTTTTCTTGTAGGCTTACTATCTAGAAGATTTGGAAGATTTTGGTACAAAACGCACCTTCTAACTCCCTCTGGTTTAAGAGCTTGAGTTTTGTGAAACATACACCTTAGAGTTTTAATACTGTATATGATAATAATAGACTAATAATAATAATAATAATAATAATCATGGCTGACTAAGAGAAATCTAAATCTTTCTCTCTCAATGAAAGCTAAGAACAACTGGCTGCTTGAAGTTAAAACAGACTCCGAGGAAGTAGACATCTCAAGTGATACGGTAGATGACAGGATAAAATTCACGCATCTGGTTAACAATCATCAATATTTACAAACGTGAAATCCAAGAAAACCCCTCGGGGGATAAGAATACAAGATTAGCTGGATAGTTTTACTCGCACTCCTTAGACGGGCATTTTGATTCCATTAATAGAAAGGTCATGTCATGATGATGATGATGATGATGATGATGATAATTGTTGTTTTAAGGGGTCTAACATCTAGGTTATCGGCCCCTAATGGTCTGGATGATAGCTTAAATGACAATGAAATGGAAACCAGAACGAAAATTAAGTGAAACGGTAAATACTTACAAAAAAGAACTCAGATTGAAACTGCGCACAAAATGGAGAGCGGTAATACTTACAAATGGGAGTTTAGAACGAAAATACTCACAAAAGGAATAGATTGAAAAATACACACAACATGTAGGTTAGGTTCAAAATACGTACAAAATGCAATGTTAGAGTCGAAATACTTACAAAATGCAACTGATGTTCAAAAGACTTACAAAATGCAAATGAGATTGAAAATACGTACAAAATGGAATTGAGGTTCAAACTACTTACAAAATACAATTGAAATTGAAAATACACAATGCAATTCACATTGAAAAACTCCCATTTCAGATCCAAAATACTCACAAAGCGCAATTGATATTCAAAATGCTTACATAATGCAATTGAAATTGAAAATGCTTACAAAATGCACGGTAGATTCAAACTACTCATTTGGATGGACAATACTTACAAAATGCAATTTAGATTGAAAATACTTACAAAATGTAATTTAGATTCCGAATACCCACAAAATGCAATTGTGAATCAGAATACTTGCAAAAAGCGCACCATACAAAATGCAATTTATATTGAAAATACTTGCAAAAAGCGGTTTAGGTTGAAAATACTCACAAAATTCATTTGAAATTCAAAATACTCACAAAAGTTCCATCCTCTATATTGAAAGACTTACTAAAAATCAATTTCGATTGTCAATCCTTACAAAATGCAATTGAGGTTGAAAACACTCGCAAAATGCAATTTAGATCGAAACAACTTACAAAATGCAACGTAGATTGCAAATACCTGCAAAATGGAGTGTAGATGAAAAATGAAAAAAAAAAGATCACTAAAGGGAATTTAGATACATGGGGATCCAATTAACAAAAACAGTGCGGGAATCTTAAAGAGAAAATGATATATAATGAAAAGTAAACAAGAGACCTGACCCCTCGAAGAAGAAGGGATCAGGAAAGAAGAGACAAGGGCCAATTAAGGCGGGAAAGTTGAAGACAATCTAGGCCTCGGATACCCTAATACCGTCGGGGTCGGAAAAGAACAAGGATTGACCAAGGGAGGTCGACAGGAAAGAAGACGGAGTAAGTGGAAGCAATGCCAGACTCAGCTGGGGTCCCAAGGTCGCCGACCAACGTCCCAATGGATGTGAGCCCCTGGGGGAAGAAAGGTCATGTGGGAGACCTTAAAAGGATATGGTATACCATGTGAAATAGTTAACATCACACGAGAGATGGATTCTGGTTATGAATGTCAAGTCCTGCATGAGGGTCAGCTATCCAAGCCATTGACCATCCAGACTGTAGTACGACAAGGATGTGTACTTTCTCCCACCCTGTTCCTGATTGTTCATGGGGAGAGGAAGGAAGAGAGGGATACAGTGGGGCCTTTGAGACAGGATGGAGGATGTTGATTTTGCTGATGACATCTGTATGCTAGCACAGCGCTTCAGAGGCATAGAGGGAAAACTGGCAAATTTAGAACTTGAAGCTGCTATGGTTGGACTTAAGAAAAATTCAACGAAGAGAAAAGAACTGAGAGTGAACCCAGCAGTACAGAATGGCCTCACTGTGTGAGGAGTAGATGTAGAACAGGTGGATACATTTGCTCACTTGGGAAGTGTGGTAACGAGAAGTGGAGGGGTTGAGGAGGACGTCAAGAGCAGAATAAGAAAGGCAAATGGGGCTTTTGTACAACACTATGCAGTCTGGAAAAACCGTAACATATCCTAGAAGCCGAAAATCAGACTTTTTAATACCAATGTGAAAGCTGTCATATTGTATGCATGTGAAACATGGAAAGTTACCAATCATATTAGCCACCAACTTCAAGTATTCATCAATCGTTGTCTGGGTAGAGGGTATACGATGTCCAGATACAATCCCAATCGAAGAGCTGTGGCAAAAGGCTAACCAACAATCTATAGAAGTCCAAATTAAACGGAGGAAATGGGGCTGGATTGGGCATAATCTGCGGAAACAGGATGATGCAGTAGTAAGGGGAGTTTAGGACTGGACTCCTCAAGGGGCTCGGAGACGAGGAAGATCAAGGAAGACCTGGAAACGCACCATTGAAGAGGAGGCCAGGAAACCTGGAAAGATTTAGAGGGAAGTGAAGAACTAGGCAGCTAACCGAGCCCGACGTAAATCATTCTTGGATGCTCTATGCTCCGCACGGAGCGAAAGGAATTAAGTAAATCTTAGACGAGCATAATGATGCGAAATCACAATAATAATAATATTAACAATTATAAGGTAATTTAAATGATTTTAGTTGGTCAACACGGGTATACCCTATTGCAATGGGTGATATTCCCTAAAATAATATATGAGATTAATAAATTCACCATTTCTCAGGTGTAGGGAAGTTATTAGTTATTGTTTTAAGGGGTAGAACAGCGAGGTCATCTGCCCCTATAGGTTAAGACAATAATACTCTTTACTATTGGGAAAAATCGGGTTGACTGACTGAAAAGCATTTAAATTTTGATTACTAATGCAACACTGAGGAATGACTTCCAACGCGATAGTAATAATAATATTGATAATAATAATAATAATAATAATAATAATAATAATAATAATAATAATGATAATATAAATAATAATAATAATAATAATAATAATAATAATAATAATAATAATAAAGGGTCTATGACTTACCATCTACAGTAACTAAGAATGTGTACAACAAAAGATCTACCTAGGTATATGCCTGAATGCAAAACTCAAGCACTACTCCACGGTCATCCGGCCAGAAGCTTTGTAGGCAGCGGAATGTCTCGCTATGAATAAAATCCGCATAATGGAAAAACTGGAGACCAAGGAAAGGAAGATTTTGAGGAAAATCCTGGGTCCTGTCAAGGAACACGGCGAGTTCCGAAGACGCCATAATCAAGAGTTGTACACACATGTAGAGAAAATAACTGATGTGACGAGGAAAACGAGGATTTCTTTCTATGGACATATAACCCGAATTAAATCAACACGGCTATCCAACCGAAGTTTTGCTTTTCTCAATGAGAAACAGACAAATGGGACCCGGTTCAGTGAAGTAGAGAAAAATCTGTTGGATATTGGGATAACGTGTGAAAATATCCAGGAGCGTGGCCCACTTAGGGAAAAACTTCAAGAACATCGGAGTTTTCAAGCTAATCCGAAACTAAAGACCGGGAAGGTGCGGACAACGGAGAGAAATGTGCAACATCGATTACGAATGAAAGAGTACTGGGCCAACATTAAAATGAAGAAGATACAGTTGATATGACGTGGTCCTTAGTTGGCCGTAACGAAGTAAGAAGAAGAATGGGTGCCATATTCCTAAGTGTTGGCTACATCGTGGTCATGTAGCTCCATGTAGTTGCGTAATATGTCTGATAAAAATCTGTGCTCTTGTCATGACTGTAATAGTGTGTGTGTGTGCATTTGTTTGTAATTGGGTCTGGAAAACAGTACTAGGTGGCCGTGGACTTACGTTAGGTACCATCCTTACATTTGGCAAGAAAGGAACTGGGAAATCACTTCTAGAATGGCAGAGGTGGGAATCCAACTCACTCTTTACTCAACTATGCACAAGATGCTGAGTGGAGACAGCTCCAGTCCACATACCAGAAATAAATGTCATGACATATCCATGAATCAATTTCTGAACTGCATGGATGCAGCCAATTATACTAACCACTGCACAACGATGCAGTATTTAATGTCACCATACCTATGCAGAATTAAATTACTGTATGCCGCGAAATAAAATTGGTTGTCTCCCAAGTTGGAAGACCGACTAACAATATTGAGCCATCCAATCAGGCACATTTGTGTATCCTACTCGTTATTTTTTATTTTTATTTTTTGTCGTGTGGCCAGGTGCAGGTCTTTCTAGTCGACGCCCGTGGGCGAGCTGCGCGTCGGGATGAGAGATTGAATGGATTAAGATTAATTAAACTGGGCGAGGATGTGGAAGGAAGCGACCGTGGCCTTTCAGAAGGTACTGTCCCAGCATTTGTCTGGTGTTGAAATGGGAAACCGCGGAAAACCATTTCAAGAACGGCCAACGGTGGGGCTCGAACCCACGCGTCTACCGCGTCAGCAGAGAGCTTGGCTCCGTGACGTAACGCTGCGCTTTAGCGAGCGCAGCCACTGCTGTCGGTATATCCTAGTCGTGTAGAGTACAGTTGGTATATGGTGAGGCTTCAAGGTTGTGGTACAGTATGAGTGGTGGGGAGCTTGAGCGATGAAGGAAACACCCTCACTTACCTGCACCGAACTAAAGACGATTGCATGCACAGATTTTAAGCATTAACACGCGATGTTAACAGCAGGGCGGATGACGAGTGATTGCTGTGGCTTTTCTCCCTCCGCTGAAACGTGGCTCGTGATAAACTGCCCATAACGGTCAGCTTGTCCTTGATGCCTCACCATAAACTAACCATACTATAACTTTTCTGCACATGTTCAATTACTTATCGTAATTGCAGAGACTTTATAATCCTCTAGAAACAGACTGTATTGCCCAAAAGCTCTTGACAACTGAATTAAATACTTCAATTAAAAGTTTCATGATTCGTTTCCGAGCCTATTAACTCTCGTCGTGAGGTAAACTCGAGAGGAACTGGCTGGCGTGGCGTGGGTGTCATACGCCCATCAGTTACTTCTCGTGAACGGTAAATTAAAGATTTCACCCCCTTCCTCCAGCTGTCTTTCAGACCCGTCCGCTAACAACACTAAAATGCCATCAAATATAAATCCAGCTCCTCTTACACAGAATTAATCAATGGGCCCCCAGGTGAAATATGAAAGACTTTTAAAGGGATGTATTTCACTGAAAGCAAGGACCTGACAGTCACGATTTTACGATTGAGTTCTAAGCAATAACCAGACGAGGGTGGGAAGAGTCGACTCTTGTTCGTTTCCCTAATGATTTTGTATATCATTGTCCAGGGATATTTTAGTATAGCATTACTAGTCCTCAACTATTCGTTCAAATCAAACAGTGAAATGTTTCTACCTACTTCATGGCACTGTGGAAGTCGTCCCAGTACTTTTACGTAATTGGCCACAACAAGCGTTCGAAATTTTTCTCACCTACATTTTAATTGATTAATAAATGGATATTCTAGCTGGCAGCCAGTTTGACGTTAGCTTCTCCTCATGGGTCACCAATTTGTTGTCCTCGTAGCCAAGTGCGTTATTTCACTCACCACGACTGTGATTGAGTGTTGCAGCAAGTTCAGAGAGCAGATGTTTGAATCCAGGAGCTGACAATGGCTATCCTGAGTGTAGCATTCCCGGATTTTCCACACTTTTTCCAGGTGAATGCCGAAATAGTACCTTATTTTAAGTACCGGTGCGCCTGCCCCATTTCGACCATAATAATAGTGATATAGTGTTACATAAATAACACTACCACCGTCACCATAGAAACACAGGTTATCAGGCAAATTCAACACACACCCAAGAACAGGTCGCCAGGAAATGTTCTCCACAGTGACTGCTGACTTCTGCTACAGCTAGCATCAGCAGTTTAGTTGGCAGCACGGTGTCCTTGACAGGGTGAATCCCACACATGAGGGCTGTAGGCTGTTGAAATCGTGAGTGTGTATTGCAATAAGCGAGCGTGTGTGTCATCAGCACTTCCAGCATCTGTTATGAATAGCTGTGGTGATTACAAAGTTTACTGTTTGTTTGCTTGTTTGTTTGTTTAGATACAAGCGACAGTAGTGCTGCCAACGTAACTACTGATGCTAGTTCTCACAGACTCATGTAGGCACTGAGGAGAACATTTCCTGGCATTGAACTGATGATCAATAATACGTTCCAAGCACCTAAAAAGAATGAACAACAACAACAACAACAACAACAACAACAGCGATGTTGGTTTGTACGTAATTCTCTAGTGGGAATACGATAAAGTAGATATTAATTAGTTCATTAATTACTCAATTTATTTATTTATATATTATTTATTTATGTATTTATTTATTTATTTACTTATTTAACTATTCATTTATTTATTTACTTTATGTTATCTGACTGTAAAGCATTCTTTAAGAAATGGCAATGTTGGACCATTCTCTTTCCTGGGACATTTCCAATGATAATCAGTTCCTCTAAACTATCCGTCCCACGACGCATTATGTGCCCAAAGAATATTATCACTCTTTGTTCACATATTGATGATAATTGATACAAGGATTCGACCTCCCCAGGCGACACTGGAGGATCATCAACCGGATTCGAACTGGACAAGACAGATGTGGTTACCTACTGCACAAATGGGGATGGGCTAGCTCTGCAAATTGTGACTGTGGTGCCTCCTTACAGACAATCCTTCACATTGTTGCTGACTGTCCTCTTCGAGCTTTCGAAGGAACGATAATAGACGTCCACCATACATCGAAGGGAGCAGTAGAATGGGTCAAACAACTAGACCTAGAATTATAAAATTGTACGAGCTTGTGACTGCACATTTGTCCATTCATTTTGTATATATATATGTAAAATCCATCTACATGCATTCTTCATACGATAAATAATAATAAAATCTAGATTTGAGGTGGAGCTCTTTAATAATGGACTTTGAGGTTTGCAATGCCATCCAAGATATACGCAGCATCCCTCGCCAGTACCAAATTTCAAAAGAATCAATCTTTTTCTGGTCTACAGCATGAAGTGTCGAGGCTCCATACAGATATACTGAAAATACTAAGCTGTGTAGTAACATTTTCTTTATAGATAACGAGATGGAGTGATCTTTCCATAAATGGGACATATTTTTCTTTACATTTTTGGCCATAGCAGTTCCCATCATAATTTTGATAGCACAGCTTCATGGGTCAGAAATGACTGAACCGAGGTCCAACATGAGCTAACATGGAATTCCTTCAAGGTACCGGTATCAGGATTGGCTAATTTCCCCGCTCTATCAATGACCATAATTTTGATCATATTGATATTAATCTGCAGTGCTTGATCAGCACTCACGATTTTGACACAAGTAGGAGATCGGTCGTGTTGATCTCATTAATAGCTATAAGCGCAATATCATCTGCAGAACGAAGTTTGGATATTTTCCTTAACATGTAGAATGTGAAAAAAAAAAACATTTAGTTGCGTTTTAGTTGGTCTGATATAGCAATTTAAAAGAGAAAGAGAAGAGAATCTAGTCATCCCTGAAGCCCTACAAGGAGTGTTAACTGTTAGGCTTTCTTAAAATACGTTGCCTTTATTCTGAACTCTGGTTTACAACCATGCTGTGTTTCATGTCTCGCCCCAATCTCCCCTCATATCTCGCTACATGCCTGGAATCTCTCTGGTCACGCATTGTTCCTTTCTCATGTCATGTAATCCCATTGCTTTCTGCGGCTAAATATATTTTATTTTCTCGTTATATACGTTTTATAGGAACGAATAAAAATGTAAGACAAGAATTCGCCCTACGGTAGAATTCTACAAACAACATTGCATGTGTAAATATTCTTTTATAGCATAGAGAAAGGTGTTGCATTTCATATTCAAAGTGATATTCTTATCGTCAAGTAGAGTTGTAAGCCTATATCTTGAGATAATTTAATAGGACTGCTGTTGAATTTACAACTACTAGGGTGAACCCGTTGAAAGTCAACGGAATACTAAGTCCCTGGGTCGGTAAAACTGCAGTGGCTAAATCAGACTCCAGAAATTAACGTATAGACTGAAGTGTGTAGTAACTAATTGTAGAGACATTTAGGTTCAATGTCTCTTAAATCTAGTGATGTTAGAGTACCTTCCTAAATATAACATTTATTGTCCTATGGCCCGCCGGCACTATTTGTACTTTCAAACTGTCAAATGATCGAACTCGAGACATTGCTACGTACAGCTGGTCATGGCTAAATACAGGCTGGGGTAAATATACACCAACACGGTCTAAAGTCGAGCTTTGTTAATTGTCATACTGAATGCAAGGCGAATAGGAAACTGGCGTCACTCAAGCACCTTTGAAGAAGACCGTGTCTGCCACTAAATTTTACAGCTTCAGAATATTTGAGCGTGAGGGTGATAATTCTTATCTTTTGTTATTTCGCAATCTTCTCAATCAGTTTCTGGTTGATATGTATGCAAAGATTGAGACAGAGAGACTACTTTGGATTCGCATCAATCAGAAAAAGTTCAGAAGTGAGGAATATGTGCACTTGAAGGACGCAATGAGTAAAGCTCACAGCCGTTTGTCATACATTGGTAAAATGGTCGTGTTGCCATTGACTTACACTGGAGGCCCGCGCTATATGCATGAACGCACTCAGGATGCTATGACTTACGTGCGCCATTTTGGACGTGGATCTTTTTATAAACCAAACCGGAGAAGATGGGCATCCCAAATATCGCAGGCAGCCCAATTCGGAGAGTGGGGTTTCTATTATCAAAAAGGGAGTGGAAATTGACAATAGCTGGGTTGTACCATATAACCCCGTACTATCTCGCACCTTCAGCTCATATCAAAGTTGAGTACTGCAACTCTGTAAAGTCAATAACATACATTTGCAAGTATGTTAACAAAGATTCCGACCAAGCTACTGTACCCGATACCTAGTTGAGGATATCGGCTACGCCAGCAGACATTAAGCCGTAGTTGAGGGTTTGAGAAGAGTTAAGGAAAGATAGCGCCCAGATCGAGTCAAGAGGAATGTCAGGATGACGTAGTAGGTCTAGGATCAAGAAGGCACTGACATCTGTAAGAAGATGGAATTATGGATAGAATTATGATGCTTTATTAAGATCTGTATGGAATATGGTATTTAAACATCTTAGAAGAGAAGATATAACATGCATTATATGTGGAAATAATTTTAAGGAAGTTAGATAACCCTTAAGTTATTTTATAACGGAATAGCCGAGATGATGAGGGTTCGAGATTATAATTGTGACGCGAGAGCATAGTGGTGGGGTGAACGCCACGTGTCTGCGCCAGGCAGATAAGGAAGAAGACAGTGCGGACACATTCAGTGGAGCTCTGTCAGCCGAGCAAGCAGGGTCGAGCTCAGTAGCGCAAGCCAAACGCATGGTGAAGGTCGCGTAGCGAACCGAAACTGTCACGGCAAAGTGTAGGCGACAGTTTCAACATCACCGAGCAGCGAACGACAAGCAGGTCATTGATCCAGGCGGACTTGCCGAGCAAGCAAGCATAGACGGCCGGGATGTTAAAACAGCATTGCGAGTAGTTGGAGAACTTTATTCTAAGCTGCATTTCAACGCAGTCTGAACACAGTTTTTCTGAATAACATTACGACGATGCATTTCATAACGCATTCCAAGTAACATTAACAATTTCAAGCAAACGGAATGTTGTAAGCATATGCACTGATGAACATTAGCTCGTGCATTAATGAAGTTATTTCTTATGCAGTTTTACAAATTACCGAGTATGAACACAACTACAGGGTGTTTCATAAACTTAGACACTCTCATATAAAATTTTATTTTACGAAAGTGAGACTTAACAGTCATTGGAGATTGAACTTTCAACACTCAAACTGAACATTTAATGGAACAGTGGCGTAACGTAGAAGAGGAATAGGGGGTCCGCTGTTTCCATGAACTTTTTCGTGAGGATTTGGACAATATCCGCTATGGATAACCAGAAGTTTATCATGTCGGAGTAAACGCAGACAGAGACGCGATGGCACCACGGAGCGATGGATTCGATTCCTGACGAGGAGGAGGTCTACCAGCTGATTCACTTGGGATTTTGAAGGCAATCGTCATTGCATGGATGGAATGATATTCACGTCGATCTTTCGAGAAATTCATTACGTAGGGAAAATCGACGATCTTGGAAATTTAATAACAGCTGATTATGAAAAGGTACTGTAAGAGTCATAACTACCTGATACGATTATTTTCATGAATACTGGGCACACATATATATTTTTCTAATAGGAGTGATACGATTATTTAGACATGGTTTGACTTTATATGCTTCGAATTTTTGCTAGAATATGGCGTGACCATATGATATGGCAGGCATCATTATACGAAATTCTCACCATTGGTTGGCTTTATTAAGCAGATGTTTGGTCTTTTAGACATTTTTCCAGCAAGGATATTTTTCATGAATAGTTTTTTTTGTGTAACGAGTATTTCGAACTCGTGATCTGCAATTGATTATCTAAAATTACTTCGTCAGTTCATTGCATACTAGCGAGTGTGTATTATTCATCAGTAGGGATTTTTTTCCATTGGATTGTTTGGAGATATTAAGATGTTATTCACTTTAGTGAATGTATATCGCTTTTATATGACAACTAGAGACTTGTTGATTCCTATCTGGTACATTCACTCATATAGTCTTCGAGATGGGGTCTTTCGTATTTATACGATTGTATGGTGGTTACTCATCTTACCCATCGCTTAGGGCACTATCATGATTATTCGACGGGGCGAGGTCTTTCGTATTTATACGATTGTACGGTGGTTACTCATCTTACTTGCCATTGAGGGACTCATTTTTATCATCCGAGTGTACATGAGATTGTAAGTGAATCAAACAAGGAACTACTAGTCACATATCAGTCGAACTTTTGTTAAATAAAGTAACGATAAATGTCAGCAGAGTTACGTTTAGTAATTCTTGTTTGCCAATCCAATATTTTGTTGCTATACTCTTTTGAGAGTAATTTCAGTTTAACAGATGTTACAGCTGATGCTTTTGATGATTTTTATAATTGTGTTTGATACCTTTGAGAAGGATTTAAAGTAATTGAATCTTGTAAGATGAATCATTAATGGTCAGATTTATTTTAAGGCAGATCAGTATTGCAGATTTTGATATGAGAGATTATAGCACATTGGTGTTTTCCTGTGATGTGAATTATGAGAATTGTAAGAGAATTTATGCTATTTGAAAGCAAATCTTGAATTCCTAAGGTAATATTTTTTTCCAATTTTTAAGAAGTTGTCTAGATGTGATCAGATTAATTACAGTTATTGGAGATTGTGTGCGTTGATAACTTGAAGCCAGTTATATTTTTTGTAGATCATGCAACATGGTTAGGTGAAGTTTGTGATAGGCATTTTGTGGAAGTTGCCAAGTGATAGTTGCAATGATGCTAATGCATTTTGAAGCAGACATGAGGTTGTTGAACCCAGTCTAGCGTAATTGTTGAGATTCATGCTGTATGTGCTGAATATTTATGGAGTTTTTGTGGAATAATTGTTGTATTCAAATGTGATATTTGAAGAATTGGTGAAATATAATGTAGTTGTGGATAGTCAGATCCAACGTGATGTCGTGAAGGCAATAATATTTTTGGCATGAAAATTAAATACGAGATATAACTTGGAAGTGATAAAACTGTAAGACAACGTTCTATAACCCATATTAAACAATTTGTTAGGAAATTAAACAAATAAATAAAGTTGATAAGACAAGATTTTCTGAGAATAATAATTAATGAAATGATAATCTGAAAATTAAGCATATTAATGATCTGACGTAATGAAATAAAAATCAGAATGACTAGATGAAATAATAAGAATCTAAATAACCAGAAGAATGAAATTTAAATAAATTGATAAATTAAATTTTGGAATAAATCAACGAATTAAATAGATGGATGAATTAAAGATTGAATAAATAAACTGATTTAAATAAATTAATAGATGATTGGATAGATGATGAATAACTGAATTAGAAGGTGATAATTAACTAAAGAAGCTGATGATTAATGAATTTATATGGAATTAAAATAAATTTAATCGAGATTTAATTTGAGGAATTGCAACTTGAGTTGAGGAATTAAACAATTTGTATTGATGATTTAAGATGATTTAATCTGAAGTAGATGATAAAATAAGAGTGTGTGAATAATTAGAAAGCATAATGAAGTGATGATAATAATAATTTTGATTTAAATGATTTAATGGTGATGAGTTAATGATTCTGACAGGAATATGTTGAATTTTGAAATGAGAATTAATGTGAGAAATATTTAATTTTGATGATGATGATAATGATGACCAATGAGAAGTGAATTTTCTGTAATTCACAAACAAGTAATTATGAATGACAATGTAAATAGTGTAAATTAATTATTCGATGTTTAGGAGCATTTTACTAACGTGTTCAACATTTAAATTATGCCATGCAAGCCATAAATTACGTGATGTTTAAAATATGTGACTATAATATGTGTATGTTTAGACAGATTAATAACTTTTTCAAATCCACATTTATGATGTTAAATTAAAGAGAATTAGGTCTCAGGTATCACAAATGTCAGTGACGAAAGACATAGTGCTACAGTGATCCTGAGAACCCAAGAGAACTTTAGAGATTTTTCTGTTTTATGTGGATGAAATATTTTTGATTAGAAAAGAGATAGTTCGATTTTTGGACAATGACAATTTAACGTTGGCATTCGACCATACTCTCAGGTAGGAGGTATATTTAAAATGTCTGTCTGACTATCAAAGTAAAATAAATTTGTTTTTATCTTAGTTGTGATCTGATGATGGTGTGATTTTCCTTTTTCTTTCCTTGTCTTGAGTAAGGCTTAACCGGAAAGGAAGTGGTTTGCTAGGAGTTCAGTTGATGGCGCCCATTTATATTTGCATTATTTCTATTAAACTTAAGCCCGTAACGACCCTAGAGATACTTTGTCTCGTGTTACCCACTGCTTTTTCGATAACTCAGCTGAATTTCCGACACATTCCTTATTTGACTAGAGGTTCATTTAACTCCGCTCTGTCCTGGAACTCCAGGAATGCGATGTAATAGCAGATGGGTCATCGCATCCCCAGGACGAACGGGTACAGAGAGAGAGAGGGAGAATTGGCTTTATCCAACTTGTGGGGCTTCGATTTTGTTTATTCTATGGAATCACATCAGATTTAGATTACTGAGAGATTGATCTCAAGTTCATTTAATTGTGTTATAAAATTTATTAAACTTAGTCAGACAATATACTTGTGTGCCCATTCCAGTGTTCATGTTAATCGTATTAGTATTATATCATGTTAGTTATAAGACTTTTTTCCTATACCCAAGTGAATGCAGGAATTGAGACATTGTGATGTGTTGTTGTCTAACGTCTCTGAATAAAACGTATATTGAAAATATAATTATGTTGCCGGAAGATTTAGCTAAGGTTTTAGGAGAGTTACAGACGGGTATGTCTGGTATTGCAGAAACTATTTCTAAAATGGAAACGGAAGTTAAAGAACAGATAAATAATTCAGAAGCTAGATTAGAAGCTAGGTGTAAAGAAAATGAGCAAGCATTACAGACTAGTACTGAAGAAATTTTAAAATCATTACAGATTAATAACGAAGCTAATGTAAAATTATTACAGTCAACTAGTGAAGATAATTTAAAGTCATTAGAGACTAGGCTACAGTCAAATAGTGAAGATAACTTAAAGTCATTAGAGACAAGATTACAGTCAAATAGCAAAGATGAGTTGATGTTATTAGAGACTAGGTTACAGTCAAATAGTGAAGACAATTTTAAATCATTAGAAGAAAAATTACAGTCAAATAGTGAGGACAATTTTAAGTCATTGGAAGAGAAATTACAAGCTCGTAGTGAAGAAACTAACAATGAGTTAGAAAACAAGTTAACTAGATTAGAGAACAAATTAACTTTAAAGAATAATGAGATGCTTAAAACTTTACAATTAGATATAATTGCAGTAAATATGAAAGGAGAGGAAAATATTCAAATATTAAGAAAGAATATTATTGAATTAGAAAGTAGAGGAGAAGAAAACATTTTTACTTTAAGAACAGACGTTATGTCCATACAGAAAGACATTAAATCGGATGTATCGAAGTTGAGATTCGACATCGATGGTTTAGTGGCAGATGTAGGCAAAATTCAAGAGTGGTCTACCGAAGTATCTTTCGAGACTAAAATCAAAGGTCTAGAAATGAATCTAGGTAATGAGATTAAGGATTTAAAGTCATTAATTGGGACCATTAAAGAGGAAGACTTAGGAGAGGTTAATTCTAATTTAAAATCATTAGAAAATCAATTGCAGAAAGATATTAGGAAGATGGACGACGATATAGAGCAAAAGGTTAATGAAAACTTAGCTTTATTCAAAAATAGAGTCGGGGCAATCGTGGAAGAACGGTATAGTGAGGTCGATGCCGAAGCAAAAGAGAAACGTGAAGGATTAGATCATAAATTAATCGCAGGTATGGCAAACTTAGAAGCGAGGTTTACGGAGAACAAGGAAGCGATGAAGATAGATTCAACTCTATTTAGAACAGATGTTGATCTGTTAAAGGAACAAGTCGCGTCAGTAAAGAATACATGCGAAGACAAGATTGACAAGTTGAAAAACGATTTAGACGAGAGTGATAAAACGCAGAATGTTACGTCGCTAGATGAGTTGAAGACTCAGGTCAAGACCGTGGAGAAATTGGCAGAAGATAGGATAACTAAACTAGAATCCATGATTAACAGTTTCACCAGTCAGAATATAACATCAGGGGAAACATCGATAAATCAGACAGCGATAGACCGCAGTATGGGTAATCAAGAAGTTAGCATGGGAGAAGACCGTCAAACGCAACCGAATGTGACATTCGAAAGGGCAAGTTCAACCCCTCAGGATAATCCGAGTTCAAACAGGAGTACGTTGGGTACAAGCGAACGATACTCAGGTCCAGTTACCATTATAAGAAATCTGGATGACAAGCCGAGGATGTTTTCTGGAAATACAGGGGTCACACCAGTCGAATTTCTGCGAGATATTCGAGACTACATGGCGGAACATAGAGTAGTCAAAGAAAGAGAGCTAAGTATAGTCGAACGCGCCTTAGACGGGTCTGCGCTTACTTGGTTTAGAGCATTCAGAAGCAATTTTGCGAATATGGAGCAATTTGCAATAGCATTCCTAAGGAGATTTTGGAGTTCCGAGGATCAGCTGAACGTAAGAGAGGAAATGTACTCGAAGCGTTATTCTACATCACATCCGACGCATTATGCCAATTATTTTACGTTTTCGATGTGAAATGCCATGTCCTGTGGTTCGGATTCCACGTAAAACGGAGGTCCCGT
This sequence comes from Meconema thalassinum, assembly GCA_946902985.2. Lineage (NCBI taxonomy): Eukaryota > Metazoa > Arthropoda > Insecta > Orthoptera > Tettigoniidae > Meconema > Meconema thalassinum. The sequence continues at coordinate 1,806,697,208 of OX336388.2, read as the reverse complement.
GGCTTATGATCGCGAGATTAACGGTCACGTTAAAATACAAGCTTCCTTCCTTCAATTATTTTACGTCACAGCTGGCTAAATTACAGTTTCTGATTCCTCCATTGCCAGAAGAAGAGCTTTTGCAAGCTATAGCGAGACAGTTACCGATTGAGGTACAGCGATCACTCATAGCGTCGGGAGCCAACACACTTGAGCACTATGACGACATTTTACGGCGATTGGACTATACAAGCGCTCAAGTTACGCCTAGAAATACAAGAAACGACAATAGAAACACGCAAGAGGTGAATGCGGTAGTCGTAGACAACGCAGCTCAAACGGACAGAAGAGATTCCTGGGAAAACAGAAGGAACGAAGGGAATCGAGGAAACATCCGTAACGTGCGAGGAAATGATCGGTATAGAGGACCATATGAGAGGCCATACGATCAGGAAGCAAGAGATAGCCGATATAGAAATTATAACCAGAATTCCAGATATCAAGACAGGAATCGATACAACAATAGATATCGTGGTAGAAATAACTGGAGCCAAGGTCAACAGTATAATCGGAACGACAGGCAGGATGGCCGAAGAAACGATCCTAATGAAGGACGAGATAATCGTGAATACGAGAGATCGAGGTAAGAAAATAGACAGCCTAGTGCACCACTCGAGGAGACAGTCAGAGATGTCAATCGAGTAAGCACGAGTAACGAAGGAAGAAACAGACGTCAAAGTAATACAGAATCAAGATGCTAATCATTGGAAGTCAATCATCATTGTTGAGAGTCAGAAAGTACCATCATGCTGAGTAAGGGAATTGTAGAGCTATCGTGTACATGTGTTATATATATATAGAATGCCTGAGAGTGTATTTTTTTCTCAATCCTGATAAAAAAGGAGATGTACGGGAGAGATGTACCCGATACCTAGTTGAGGATATCGGCTACGCCAGCAGACATTAAGCCGTAGTTGAGGTTTCGAGAAGAGTTAAGGAAAGATTGCGCCCAGATCGAGTCAAGAGGAATGTCAGGATGACGTAGTAGGTCTAGGATCAAGAAGGCACTGACATCTGTAAGAAGATGGAATTATGGATAGAATTATGAAGCTTTATTAATATCTGTATGGAATATGGTATTTAAACATCTTAGAAGAGAAGATATAACATGCATTATATGTGGAAATAATTTTAATGAAGTTAGATAACCCTTAAGTTATTTTATAACGGAGTAGCCGAGATGATGAGGGTTCGAGATTATAATTGTGACGCGAGAGCATAGTGGTGGGGTGAACGCCACGTGTCTGCGCCAGGCAGATAAGGAAGAAGACAGTGCGGACACATTCAGTGGAGCTCTGTCAGCCGAGCAAGCAGGGTCGAGCTCAGTAGCGCAAGCCAAACGCATGGTGAAGGTCGCGTAGCGAACCGAAACTGTCACGGCAAAGTGTAGGCGACAGTTTCAACATCACCGAGCAGCGAACGACAAGCAGGTCATTGATCCAGGCGGACTTGCCGAGCAAGCAAGCATAGACGGCCGGGATGTTAAAACAGCATTGCGAGTAGTTGGAGAACTTTATTCTAAGCTGCATTTCAACGCAGTCTGAACACAGTTTTTCTGAATAACATTACGACGATGCATTTCATAACGCATTCCAAGTAACATTAACAATTTCAAGCAAACGGAATGTTGTAAGCATATGCACTGATGAACATTAGCTCGTGCATTAATGAAGTTATTTCTTATGCAGTTTTACAAATTACCGAGTATGAACACAACTACAGGGTGTTTCATAAACTTAGACACTCTCATATAAAATTTTATTTTACGAAAGTGAGACTTAACAGTCATTGGAGATTGAACTTTCAAAACTCAAACTGAACATTTAATGGAACAGTGGCGTAACGTAGAAGAGGAATAGGGGGCCCGCTGTTTCCATGAACTTTTTCGTGAGGATTTGGACAATATCCGCTATGGATAACCAGAAGTTTATCATGTCGGAGTAAACGCAGACAGAGACGCGATGGCACCACGGAGCGATGGATTCGATTCCTGACGAGGAGGAGGTCTACCAGCTGATTCACTTGGGATTTCGAAGACAATCGTCATTGCATGGATGGAATGATATTCACGCCGATCTTTCGAGAAATTCATTACGTAGGGAAAATCGACGATCTTGGAAATTTAATAACAGCTGATTATGAAAAGGTACTGTAAGAGTCATAACTACCTGATACGATTATTTTCATGAATACTGGGCACACATGTATATTTTTCTAATAGGAGTGATACGATTATTTAGTCATGGTTCGACTTTATATGCTTTTTTGCTAGAATATGGCGTGACCATATGATATGGCAGGCATCATTATACGAAATTCTCACCATTGGTTGGCTTTATTAAGCAGATGTTTGGTCTGTTAGACATTTTTCCAGCAAGGATATTTTTCATGAATAGTTTTTTTTGTGTAACGAGTATTTCGAACTCGTGATCTGCAATTGATTATCTAAAATTACTTCGTCAGTTCATTGCATACTAGCGAGTGTGTATTATTCATCAGTAGGGATTTTTTCCATTGGATTGCTTGGAGATATTAAGATGTTATTCACTTTAGTGAATGAATATCGCTTTTATATGACAACTAGAGACTTGTTGATAACTATTTGGTACATTCACTAATATAGTCTTCGAGATGGGGTCTTTCGTATTTATACGATTGTATGGTGATTACTCATCTTACCCATCGCTTAGGGCACTATCATGATTAGTCGACGGGGCGAGGTCTTTCGTATTTATACGATTGTACGGTGGTTACTCATCTTACTTGCCATTGAGGGACTCATTTTTATCATCCGAGTGTACATGAGATTGTAAATGAATCAAACAAGGAACTACTAGTCACATATCAGTCGAACATTTGTTAAATAAAGTAACGATAAATGTCAGCAGGGTTACGTTTAGTAATTCTTGTTTGCCAATCCAATATTTTGTTGCTATACTCTTTTGAGAGTAATTTCAGTTTAACAGATGTTACAGCTGATGCTTTTGATGATTTTTATAATTGTGTTTGATACCTTTGAGAAGGATTTAAAGTAATTGAATCTTGTAAGATGAATCATTAATGGTCAGATTTATTTTAAGGCAGATCAGTATTGCAGATTTTGATATGAGAGATTATAGCACATTGGTGTTTTTCTGTGATGTGAATTATGAGAATTGTAAGAGAATTTATGCTATTTGAAAGCAAATCTTGAATTACTAAGGTAATATTTTTTCCAATTGTTTAAGAAGTTGTCTAGATGTGATCAGATTAATTACAGTTATTGGAGATTGAGTGCGTTGATAATTTGAAGCCAGTTATATTTTTTGTAGATCATTCAACATGGTTAGGTGAAGTTTGTGATAGGCATTTTGTGGAAGTTGCCAAGTGATAGTTGCAATGTTGCTAATGCATTTTGAAGCAGACATGAGGTTGTTGAACCCAGTCTAGCGTAATTGTTGAGATTCATGCTGTATGTGCTGAATATTTATGGAGCTTTTGTGGAATAATTGTTGTATTCAAATGTGATATTTGAAGAATTGAGGAAATATAATGTAGTTGTGGATAGTCAGATCCAACGTGATGTCGTGAAGGCAATAATATTTTTGGCATGAAAATTAAATACGAGATATAACTTGGAAGTGATAAAACTGTAAGACAACGTTCTATAACCCATATTAAACAATTTGTTAGGAAATTAAACAAATAAATAAAGTTGATAAGACAAGATTTTCTGAGAATAATAATTAATGAAATGATAATCTGAAAATTAAGCATATTAATGATCTGACGTAATGAAATAAAAATCAGAATGACTAGATGAAATAATAAGAATCTAAATAACCAGAAGAATGAAATTTAAATAAATTGATAAATTAAATTTTGGAATAAATCAACGAATTAAATAGATGGATGAATTAAAGATTGAATAAATAAACTGATTTAAATAAATTAATAGATGATTGGATAGATGATGAATAACTGAATTAGAAGGTGATAATTAACTAAAGAAGCTGATGATTAATGAATTTATATGGAATTAAAATAAATTTAATCGAGATATAATTTGAGGAATTGCAACTTGAGTTGAGGAATTAAACAATTTGTATTGATGATTTAAGATGATTTAATCTGAAGTAGATGATAAAATAAGAGTGTGTGAATAATTAGAAAGCATAATGAAGTGATGATAATAATTTTGATTTAAATGATTTAATGGTGATGAGTTAATGATTCTGACAGGAATATGTTGAATTTTGAAATGAGAATTAATGTGAGAAATATTTAATTTTGATGATGATGATAATGATGAACAATGAGAAGTGAATTTTCTGTAATTCACAAACAAGTAATTATGAATGACAATGTAAATAGTGTAAATTAATTATTCGATGTTTAGGAGCATTTTACTAACGTGTTCAACATTTAAATTATGCCATGCAAGCCATAAATTACGTGATGTTTAAAATATGTGACTATAATATGTGTATGTTTAGACAGATTAATAACTTTTTCAAATCCAAATTAAAGAGAATTTGGTCTCAGGTATCACAAATGTCAGTGACGAAAGACATAGTGCTACAGTGATCCTGAGAACCCAAGAGAACTTTAGAGATTTTTCTGTTTTATGTGGATGAAATATTTTTGATTAGAAAAGAGATAGTTCGATTTTTGGACAATGACAATTTAACGTTGGCATTCGACCATACTCTCAGGTAGGAGGTATATTTAAAATGTCTGTCTGACTATCAAAGTAAAATAAATTTGTTTTTATCTTAGTTGTGATCTGATGATGGTGTGATTTTCCTTTTTCTTTCCTTGTCTTGAGTAAGGCTTAACCGGAAAGGAAGTGGTTTGCTAGGAGTTCAGTTGATGGCGCCCATTTATATTTGCATTATTTCTATTAAACTTAAGCCCGTAACGACCCTAGAGATACTTTGTCTCGTGTTACCCACTGCTTTTTCGATAACTCAGCTGAATTTCCGACACATTCCTTATTTGACTAGAGGTTCATTTAACTCCGCTCTGTCCTGGAACTCCAGGAATGCGATGTAATAGCAGATGGGTCATCGCATCCTCAGGACGAACGGGTACACTACTTTTAGCATCGGAGAGTTTGTCGAAGTTGCGAGATATGAAACAGGACGCTTCATCAGCAGCTCAGAGGCGGCTTGGCCTATATTCTGCTTCCTCATACATGAACCCTATCCCACGGTCATTCAACTTGCCGTCCACCTCGAGAACGGCCAGCGGATTTACTTTAATGAAGACGACGTTCGTGACCACAACTCTTCTTGCTTTCTTCGAACTATGCCGATCCGATACATTTCCTTCAACACTTTTATTTTGTCAAGTTCCATCCTATTTCGTTTGGAAAGGTAAGACGTTCTGGAGAAGGAAACAAGGAAAGCCAGTCCCAGGCCATCCTGGTGTGAAAAAAGATCAGGACGCAATGGCAGAGTTTATACCGTTCATCCTGGTAATGCCGAGTTCTACTACCTCCGCCTCCTTTTATATAAAATCGCTGGCCCTCAGTCTTTTACTGACCTCAAAACTGTGGCAGGGGTGGTTCAACCAACATTTCAAGCGGCATGTAAAGCACTTGGTTTGCTAGAGGATGACGCGCACTGGGACTGCACACTAGAGGAAGCGTCCTCCACTGACTCTCCCCACAAGATACGCGAGCTGTTTGCCATCTTACTGGTGTTATGTCAAGTAAGTGATCCCACCATGCTCTGTAGATAAAGTACTGTATGTGAAAACCTTTCAAATTATAATTTATACTAAAAGCTTGGAAATTATATCATACAGTTGTAGAAACTATAACCTTAAAATTCTTTTCACCAAAATCTATAAAAATGAAAACATATAAACTAGGAAAAGGCATTATTAATCCTTATTGACATTATAATATTGTGAAAATTTGTGTGTGTGTGTTTGTTACCTCTTCACACTAAAACGGCTGGATGGATTTGGATGAAATTTGAAATGGAGATAGTTTATACCCTGGATTAACACATAGGATGCCTTTCATCCTTATATATAAAGCTCAATGTTCATAGTTAGGCCCTTTGGCACAAATCTACACCATTTCACCAATCTCGACCAAAATTTTCATACTTACCCTCTAATGTCCGACAAGTAACACTGTCCACTTTAAATTTCATGCAACCCTCTCCATTCCCTGCATTTAGGCCCTTTGGCACAAGTCTACACAGTTTCACCGATCTGAACCAAAATTTACGTACTTACAATTTGGAACTCGAAGAGTAGCAATGTCCACTTGAAATTTCAGACAGCCCACTGCATTCCCTACATTTCGGCCCTTTGGCACAAATCTACACCGTTTCACCGATCTGAACCAAATTTTACGTACTTACCCTGTGGATTCCTGCAAGTAACACTGTTCACTTGAAATTTCGGACAACCCTCTCCATTCCCTTTGGCACAAATGTACACCATTTCACCAATCTAAAGCAAATTTTACATAATGTACATCAGCGCCCAATATGATAGATATTTGCTACATGTTGACGTTCAAATCATCAATAATTGTGGAAAAATTACACCCTGAATAGCTTAAGGAAAATACTTGTAATTCCCCATATTCCGATAGGTTTGCCATTCCAGTGTGCAAGAGTGCAGTTTCCTCTTCAAACAATATTCAGAATTACTATTAACAAAGCGCAATGACTCGCACTTAACAGCAGCAGGTGTACATTTAGACAAAAACAGTTTTTCCCATGGGTAACAGTATGTGGCGTGCTCACGAGTATTCAGACAACAAAATCGTCATGTCTCGGCAAAACATGCCAAAACCAAAAACGTAATTTTAAAATATGTTCACATAAGGTAACATCGTACCCTGTAGACTTTTTCAACACTATGGAATTCCCATTTTGTGGCTCATGCTAATATATTGTAGGCATCATAATTTTCCAAATTGAAATAGACCCACCCAGCCGAGATTGCGGTAATAGAATAGACCAATTATCAACAATAATGCATCATCCCCATTGTCTTCATCACGTGTGAAGCCGCGGGTACCTGCTAGTACGTTTATATTAGGTCAGTCAACTCATATTGGAGCCCTTTTATATTGGTCCTTCAATAGAATAAACACATATGTACACACATATGAAATGTGTGTACGTATGCTTATCCATCCCTTATTATTCCCTCTTAATCGGGATTAGGAATAACTTGCTATGAATTTGGGACGAAGGTTTTAGAGCTGGAAGCCCTTCCTGATTGTATCAAATATGAAATAACAATGATAACTTTTAAATGATGGCACTTGTAAAACATACTGTAAAGAAGATGCCACTTTTGCTTGTTATTGTTTTTAATTCATTATAGGGGCTTGGAACATCTTGGCCACCAGCCCCGTTGACTTGTGTGTATGCTCAATTTGTCTGACAACCTATGTTCCTGTGGATATTATAGAAGTGAGCGTATCGTATTAGTGCCAGGAATGGGGTAGCTGCCCCTGGCCTTAAAATAAGGTACTATCCAGTAATTTTCCAGAAAGGAATATAGAAAAACACGCGGAAACGACTCTTGGGATGTCCGCTGTCAGCGCCGGAACTCGAACCTATCATCTACGGAATGTCTACAGTTTCCCATCTCGGTTTACCATAGAGTTACATTTATGCATTTAGTGGGAAAAGCTTTGACGCAATTTTAATTTTTCATAATTAACAATACGATAACTTTTCAGCAGGTCAAGACGTATTTATGCCCAATTAAATAAGGGAAAAATCTAGCTGAATTTAAAAATATCCACCTATTTTAAATAAATTAAGTGGAAAATATAAGACTACCTGATGTTTTAAAACTATATTTTTCACCTATTTTAATCCGCCATGACGTACAGATTAAACAGCTCTCAGTTTATTCTTCTGCATTCATTTAAATATTCGCTGTAGTAAAATAAGCCCAGAAGATCAAATCCCCTTGTATATGCCGTATTCAAACTGAGAAATCCGCCATTTCATGAAAATCCTAGGCATTTCATGAAAAGTTGGCATGTGATGTAAAAAGGGATAGTTGGACTATCTGACGCGTGGTTTCATGAAAAAACTAAATTACGCCGTCACAAAGTGCAATTCTTTTTTACATCAACTGACGGGAAGTTCAGCCTGTCCCTTCATGAAGTAGCGGTAGCAGTGTCCTCGTGGCGAGATACGTATGCATCCCAAGAATTAACAGTGGTATAATTTAATATACGGTATGGAAGTCACCGTGGACGTCCAACGGCTGTTGTTTCTTGAGCAGTGTTTGTGCCAATTAACGATTTCTGTAATTTAATGTTCAGTCTGCACATTTTAATATAGTTCTGTTGTTCCATTATAGTTGTTTTACTGTCGTAAAATCACTTTAAACCATAATAAATAAACAATCATTAATTTATTTCTTGGAATAGTTCGTGTATGACAGCAAAATGTTAATGTATGACTCCATTGCGTATGTCATTTCACGCAGAGTTTAATCGACAAAAAAACGGATCTTCATGAAGTGCCTCAGACGATGTTGTAAAAACATTTCTTACACCATCTGCCTAAATTGAACCGTCACTTCATGAACAAAAGCATCAGTTACTGTCGACCAAAGTATTATGTGCACTCGAGTTTGAAGGTTGTTTGTGAAGTAACCAATAGACCTATATAAAATCCAATAACATCATCATTTTCGTCGTTCTATTTTGCGTTAGTTCATGTAGGTTCGGATTTTTTAATTAATATTTTAATATTTTTTATCGCAGTTGGAACACAAAAAGTGCACGTAAGCGTGTTTCAACCATGCGTCATATTTAAGAAGCAGGTGTACAGCGTTGCCGAAAAGGTGCCCACACGCACCATGGCGCGTCTCGCTCGGCGGTGATGGGCTCCATCTCAGCAACGCTGTACAGCTTTTGCTGGAGCGGCTAGCTGTTGAACCATGTGTTATTTCCTCGTACAAATACAAACCTATATAAAATAAGTGAATTAATTTACGTATTTCACAGTCATACAGCATAACTTTTTGATGTATAACGATTACAACGGAACCAAGAACTACATTTTCCAACCACCCCGAGCCGAGAAAAAGTTACCTTACAACAATGATAACAACTTTGTTTCTAGGACACACATAATTGTGAAATTAATAAACCAGTTATACAACATTCCGATGTATATTTTGTTAAAATTTGGATTCGATCTGATGACGGGCTTTTGAGATAATAATTCTTAAATGTGACGCATAGTTGAAACACGCTTAAAAACGTGCACTTTTTGTGTTACAACTGCGATAAAAAATATTAAAATATAAATTAAAAATTCCAAACCTACATGAACTAACGTAAAATAGAACGACGAAAATGTTGATGGTATTGGATTGTATGTAGGTCTATTGGTTACTTAACAAACAACCTTCAGACTCGAGTACACATAATACTTTGGTCGACAGTAGTGCTACTACCCCTTTTTACATGACATGACGGTTTTTCATTAAGTGCCTTGGATTTTCAGGAAATGAAGGATTTCACTATCTGACTACGACATATATTAAGTAACATTAAGTGCTCTTGTCTCTCATAAAAGGAAGACAATTCTCAAGGACCAAGGTTGGCAAGTAACAAATAGAAACCACTGAGTACTGATTCCTAAAAGTAGTTACGATGAAATTATTCGTAAAACATATTTCGTTTTCATATTAGCAAAAGGCGTCTGATTAAATGTATAACGGTAGAAATATCTGCTTAAAACCTGGCGCTTTTCTCCTTAGAGTTAGACCTCCTGCAGCCTAATATATCTTAAATTAAAAATTCTTGAGCAGAGATTGTTTTGTGCCACAGAAGTCAGCAAGGGATTTAACCCTCCAACATGAAACAATGCAGTTCATCGTGGAAATGGCGTATAACCCCCTTCTTACCCCTACCTAGGTCAAAGACCTGAGCGCATTATGCAAACCACACGAACAAAAGGGTCTTGTAATTACCCGATAGCCAGGTTGGTATTGGAGCAGGGAAAGGAATGTTTCTGAGCGAGACACAGTAACCCTTCTCTCTTTTCGCTATTGATTCCCGTCTCCCAGGTGTATTCCCGGAGAGCAAAGATAATATCCTCGATTCGCAGCACAACAAACACACTTCCCGTTCTATTTCTGGGATGCAGGTAGAAGTAACAGTCGTCGTTCAACTCAGTTTCCACACATAATATCTTCATTTACATTTTCGTTTTAGGTTTATATCCCCATGACAGTTCCACCAACTGACTACATGCTTACTGGTAAACTCCAATACTTCATTGGATGGTTTACAGCAGACGTTCTTAACCTTTTTAGGACTGTGAACACCACCCTCGCATATAAAAATAATAATAATGTATGTATGTCTACCCCTTATTATTCCCGTGTTTCCAACGGGGTCGGAGATGAGATGCGATGGAAGTCTTTGTGGCGTTGGTTTTTAAGGCCGGATGCCCTTTCTGAAGCCAACTTCATGAGAGGAGTTAATGAGAGATGAAATGAATGATGGTGAATGAAACTGGGCAAGGATGGGCAAGGAAACGGCCGTGGCCTGTCAGAAGGTACCGTCCCAGCATTTGCCTGGTGTTGAAAATGGGAAACCACGGAAAACCATTTCAAGGACGGCCGACGGTGGGGCTCGAACCCACGCGTCTACCTTGTCAACAGAGAGCTTGGCCCCATGACCTAATGCTGCGCGTTAGCCAGCGTAGCCACTACTGTCGGTTGATAATAATAATAACAATAATAATAATAATAAATAAATAATAATAATAAAGAAGGGCACAATTTTATGGACATATACATAGGATGACCGAAGACAGACTGACCAAGAAAATTTTTAATATAGTTACGAATAGCACACTAAAAACCAATTGGGTAAAGGAAACCGTGGAAGACCTTAAGAAACTAAACATCTCTACAGAAGACATCGCAGACAGGAGCAAATACAGAGAAAAACTTGGACTACAGAAGTTTGAGCAAACTCCCAAAGAGAGACAACCAGCAAAGATGTGGACAGAAGAGAGAAAGAGGAAACATAGTGTGTATATGAGAGGTTTTTGGGAAAAAAGAAGAAAGGTCCAGAATGAAACATGAAAATTGATTGTGTTGTAACGCTCTCCTTATGGGGAATTAACGAATAAATAAATAAATAAAATAAAATAATAATAATAATTATAATAGACCCAGAGCCATACCTCAGACTTGCAACCACCACTCATAGTAGAAAATGACACATTTAAAATACTCATACATTGGAATTGCTTTGTCATCACCAACAAGACAATAGCTGGTAGGCCTATATTGGCTTTCAAAAAGACGGTATATTGGCTTTCACGGCCAGTGAATTAAAAGTGAGCAGTTCTTTTAGGTTTATGCCGTGTCTTGTGTGGGGTTTCGCCTAGGAACAATAGACAATAGCTGCCAATAAACCAGACCTCATTGTCAGAGACAAAGTGCACAAGAACACATGGCACATAGACATTGCAGTACCAAACTCCCACAACATCAGAACTAACACCCACGAAAAGGTAAGCAAATACAGTATATGGACTTGGCAACATAAATAAAACGCCTTTGGAAACATCAAACAGTCACTGTCATCCCTGTTATAATCTCAGCCAAGGAGTAATACCAAAACAGCTGTACACCAACTCTATATACCATTCAACATCCATCAGAAAATGCAGAAGCCAGAAATACTGGACAGCTGTAGTTTTATCATGAAATTCTTGAATAGTGATTGAGAACCAGCAAAGCTTCCTGTGCACGCCCACCGATGTTTTGCCGAAGACCAGACTAACAGTGTTAAATGAATAATTTGTGATATTATAAGGATAATAATAACACGACAAACATGAGCCTGGTTTCCAATTTTCAATCTATCTGATTCTCTTCCTCAGAAGTACTGAAAGCTAGGGAGTCACCGCTTACCAGACATGCTGCAGCTGCTTGCATGACTCTCATGCAGACAAGATAAATTTACGTTTGGGCAGTCGAGACAAATCAGCATCTTTCGAGTTACTCATTAAACAGAGATGAGCAATTATTTTTACTGTGGATTAAAAAGTATTTCTCACAATGGTAACATTTCTGACTGTCAAAACTTGTATAGTTGGTTGGTTGGTTCTTAAGTTTAGGGGCTGCGACAACGCGGACATGTAGCCCCGTGTATTTTGGGTGTGTGTAGAATCTGTCTGATAACCGGTGTTAATTGTGATGACTGTATTAGCGTGTGTTATCTGTTTTTAATTTAAGTATTGCAACTTAGAATTTTTCAAATAGTTCCTACTTGTGCCGCCAAGCGCCACCGTCAACTACTACTAGGCCAAGTTCAGAACTTAGCTACTAGACGCCACCGCAGTCGGCTCTTGGCAACGAATATAGAAACCTACGAGCGTTGTTTACATTCTTAACCTATCCAATTTAGCTTCACACAGGTACAATTAGTAGAAGTTTCTTTAACATGCCATAAATCTATGACATGGAACCGCCGGCTTTACTTCTCCTCCGAAGTAAGGCATACTGAGGGATCTTTAACGCTCTTAAAAACCCGGCGGCTTCGTCCAGGTTTGAACCCGTTATCTTAGGCATAGAAGCTCAGCATGCTACCGACTACGCCACTGAAGACGCTAAAACTTGTATAGAAATCAGTAAGTTATTATTCCGGTTCATGCAACAGAATTTGTGAAGAATGGATCTCACGGGAGCATGTGCTCGCGAGCACCGTTTGGCTCGAACGACGAGAGCACCATCGTAGACGTCGTCTACTTACCTGAACCAACACTTATGCATCAATGGGCTGTCCTTTATCGCTTCTTCTTGGCCAATAGGGGAGAGAGGAGGGATCCATGGTTGTTCCCTCTGTTTACTGAAACATCTACCCATTGAATACGAAGACTGTGGAGTAAACGCAGTTTTCAGCTAAGTCCAATTAGTCCGTTGGACCTCCTGTGGCTCTAAGTTTTTATCATTTCAAATGATCTTGTCGACTTCATCGTTATGCTTAGGTCTACCGTTATGCGTCACGGTTACGGCGTGTATGACGTCATCATGTTGTTCAGTGCATATGCTCCGGGTCTGAGTTTAATCCTGGGGTCTGGCGTTATGCGAACGGAGACGGCGAGCGCGTGACGTCATGCAGCCCCCACGCGGGAAGCCTAAGTCAAAGGGTAATGGAGTCAGTTGAGTCTGAGTTTACTCCTGGGGACTGGCGTTATGCGAATGGAGACGGCGAGTGCGTGACGTCATGCAGCCACCGCGCGGGAAGCCTAAGTTAAAGGGTAATGGAGTCTGTTGAGTCTGAGTTTACTCCTGGGGTCTGGCGTTATGCGAATGGAGACGGCGAGTGCGTGACGTCATGCAGCCACCGCGCGGGAAGCCTAAGTTAAAGGGTAATGGAGTCTGTTGAGTCTGAGTTTACTCCTGGGGTCTGGCGTTATGCGAATGGAGACGGCGAGTGCGTGACGTCATTCAGCTCCCGCCCGGGAAGCCTAAGTTAAAGGGTAATGGAGTCTGTTGAGTCTGAGTTTACTCCTGGGGTCTAGCGTTATGCGATACGGAGACGGCGAGTGCGTGACGTCATGCAGCAGAGTGCACGGGAAGCCAATGTTAATGGGTAAAGGAGTCTGTTGAAAGAGTGCTGGGGCTTCGAGCGAAGCGAGAAGCCCTCCTGAGCCTTTCTATCATGTGTAGCATTTGTAGCATGCGTCATTGGAAGTGATATAAAGTCTGGTCTCTCAGACTGACTGTATCTTTTCCATGAATATCTGTGTGGCGTCAGGTACAGGAACCCTGGTAAATAGGGACTCCTCATCAAAGCTTGCCAGTAGATCACCGTCACTCAGGTTTATACTCGCTTATTTATTTATTCTTCATGGCTATTTATTTGGTATTTTGACACGAATACATTCTAATAATTTAACCACACCTGTAACAGTTATATGTTTTGAAAGCCTTGGTTTACGATGCGGCAAAGCAAATTGAAGCATGTCCCTAGGTAAGACCAGAGGAATGATATGATAAATTTAGGGATAGAAAGTTGGACATTTTGGAGATGTCTCTAGAATGAATGATGGAAACCACGACGCATGCTCTAGCTGACCGCCGGGAACACACACGTATAAACTTCGATTACCAATAGTTCACGCTGCCGCTATTTTATGACACCGAAAATGTGTCGCAACTCCTCGACCAATGGGCGTGCAGCGTGAAGTATCGACTCAGTGTCGCCAAGGCGCATTGCTCATCTTAAAGCAACCACCGGTAATGAAAAGAAAAGACCACCGTCGTGACATTACAATGCGTCAATTCTTACCAATAAAACATAAGAAACGAGATATTACGCACAAAAGGATGCAACTGCCCCAAATTCACACACTAGAAACCACAGTTAAATCCTAGTGCAAATTTGTGCTATATCTGTTACCGCTACAAATGACTGAATTTTTGAGAAATATGAAAAAAATAGTTTTTGTTTTTATTTATATAAATTAACCCAGATTTTCCTGTATTTATTTAGATTATCGTCTGCCTCCTAGTGGATATTTTTAAGTCTCTGCGGCGTGTTTATATATCCCTTACATTTGAAACACACTGTTCGTCAAATACAAATACAAACAGTAATACAGCCAACACAACAACACAGGTTATCGGACACAAATTCCACACACACACGCACATCCAAGTACACGAGACTAAATGACCACGGCACCTAGCTCCTCAAATAGAACACAACAAACCTATGCACCACTTTCTCATGGCTTCAAAATATAGATGTAGTCAGTAGCTGTAGTTAATGTTGTTGTTGTTGTTGTTGTTAGGTGCGTGGTGGCGCAGCGGTCAAGCCATACTCCTCTCACCAAGGTGGACCAACTTCGATTCACGGTCAATCATGTGAGATTTTCGAAGAGAAAAGCCATGTCCTGTGGTTCGTATTCCACGTAAAGCGGAGGTCCAATGGTTCATGATCACAAGATTAACAGTCACGTAAAACTACAAGCTTCCTTTCCTTTTGTTGTTGTTGTTGTTGTTGTTGTTGTTGTTGTTGTTGTGTTGTTGTTGTTGTTGTTGTTGTTTTGTTGTTGTTGTTGTTGTTGATTCTTTTAAGGGGTTTGTGGCATCGTGGTCATGCAACTCCGTGTACTTGGGTGTGTGTAGAATTTGTTTGATAACCTGCCACTGAGATGACGGTACTAGTGTGTGTATTCAGGGGCGGATCTAGGGGAGGGCGAGGAGGGTGACCGCGAAATGGATTGTTTTAAATTTAATTGATTAATTAATTATACTTTTCAAACTAATTTATAGTTCATATTCTTTCTTCAGTGCAGCCATGACCTCCCGTGACCGTTTAGCAAGTTTAGATTTCAGTGAAATGATAGAAGACTTCAACCAGGAAAAAAGTCGCAAAGTAATATTTTAATATTTCATAGTTATTGTACTGTATTCAAAATATTGTAACTATTCTTCATATTATTATTCTTACAAAACTATATTTCATTTGATTTGATCTATTTTTTTGCTATTGTTGTGGACCCCACCTTATTATATCGCCCTGGGCCCCGCAAGGCCTGGATCCGCCACTGTGTGTATTTGTACTTGAGTTAGGATTTGGGATGGAAACGGCCGTGGTCTTAAGTTAGATACCATCTCGGCATTTACTCCGGAGTAACCCACTTTCAGGTTGGCTGATGTGGGAATCGAACCCACCTCTTCTCTGTCTCACGAGGCAGGGGCGTATATATGGGGTGTGCTGAGGGGGGCTCCAGCCCCCCCCCCCCTCGAAAAAGCCAATAAAGATTAAGAAAGTGTTGCTATGGTGAGAGCATAAAATAATTGTTAATTTTGTTGTACCCTAATCTTAACTTATTGGCTAAGTTATAAACAATGTTAAGATTGAAATTATACTAACTCGTTGTATAGTGGCTAGTATTATTGGCTGCTACCCCGGAGGTCCAAATTCGATTCCCGGCTCTGCCAAGAAATTTTAATTCTAGTCTGAGGGCTGGAACGGGGTACACTCAGCCTTGTAAGGCAAAACTGTGAATTCCACAGTACGGTACTTTTGAGAAATAAATTATCAACTTGGGGGGAAAAAAACTCTTTATCTTTCTGCTTAGTAAATTGACATAGGCCTATATTTAGATGTTTGCCATTCATACTCCATAGTTCATGAAGCCTCCGTGGCTTAGGCGGCAGCACGCCGGCCTCTCACCGCTGGGTCCGTGGTTCAAATCCCGGTCACTCCAAGTGAGATCTGTGCTGGACGAAACGGAGGCAGATAGGTTTTTCTCCGAGTACTCCGGTTTTCCCTGTCAAAATTTCATTCCAGCAACACTCTCCACTATAATTTCATTGCATCTGTCATTCATTTAATCTTTGCCCCAGAGGAGTGCGTCAGGCCTCGGCAGCCGGCACAGTTCATATCCTCGCCGCTAGATGGGGGCTCCATTCATTCCATTCCTGACCCGGTCGGAGACTGGAAACAGGCTGTGAATTTTCATTTTCATTCCATTGTTCATATTATAAAATTCACTAAGTATAAAATTTTATTTGTGTGTTGTATTTTACTATATTTTTTGTATTGCCAGTAATAATTGTAGGCTATATAAACTTTGAATCTTATCTAAAATAATTACACAAAGTTATATGCTCTAAGATATTGGTTGATATCTCTGGGTATTTTGCGGCGACAATCCCCTGAGAATACTCACAATTGTCCAGGATAGTCACCCCCCCCCCCCCCCGAAAAAATTGTATATACGCCCCTGTCACGAGGTTCAGTGGACCACGTTCCAATCCTCAGACCAGAATTAAATTTACTGGAAGAGCCGGGAATTGAATCCGTACCACCCACGTCTAATACAGAAAAATGCTGCGATGGTTCCAAACTTACTGCCATGACTGTCTCCTTCCCAATCCTATCCCAAATTTACAAATACACGCACTAGTACAGCCATCACAATAACACAGGTTATCGCACCAATTCCACACAACACTAAATATAAGGGGCTACATGATCATGATGTCGCAACCCCTAGAATAAGCAACAACAACTCATTAGCTTCTCTCAGGAAAGGGCATCAGACGATAACATTCACCTGCCACATATAGACTACATTCATCCCAGCTCATCCCCGGCCCCATTGAAAAACGGGAATATTAAGGGGTAGACAAACATACTTGAATTGGAGAAATTTACAGTCATTTCCAATAAATATAATCAGCTGATCTCCGTTGCACTGAACATTTCTTGTCGTGTAATCTGTGAGCTGGCCGTCGCGCCGTCCCTTGCTGTCACTAACCCAGTGGCAGCAATAAAAGAACCGCGGTGATGGACGAAGACACTTTAACGGGCTGAGATGTTAGGCTACAAATCTGCCTAGTGCCGATGTAACAGCTAGCGTGATATAGGAGTATATAAAGCTTCTGTCGTTACATGGAAGTGTGGTTTGAAGGTACAGGAACTGCAGCTCGTAATAATATGTCATGGGATCTTGTTATTGTCGTGCTGTATATTCAACCACAGACTTCTGAAGTGACTGAGCACCTCAGACTCTTAAGTGTTACATGAAGGCGTTCTAAAAATATTCGGTTTGCTCACCACCATTTCTACTTCTCCAATTGTGTCTCTATTATCTGCCTACGTCCTCGGTTGATCAATCGTAGATCATCCACTTCTTGATTCTGATGTCATGAGTTCAGTTCCCCTTATCTCCCGTCTCACATTTGGTGATAAGGTAGGAGAATTAAATCCGAACCACAGGACGCCGGATATAATACTGGTCTTTCATTTAGCTAATTCCAAATAAAAATGGCATGGTATAACAGCTTAGGCTTTCACGGCCGGCGTTCATAATTAAGTACAAGTTTTTCGGGCTTGTAGGCCGCGTTCCAGACAAGATATCTCCCGACGTTTCACCGGAAACTGCGTCCGGTATTTTCGAGGGTTCCGCTCCATTTCTTGGTTTACCGCATGCTATTGTAAAGAAACGTACATAATTTAATAGAAATTTCTGCTAAACAAAGTGTTTTATTTTGTTGCATATTGAAACTGTAGATAAGTTACAATCTCATGAAATTGTATGTTTCAGTGTATAAGTCAATAATATTCTCAAATAAAACATACTCAAAATGACATCAAACCTCACTATGTTGAACTAAATGATACAAATATGAAAAAAAATAAAATTAAAATGAAATTAAAAATCTTGAATTAGATTTTTTTTTAGCTTTTCAAGAGAAAGGTTGATTTCAGAGTTGGGATCAATACACTCCAATAATGTAGGAGCAAGTATTGTTATGAATGTAACAATAATCGTTCCACATTGTTATTTATCATTATTAAATGGAAACGTATATCATCCGGAACTCTGATTACTTTATTATTTTATATTTATATATTTATTCGTTTATTTATTTATTTATTTACCATAAATATTAACAGAATTTCTGGAAGACCAGAGGGAATGATAGTCCAATACACAGAGTGTACTTGTTTTTTTAATACAAAAAAACAACTACATGTAATATTTACAAACGAAACCCGAATGTATAAAATATTTCCTCGTATGTTTCCTTGCACTCCCTGATTTATTGTTCCACATATTCACACATTTGCTAATCACATCTAATCCCCAAACACAATATTTAACCATGTTTACAATTTTACACTTACTTTTGTTGAGAAGGACGTTCCAAAGTTGCACTGAATGAGCAAACAATCTTAGTGTAAAGGACTCGTACAAGGTATTCAAGAATTTTACCACCCAGTACCAAAAAACTGACATCGTAATATTCTCACAGCGTCATTTAGGAGATATTTAAAATATTTAATACGACCGTAGTTTACAGCGTTGTAAGAATGATCACTGGAATGATAATGCATTTTGCAGCACTGAAAATGACTTGTTGTTCAAGAAAATATTTTCGCTCAATTATCGACATTATCCGTCCAACTGGAGACGGTTTAGCTCTACAATATGTGTAAGCACTGCAAACGGTAGTAATAATGGAAAATGTCACAAAACATGCTTTTGTTCCGTTATTATGTTATTTTACTTTGTCAAACGAAGTAAACTGGCATTCACTCTCAGACAATGGTATTGTATCGCTTCTGAAGCCACAGCCTACAACTGGGTAACGTACAGATGTTCTGTTGTGAAGTATCTCATTCTCACATGCTGCAAGAAACATTCTGGGTGCTCCTGGAAGAATCTGCCTTCTCCTACCGAGAGACTCCGAATATAGTTCTCACACCAAATACATATAATTCCGAAACAGAATACCTGTGGGGATTGCAATATCATATTTAGATGAGCATACTCCTCTATTACTGTATTTGCCTTGTAGGGGAGGAAACAAAAATACCTTGTAAACGCACTGTATACGGAATATAGGCCTTGTTTTATTATATTGTCCACTGAATAGACTGTTATTAATAAATATTTTTCTATTATATTCATTAATATCTTAAAGTAGAAATTACAATACATGTGTTATAATAATTTCCCTTGGAGCAAATATTCAATCAGGCCTGTTATATAACGGGGCAGAGGCTGTTAATATCGGGCTGGTAAATCAATCCCACTAGCTCACGAGAGATGACATAAGTAAATAATTATATTGGCTGGAAACCGCGCTTCTGGTTTGCAGCTGACAAAATCGATTTTTGCTATTCGGGTAACTCCATTACAGTGCGCATTGGTCTTCCTCGCGATAAATGTTCCCAGAGTAATTCCATTACCCATCTGCGCTTTGGTTACAAATTCTGATTTAAAAAGCTTCCCAGGCGTGAGGTAACCACTCTTTAGGAATGGCTAATCCTGCTTACGTTTACTTTATGTCTAGACATGATCAGCACTGTATTTTAATTTTACAGGAGGAGTGTCAGAATGACTGTTGTGTAAGAAATGAGAATGAGATCATTGTGAGGATTTGAAACCGAATCTCCTGCATTCCAAACAATTGTGTTTATCCACTTCCACACACACGTCAAGTGAAGTGGACGTTAGCACAAAAACTTCCAGGAATCAGCTACTGTAAGTGCTCACAACCACATTATCAACTCAGTTATATTTAAGTGTTTGTTCAAGTGAGTAACCAAACTAATCAATTTACAAATGCTCGTTTAGTAAATAGCAAATTTGAATAATACCGGTAACGGTTACTAACAAAATGGAAATCACTTAAAACGCTCGCTATGGTGGAAGTAGTTCCGTGATGAACTAAAGAACCTACTTTTCTTAAAATATAAGACTTATACCAATGATTGACTCACATACATTTAGAATATTGACGAAATTAACTTGGTATTACTGACATTTATGAATTGTTCGAAATATTCCTGAAATAATGTAACGTAATAGAGCACTACAGTTTGCTTGAAATAGTTTCTTTCAATGAAACCTGAGATACTGAGAGTCTACGGCTCTAATGCTTAGAGAGAAGTATTAGGTAGTTGGTAGGTCTGCTGCCTCTGAAAATGCGCACTATTATACCACTTACAGCATACACACAATATATAACATTATTGTTAGTTAGCTATTAATGTTATGGGAGTTACATGCAGTTAAACATACAACCTATCAGCATGGGTAAAATATGTTGGCAATACTGTCACGTATGGGTTGTTCGAAATGAATCTGCAAACGTATGCTTTATAGAAATGTGCCAAATTTTGAACTGTTTGGCTAAATACATTGAGTCTAGGGTTCAACATTTTGGAGAGCATTAATCAACAGTTGGTAGCCCTGATGACTCCAGAAGTATGCCGAGTTATATCTTTTATGACAATAATTACATATACGAAATTACTTGAAATCCATTTGTTAGTATGGAGGTTATATGCAGTAAAACGTTGATCCTTTGCGCTAGGATAGAATTCTGTTGGTAGCACTGACTCTGATGATTTACTCTGAATATGTTTAAAGCTTCTTGGAATTACAGTTTACTAACGTTGAAGTGTGTTCCATACACATACTCCGACATATTGAATCTAGAGGTCAAAAGAGATTATCATACACAGTTGTCAGCCCTGCTGACTCTAATTTATTGTAAGCACAATTATATATTCCAAAGCATACATTACACGTACAAAATTTGGGTGAAATCCATTCGCTAGTATGGATGTTCCGTGCAGTTATACATTGAACCTATCAGCTCGCATAGAATCATGTTGGCAACATTGCCATACGTGGATTACTCAAAAATTAATCTGGAATATTGTGTCCTATAAGCTTGAAAAATGTAGATATGTTCACCTGCAAACTTCGTAATCTACTGAGACTGTGGTTGGAAATTATAGAGGCCATATCTCAACAGTTGGCGAATCTGAATATATTCTTAGTTCCATCTCTTAAAGCACACAATTCACACGCAAAATTTGGTTGAGGTCCAATAGATAGTACGCACGTTACATGTATTTAAACATTGAATCTATCAGCATGCGTAAAATGAAGTTGGCAACACTGCCATATAATGGGATACTCAAAGTTAAATTGAAATGGTATATTGGCCTTCACGGCCAGTGCAAGCCTGGGCAAGGACACCATGCCCGCTGATGAACCAGCTTGATGTTCCTAGGTGAATCCCCACAGAAGACATAGCATAAACCTAGAACAATCGCTGAGTTATAAATTGAAATATTATGATCTATACAGGGTTAGCCACCTAAGATGTCACTCGCCAATATCTTCTACACCGTTAAATATATCAATATCTGGTTTCACTTTTGTGAATGGTGCTAAGGGGCTCATAAACTAACTTATACTATTTCTTCCTTTCTTTGTGAATATCTGAGATATTGGTATCATCTTTGTTTTTTTTTAATGAAACTATACTAATTTTTGCATACAGGGTAACTTATCTCAGTGGGACAAATTCAACGGTGTTATTATTTCCTAAATCAAACAAATACTTTTTGAGAAATCGAGGATATTAAAATTGTGCTAGGCCACGCCTTCTTTTGGTGACGCGTTGTGCGAATGACTAGTAGGCTACGTAGCGGCTGAGTGTGAGTCAGGGCTTGTTGGTGCACTTATTTAGCGTAGACTTGCACACAGCTGTAATATGCTCCAAAACAGAAATCAGATTCGTAGTCATTATTATCGGAAATTGGGTCTTTGGGAAATATTAATAAGTGATTAAAGAAATTGAAATATGAAATTTCATTTGTTGTCTAATACTTTCTTACGTCACTTTCTATTTGGTATAATGGGACGAAGATTACTATGGTAGCTCATTATAAAAACTATCATTTCGATCGCTTGAACATGACTTGAAAATAAAAATAAAATTCTTTAAATTTCGCACGTGCGTGATTTTGAGTGCATGAATATTTAGTAAAATTATACACCAGTACATGAAGTTTTGTATAGAGATTTACCGTATCAAGATCCAATGCGCTTGGATGATTAAGATGTAATAAATGTTCATTTTCATATTTAATATTCCTGAGTTGCCATGCTAGATTTGTGCTCACTAGGTAGTCTATTTGAGAGTTACATAGGTAATCACGTTAGTAGCCTCTATCACCGTATTAAATTTCAGTTTAATTTATGTGATAGAATCGTAGACTAGACATTGAGAACGAGTGAAGTATTTCTCATGGCCGCCATGTTGGATTGGTTACACTTACTAAAATATTAAATGCACGATCGAGGTTGGAAAAGGTAGTAGTAAGTTCTTACCAAGTGTCATTGAAGTCGCTCCAGTGGTTTAGTTTTTATTAGGGACACACACTCACAGACGAAAGGTAAAACCATTCAAATCGGAAAGGAATGCACAGCACTCGTGAAATTAGCTGCGTTGCCTTGGCTATGTACGTGTTCCTTTTATTCAAGTACTTAGCATGCTCTTAGTACAGTATGTGGTCGATGGTTTCAGCTCTGTTTCGGAACTTCAAGCATAGCCTATAAACTAATGTTTAACTGAATCTTTGGTAATGCAGTGGAACGTAGCTTATTCGAACAGACAAAAATCTCAAACGTTTTTGAAAAACAGTAGATTTCTCTAAGACTTAAGGTTATTCACGATACAGTCATTATGCAGTACCGTTGTCTGTTAATCTGCTTTGTTGAACATAAATCTTTATGTAAACGTAAGTTATTACAATATATTTTCTCTATCCATTTCAAAGAACTGTCTTAATTCGAAATTTTGGATAATTCGAATTATTTTACTGGTCCCTTGAGTTTCGAATTATACATGTTCCACTGTATTATACTTATTCTTAAATCTTATTCATAAATCTCATATGTTAATCCTACTTCTATTCTTTTTTTTCTTGTCCTTCTTGTTCTTCCTCTTAACCTTGCTGTTCTTCTTATTTTCTTCTTGTTCTTACTTGATAAGTGTATTAAAAAGGCATCTTAAACCTGCTCACAGATGGAATTCACAATTGGCCTCTGAACAATCACTGGCCTCATTTAACCGGGAATTGCTGTAGTCGTATTCACTACGCTCCAAACCCGTCTCCAGCTGATGCTACTTTACGGAGGGCCGCACTGCTCGTTCAATAGCTCTCGTGATGTGATCTTTAATAACAGTCTGGACTTGAAGTCGAGCCGGCGTGGAGCTCGCTGTTGCTTTGTACCAATAACAAAGATATAAGGCTGCATATGGACAGCGTCAACTTTAGTAATGAGTTTACCCACTGTCTCGGAATCATTAGATTAAGGTTCAAACTTCAGAACCAATTGTTTGGGATAGAGCAACATTCCGTTTCACCCATCTAGAGCAGTAATAGCCTGTCCATTCCAACGACAGCTAACGTTTGGATAATCTACACATCGAAAACACATTTTTCTTAAGATTTGAAAACAAAAGTTGGTGAGTTTCGACAGAAAAGAATAACCCACATACTGAGAAAATTGAATCGACAAAGAATACCGTGAGATTATTTCTCTTTCATTTTATCAAAGGAAAGTAGGTTGATTGGGTTAAGGATAGGAGTTACACGAGGATAAAAAATGTAATTTTATAATAATGCAAAATCTCTGATTCTGAAAGGTTGTGTATACTTTGCATCAATTTTGGTATGTGCGTGTTATTATTAAATTATGTCTATTAATTAATTAATAAATTGATTATAGTACATTATGCAATGAGCCTATAATGGCTACGCTCGTTTTATCAACATACTCGTGTCTTAATTACCATTATAGGCGAGTTGCATACGACTGTTTATGTTCGACGATAATTATAACTGGATTATATTATGGTCTAACATAAATATCTGTGAAGATTCTGTCGGCTGACTTAAGTGAAGAGCGCATGCGCTAGATTCACACTATGGATCAAAGTCCATCCAATGCCTTGTTCTTCTATTTCTTGGGAATAGTGTGGGTTCAGCATTTGCTCTTTACCCAATAACAATTTGAAAGCTTTGAAACATTATTTATCCTGAACTAGCACCAACAGATAGCGCACAGGTAGGCCTCCTATGTAGGATCATTTTGTTATTTTCGTCAAGTAAACAAAATAGGCTTTTACAAACCCTTTAAAATTAAAATTTATCGTATTATCAACTAGTTATTCTTCACATTCGATGCGTATAGAATGTCAACGGATGGCAAATCAATATAGTCCCAAATAGAACAATCATGACATCTGGCGGAAGAGTTTCGCATTAGAAATCCCTTTACTGAACAGAGAGCTGGATTATAATTTCCGTGGATCTAATGTCATACACATGCTTCTTCCATGACGTTCTGGAGTGTTTATGTCAACAACAGCATCACTAAAATTGTCAGCGAAATGGTACGAATGCAATGCTCTGTGTGGAAATTAGCGTTGCGGATATTAAGGTGCAGTGCTATTTATTTTGCAATATTCCGCAGTTTGATTATGAAAACATTATGGACGGTGCACACTTTCCATATCGGTATATAGGCTAGGGTCGAAGGATGGTGTGTTGCAAACGTCTGGTCGTAGATTCCTAAATTTCATGCTTATTTCATACTAAAGGTTCGTGCTGATTTCGTCTTTGTGTTTGGGAATGTAACTACAATGGTTGATCCAATATACATTGTCAACTTTCAAATCATGTAATTCATGTCCGACATGATGGATTTTGAGCGCATGTGCGAAGCTATCAATTACCTAATTGTTCAATGAATGAGCTCTGATTGGCTGGATAAACTGTATCATAATGAAAAGTAGTTCTATAATGACCCCCATTTTGATACAGTTTTCTGATACATAATATTTGCCTTTCAACATCGTCGAACATAAACTTCAGTATTCAATTAATTAATTAATTAATTATTATTTATTTATTTATTTAGAAGCAAGCCCATTGCGTCGAAAACTACCACGATCCCCAATAAAAGATTCTTTTTACATCTAAAATTCTTTTCATTCCTTACATTCTTTGGGTTCATGCAAAGTTAAAACTATTGTAGTATGCTAGACGTTTCAAGAGGAACCGCACAGTGTTGTCAATAGACTAAATCATCTAACAATGTGCGGCAATAAGGCTTTGAAATGTTGGATAGTTTCTGTGTTCGTCATTAAATGGCTGACTGGAGCCACTGTATATAGGTAGGCACAAGTGTTTGTTGATTTTCGGTCAAATTTTGAACTTATTTTCCATTTCATTAATATCCTTTCTTTTTCAAATAAACGTTTTTGACAAATGATTTTGACGCTTTGGTTGTCCTTAGTATGCATTGTTTTTGTAAGAGAACTGTTTACGTTTTAGGAAGATTCCCCGAATAATATGTTGCTTAAATATGTCTTACGAATTACGCTTTAGCAACATCTTTTGTACTACAATAAAATTATATCGTTGCACTAGAAGTCTAGAAATATTCGTTATCCTTATCCTATATAATTAGAGCCCCACGGCCTAGCCGTTCCCGTTAAATCTTTCACCGTGGCTGCTAGGGCAGCTGTAATTAGTCCAGAGATTGGAGATTCGAATCCCGGCGCTGGCAGCGGCAAACCTGAGTGTGTTTATTCCCTAGGGTTTTCCACACTCTCTCCTGGCAAATGCCGGGATAGTTCCTTATACCAAGTCCCAGGCCACCTATCGCCTCCATGACACTAATAAAGTTACACACACTATTAAAGTCCTCACATAACTTCAAGTTTACAGAAAAATTCAACACACACCCAACTACAAGGGGCTGATGGCGGTGATATTCCAAATCCCAAAATAATTAACAATATTACCTACTCATGCAAAAATAGGGGTTTCCACTTATAGTGGATTTTTCGAAAAAAGTAATGGGCTGTTTAACACCTTCTTGTACAATCCATTCAGCAACTCAACATTTCAAATGTGGTATTCCCTTGGATTCTTGCCCGCAGACAAGAGTGGTATATTATCTTATTTGAAGTCCCAGTCCTATATTTTAATAATTACCGTGATGTACACTATTATAGTCATCACAACAACACAGGTTATCAGACACTAACACGCCAGGATACGGAGATATGAAAATAATGTCCCAAAAATGAAACTACAATTATATTCAAATAGCACTCATTTAATGTCGTTACATAAATACACACCTTCTATTTACCAACACATGCTATGAATTAGGCTGTTAATTTAGTTTTGATACATTTAGGGGCTTTGTGACCTTATGGTCATATTGTCCTGTGTATTCTACTTGGGGGTGTCTTCAGTGCAGTGGTTGGTAGCATGCTGAGCTTCTATAACCAAGATCGCGGGTTCAAACCCGGATGAAAGCGTCGGATTTCTTAAGAGCGTTAAAAATCCCTCCGTAAGCCTTCCTTCGGAGGGGAAGTAAAGCCAGTGGTCTCATATCATAGACTTATGGCATGTAAAATAACCTTCCACTACTACAATTGTGTGTTAGATTTGATTAACGCTCTTTATATCCCAATGTTCGTCGCGAGGTGCTGGTTGCGGTGGCATCTAATATCTAAGTCCACAGCTAGGTTTCGTTGACGGTAGCATTTGGCAGCAAAATTAGGAACTACATGAAATTGATCGACTGCAATTCTTACCTGATTTACAGATAACACACACTAATACTGCCATCACAGTGGACACCGGTTATGAGACAGATTCTACACACACCCAATGTACACGGGGCTACATGACCGCGTTTCCGTAGCCCCTAAACTGTGGAACCAACCAGTCTACTTGTGTGTGTGTAGCTGTGTACAATTTGTCTGATAACACGTGCGATTGTGATGGCTGTATTAGTGTGTGTATTTGTATTGGGTATGAGGTGGCTGTGACCTTAAGTTATGCACCTTTACGGCATTTTCCTGGAGCAAACGGGGAAACTCACTTCCAGGATGCCTGAGGTGGGAATGGAACGTACCTCTTCTCAGTTATGTTCCAAGAAGCTGAGTGTAACCCATTCCAGCACTCAGACCAGAATTATATTTCTTGGCATAGCCGGGAATCAGAGGTTACAAGCAAGAATTATAGCCAGTGCCCAACGAGGTGGTCTGTTAAATTAGTATATGGATTATAGAGAAAATCTGAACCAAATTTGTAGACAATTTGAAGTGGGTGTTATTTTTTGTAATTTTTTATACGTTCGCTATAATGGGCGATCGGCCTGGCACCATCCCCAGTTGTAACTGCTGACAAAGTATGCTCAGTCTCAGTTCGCAGACACCGACCTTGTGATGGTAGAGAGATAATCACTCGCAGAGTCCGAGGGTGAAGCTAAGCTAGGAGGACAAGCGGTCAAGAATAAAAATTAAAAAAAAAAAACGTTCGCATTGTGAATACGTACAGTTCGGACCACCTCGATCAATTCCCGGCTATGCCAAATTACTTAAATTGTGATTTGAGGGCTGGAGCGAGGAACATTTAGCCTCGTGAGGCAAAACTGAGAAGAGAAGAGTTCAATTCCCACTTCAGCCATCCTGGAAGTGGTTTTCCGTGGATTGCCTACATCTACTTCAGGCAAATTTTGGGATAGTTCCTAACTTAAGTCCACGGCTGCCTCCTTCCCTTTCATTTTCCCATTTAGAAGTACACACACTAGTACAGTAATTAAGATAACACAAGTTATCACACAAATTCCACACAACCCAAATACACGGGGCTACATGACCACGATGACAAGGACCCTACAATAAGCAACAACAACAATAAACGTATGGTTCTTGCTACAGACAGTCAGATGAGTACAAATCACAAATACAGTTCAGTCTGTCACTTCTGGGTCCTTATCGCTGGGCAACAATGTGGATATCTCTTCGTGGAAAGACCCCATCTCTACCTGACATATTACCAGAACGAGCTGAAAGTTGAAAGGCATTCACATCACGATGTTTAAAAGTAAAATAAAGAGTGTTTGCCTTCACATTTTCTTTAAGAATATCTTGCCGTCCAGTAATTTCCTCGAAAAAGAGCAGCCTGTTCCAATAATAGAATTACCATACTACTGGGAAGGAGCGCTGTTTTTCACATGGCTTGTGGGACTGTTCATGACAGCTCGAATGACGGAGTACACGGCGTGATGCTAGGGTTTACTATCTCAATCAAACAGTTGGCCAATTTGTCTCGGGTTCTTTTCGTTCCACATTCAGCTTGTCTCATTATTGTATTTCCTTTTCGTCATAAATTCGCATTTCCATCGGCATTGGATTTAACATCTAGTTTCTGGTATTTTAGTCAGAGCACTGCATACATTGTTCATTTGCTTGCATCATATAATCATAGAATGGAGGATTGGGGTGTAATGTGTTATTGGTAACGCCGTTGCGATTAACCTTTACTTTAATTTGTACCATGCGTCAACGACATTACTATTTTCAATTATACATAGGTTGGTTTTTTTATTTTTAGTTTGAGCAACCATGCTTCTGCGCTCTGTTGCAGCGATGTTGGATTCTGCTAATGTTACCAAAGGTTGCCAACCTGCATCACCTCCCTCGGAGCACGTGACCATGCCCGGTCTCTCCCCCGTTCGTTTGTAGTGGTCACGTGCAGATGAGTAGTTGTGAGCAAGCGCTCGCACCAGTCCCGTATTTTGCGATAATTCACAAAGCGTTACGTTCCGATCCACCTCCACTAACGCGGACACCATCTGTAAATGTTCATCATTTACTGGCTGGTGACCAGTCGCACGCTACTCGAAAGGCTGCAACCCATCTTGCTACCGTTCTGTAAGGTAACGCGGCTGCATCACACGCCTTGCGCCTTGTGCAGTCCTTGGTGACACTGTCGAGCCATGCGACCTCTAGCACACTCAAATGTTATTCACGTTCTCTGCTCGTGCTTGGAAAACTTTGCGACCGTCTTTCGCGAGCGTTTGCTCACAACTACTCATCTGCACGTGACCACTGCGAACAAACGGGGGAGGGGCCGTGCGAGGTCATGTGCTCTGTGGGAGGGGATGCAGCTTAGCAACCTTTGGTAACAATGGCAGAGCCAACACCGTTGCAACATAGCACAGCAGCATAGTTGCCAAAACTAAAAAAAAAAAAACTAAAAAAAAAAAAAAAAACCAAGCCTTGTATAACTGTAACTGTAACGCTCCTATGTTTACCAGTAACGATGTAAAGAATATGCTCATTTCATTTTCAAGATGTAGCAATTTGAGGATTATCCTAGATAAACGAAATGGGCAGAGAGTAAGCATTCATTTACTTGACAGAACAGTGGCAAATAACCTTGAATTAGATTGGCTCCCGTGATGTTTTCGTGTTTCTCAGGATTTGGAATTTCATATAGTTCTGCTTACTTCAGTCCTCTAACACCATACAAAATTTCAGTTTGATTTCTTAACTAGTTTTGAGACATTGAGAAATGGAGAAATGTATTGTACAGACGTCATGTTGGATTGTTTTATATGCTATAGAATTATATGCAAGCAAATGGATACTATAATCGTGTCTAATTTAGGGCTGTTACTTTTAATCGATTAATTTCAGATATCGATTAATCGAAACCGAATAATCGATTAATTATCGTAAATAACGATTAATTGATTAATCAATTAGTCGATTAATCGATTAATCGGTTTTCAGAAAAATCGAATAATCGATTAATTGGTTTTTGATTTGTTTTGCCGATTAATCAATGTATTTCGCATTTTTAACTACGCTCTCACAGAATCAACGAACTATGACACAACTTGGTTTCTTAATGCAATCACTCGACATGGTTAGCCGGGGCAGTCCCATGATGGATGAGGTTTTTGATTAGTTTAGGGGCTTTGCAACATCGTGGTCACCTATCCCCGCGTACTGGGGTGTGTTTAAGACAAGTCTGATAACATGTGTCACTGCGATGTCTGTACCAGTGTGTGTATTAGAAATTCAGGTAGAATATGGGTAGGAACCGACCGTGGCCTTGAATTAGGTACCTTCCCGGCATTTTCCTGGAGTAGAAATTAGAAACCATGGACAATCATTTCCAGGATGACTGAGGTAGGAATCAAACCCTCCTCTATCAGTTTTGCCTCACGAGGCTGAGTGTACACGTTCCAGCCCCCACACCAGAATTAAATTTCTTGGCAGAGCCGGGAATTGAACTCAAACCTCTGTGGTGACAGCTAAGAATGCTAGCCACTGCTCAACGCCTGCTTTGAGGTTTCATTTAACTTAACTTCACTCCAAGGATTACCGTGTTGGAAGCCCTTTTTCAGGCTTGCTTTAGAAATCAAAATTTCTTCGCTAATCCTGAAAAAATACTACACGATGTTAATAAATACACTTGGATGACTAGTTTCGATCGTCAAGTGATCATCATCAGATCATTTACACGTAGGCTATTAAATCTACTGTATATGGAGAAGTATGGAATGATAATTACAATATATACACTTATTTATTTGCAGTAGCAATTAAACTACCAAACTAAAGATATGTGCTATTTGTTGAGATACTGATAGTTATTAAATGGTGCACTTAGCAGTTTGAGCGATGTGTGGTCCGTTTTTGTGCACAGCGTGAGGACGATTATGCTGACACAATAACCTGACCATTTAATAACAATCACATAATGGCACTAAGCAAGCAAACTTGAAGATCAATCACAACTATCAGTATCTCAACAAAAAATAACATATCTCTACTATTTGTGCTACATTAATTACTACTGCAACTAAAAAAGTGTGACGATCGAAACTGGTCATCTAATTGTATTTATTAATATCATGTAAAAAGTCTTTGACCGTCCGAAAAACATTAAATTTCGACTCCAAAGATACAAATGTGACGTCTTACGAACGAAGGTATGTCTAAAGTCAACACTTAGGCAAGTTCGATAAAAACTCAATGATCTCATGGTAGGGCAGTTATAAAAAGCGCGGTAAAAATAGGAAATCTTGTAGATGTAGCGTAAATATTGCAATCATTGCAAAATACGAACTGGACGTATATCTTGGGAATTCACCGTCTGACTTGCATACTCACCCTTTATCACAGGTGGAAAATGAATAAACAATATATCAAAGGCCCGCTAAACTAGCGACAAAATACTTGATATTCCCCGCTGGAAACATTGTGACTGCAAAGCGGAGCTGCCTCGTCCCAGAAAATGAGTACTTTCACCAAAACAGACCGTCTATTGAAATATATTGTCACATTTATTTTTAAATAATGCATCTTGTTTGTGAATTGTTGAAGCCATTGTTTCAGTGTTGCCTATACAAAAACTGTCAGTTGTAACTCTTCAGTCGGTCAACATGAATTTGTCCATTGACTGTGCGAGGTGCAATGTATATAAAATATGAGTAATAAGTAAATGAACTCCTTGAAAAATTACACGTATTAGGAATTAGAGGCGTACGTCAACCGAACATGATTCCACCCCAAAACATGACTGAACCTCATTGCTGTTGGAGACTTTGCTGGATGAAGGGCTCGTGAAATCTCTTACCCACTCGGAGCATTCGAGTGTGACGACGTAATAGTGATAGTGATTGTAATAGAGATCATAACTAACACATGTAATCTTCCTAGGAGTGTTATTTGCTTATAATTCTTATAGTTTATAAATTGGACTCCGCCCAGTCTTTGGGCAAATTCAAGTTGACCGCCTGAAGAGTTACAACCTACAGGTCTTTGTGGAAATTAGGCTAAACCAGAATAAAACAAAAATGTTCCTGTCCTAAATTTTAAACAGCCTTTCCAACAAAAATTGAACAAGATTCAAAAGCATTGCTGAAAACTCCTCGTTTTCTTTTCCTGAAACCCTTCCCAATATGATTGATGTTTGTCCTTCCACGGTCACTGACTCTTATTTGGTTATTGTTAACCTAAACAAGGAAGGACACGTATCTTTACGCAAAATTTAACTTTTATAGATTTCTATACATCATTCCGAAAATAAGCGTAACTCAACTTGAGCGATGACTTCTCATTTAAACCATTTTCAAAACGTATTTTCTTATCTCGTGTCTACTATCAGTTAATCGATTTCTCGGTTAATCGATTATTCGGTTAATCGGTTAATCGATTAATCGGTTTTAAAAAGCTTCGATTAATCGATTAATCGTTTCCGATTAATTTCAAATTAATCGATTAATCGATTATTAATCGATTAATTGAAAATCGATTATCACCAGCTCTAGTAATTATAGTCTACCAACCTACATTTCTATCGCTTGTTTAGGACACGACGAAAATAAAGGGGATTTTACAAATTTAACACAGCCACCATTTTTAGTTCTCATAGAAGTCGAATTGAATTATACGACGATATATTAAGCATTTCATGAAGTTTAACTGCACTCAGTTAATTAAGCCGCAAGAAAACTCCATATAAATACTTACATTTCACGTTGCCGCCGTGTAGGATTTATGTTCACCAGGCGAAATTATGTTAATAGCCTCTATCAGCATAGAAAATTTCAGTTTGATTGCTGTAATATATTAGCAGATATGGAAAACCGTCTAAATATTTCGGACTATCACCGTGTTGAAACGTTCCATATGTAGGCTATAGAAGTATGCACCATGAGATGAAGATTATTGCGAAGGTTCATTATTCAAACGTTCATTTCCATTGCATAATTAGGACTCAAAAAATAAAATAAAAATTAACTTTAAAATTTCACACAGCCACCATCTTGCTTTTATGAGAACAATTGAATTGAATTAGACGCCAGTAGATTAAATTCTGTATATACGTATATCGTACCAAATTTCACTGCGCTCGGTTGATTAAATCTTGTGAAAATGCTATTTAAATATTTTAATGTCGCATGGCCACCATGTTGGTTTTGTACTTTCTTCTTCTTCTACTTCAATTCCCGTTTCCAGTGTTCTGGGTCGGGGTTTGAATCAAGGACCTCCATAATTTTCTGTCTCTCCACCACTCTCTTCCTTCTTCTAGTATATCTTCTACTTTTACCCCTCTCTTCTCTATGCTCTCCCTCATTGTATCCATCCACCTCTTCCTAGGCCTTCCCCGTTGCCTCTTTCCTGTTACTTTCTCTGTAAATACTCGATTTGGGACTCTGTCTTCACCCATTCGCATCATGTGTCCGTACCATTTCAGCTTACTGATCTCTAT
The DNA here is from genome assembly GCA_946902985.2 of Meconema thalassinum. Classification (NCBI taxonomy): domain Eukaryota; kingdom Metazoa; phylum Arthropoda; class Insecta; order Orthoptera; family Tettigoniidae; genus Meconema; species Meconema thalassinum. Next base: position 1,806,663,718 of record OX336388.2, on the reverse strand, counting down.
CTTGTCATGTAGCTTTAGGAATCCAGTTCTTTCCCTAATTTCTGTGTTTCTGAATTTGTCTCTTTGTGTCTTTCCAATTATTCCTCTAAGAAACTTCATCTACTACTTTACCTATTTATAATCGTCGCATGAATGAACTTACCATAGTATTTCATTTCACCATACAAAATATCAGGTTGATATCAGTAATAGTTTCGGAAATATATAATGCCGGTGAAATATTTCGCACGGCCGCAATGTTGGATTCGTGAAACGCATTTAAACTTAAAGGGAACAGTCGGTGTCGGACAAAATAGTGCAATGTACTTACCGAGTGTCATTGAAATCGCTCAAGTCGTTTAAATTGTATTAGGGGGTGGACACAAATCAACACACATACCCGCACACACACACACACACGGACAAAAGGTGATCTCATAAGCCTATTTTTTTCATATGATGAAAATAGGCTAATAAGAGACAATAGTGCGCATTAAGGTCTATGATCAAACTTTCTCGAACATTCTCATTCGCCGGGTGCAAAGAAAAATTGTGCCACAAATGCAAGGATCCAATAGAATTTCACTTAAAATGATTACTAACCAGCCTACCTTTAATGGCATTGTTTCCCAGAACGGAATAAAGCATTGATGTTAGCATGAATTAGTCTCCATCATGTTGCGAGAATTGACATGCATTACGATACGTGCAGAGGAACACATTCAAGCAACTTACATAAAGGGATGCATCCATATAAGCTTCAAAACAAGAAATTGGTTGGTTGGTTCCTTAGTTTAGGTGCTGTAACAACGCGGTCATGTAGCCCCGTGTACTTTGGGTGTGCGTAGAGTCTGTCTGATAAGCGGTGTTAATTGTGTTGACCGTATTAGTGTGTGTTATCTGTTCAAGTAAGGACTGCAGACGATAATTTTAAGTAGTTCCTACTTTCCCTACCAAATGCTACTGTCCACGGCACCTAGCTGTGAACTTGGCTACTACTAGATTCATTTTTTTCATTCATTCATTTATTTGCAATGGGGGGAGTGTCCCCCGGTGGCAAATTGGATATACATAACAAATAAATAATTATACATAACAATTCAATAACAATTATACAACAATTAAATTGGAGTATTTACACAAATAGTCAGTCTTTTCTTAAACACACCTATATGTTTGGGAAAAGGCTCTAAGACTGCGGCAGGTAGAGAGTTCCAGTTATCAATGGCACGGTTTACAAAAGAATATTTACCATAATTTGTTCGCTGTGGTCGGCCCTTAACTTTGAAAGGATGATCGCTCCTATCCATGTAAGTGGGCTTTCCCAATCGTTTGCTAAGCTCACCCCATGCTGGTTGATTTATATACGTGTTGTACATAGCGCAGAGTCTAGATTTCATCCTCCTAGCCTCCAGTGATTCCCACCCAAGTTTCTTTAACATGCGGCTCACACTGCTCCTGGGATTAAAGTCACTGAGCACAAATCTAGCGGCCTTTCTTTGTACCATTTCCAACTCATTGATGAGCCCTACTTGATATGGATCCCAAACCGCCGAGGCATATTCCAGAATAGGTCTTACAAGTGACAAATAGCCTAATTCTTTAGCAGAGGTATTACTTCCTTTTAATACCCTCATTACAAAGTGCAGGGATTTGTAAGCTTTTGAAACTACACATCCTACTACCCCATTTCATATCATTCCTTACGTGAACGCCCAAATATTTGCAAGAATCTTCTTCTACAAGTATTTCCGAGCCAATGTTATATTGAAAATCCTGCCTCCGCACTTTCCCTATTTTTAAGAGACTACATTTTCTTGTGTTTATTTTCATTTTATTTTCAATCGCCCACTTATAGTCCAGGTTCAGGTCCTCTCGAAGCACTGCATTGTCTTGTGAGTCATGTATCTTTCGATATATTACAAAATCATCCGCAAACAATCGACAGTCACTGCGAATCCCATTTGGTAAGTCATTTATAAACGCCAAAAATAACAAAGTTCCGATTACGCTGCCCTGAGGGATACCCGACGTTACGGTAATTTCATCCGAGAATATGCCTTCGACTTTCACTTTCACTTTCTGTGAATGACCCGTCAAAAATTCTTGGATCCATAAAATTACTCTTCTATCAATCTTCGTCGAAGCTAATTTATGGAGTAGCATGTCATGCGGCACGACATCAAATGCCTTCGCAAAATCTATAACCACGGCGTCGACTGAAACTCCATGGTCTAACGATTCGCTAATGTCTTGAAAAAGTGTTAGCATCTGACTCTCGCATGAGTAACCTTTCCGAAATCCATGTTGCCTATCATTAAACCATGATAATGTTTCCCACTGTTCCCTCAAGTAGTCGCAAATGAGATGCTCCATCTGTTTACAAACGATGGACGTAAGGCTAACCGGCCTGTAGTTGCCCAATTCAAGTCTGCACCCTCCCATCCCTGCCATCGCAACCAACGTCTGGTGACGAACGTTGGAACTTAAGAGCATTAATCAAACCTACCCTACAAATTTTCCTTCTCACAAGTTTAGTTAGTGGTAGGTTCTTTTACATGCCATAAATCTAAGACATGAGCCCGCCGGCATTAATTCCCCTCCGAAAGAAGGCATACTGAGGGATTTTTAACACACTTAAAAAATCCGACAACTTCGTTCGGGTTCGAACCCGCGACCTTGGGCATAGAAGCTCAGCATGCTACAATTTACGCCACCGAAGCTGCCCATAACAAGGAGAGATGAATGTACGTGGCACAGTATTAAATTCAATGCGATGAAACTAGTTAGAATTGACCTCGATATGGAACGTTTACGTGTTTCATGATGCATTGGAAGCTCCTCTGAGACTTGGCTGCCGTTAGATTATTCCTCAGCTAGCTACAGTATACTGATATGAGTAAATCTACCAACATCTTGTACAATATGCAGTGTTTTATAAATACGTACCAGTAACCATAGTAATTTGAAGAATCTAAACATAGGTTTGGATTTAGGTTACTCAAGTAGCCTACAATTCTGCTATTCCAATGTATTTCTCGGGACACTTTTTACACTTTAGTTTGCACCCTGGAGCAGTAAATGATGTTGTTGTTGATTCTTTTATGGGATTTGTGACATCGTGATCATGTAACCACGTGTACTTGGGTGTGTTTAGCATTTGTCTGATAACATCTTTAACTGTGATTGCTGTGCTAGTGTGTGTATTTGTTATGAAGGTAGGACTAGGGTAAATGGCCTTAGGTTATGAACTATCCCGGCATTTGCATGAAATAGAAATGGGAAACCACGTAATATCACTTCCAGGTTGGCTGAGGTAGGATGCGAACCCACATCTTCTCAGTTTTGCATTACGAGGCTCATACCAGGCCTGATACCAGAATTAAATTAAGAAATTTACGCAACGAGGCGGACAGCAATAACTGAATAGGGATTTTAGGTAAAGCCATGCGGATATAGATTCATGGCTGTGCGGATAACGCATAAGCGCGGATATTGTTTGGATTTAATTTGTGGTTATTTTTTAGAATACAATCTGAACTTGTTGAATATTATTACTAGGACCCGGATGTTTATGACAAACCATATTTTCCGTTATGTTATGTTTCTTCATGAGAAATGTAAGATGATGATATATTATGCTAATCTCATTCAAATTATGTCATTAAATACATTTTTTTTAGCGTACGGCTTTTAGTGCCGGGAGTGTCCGAGGACATGTTCGGCTCGCCAGAGTTTGTAGCTGCTTTTATGCGAACACCCATGGGATGAGCTACAAGTACCGCCGCGTGTGGAGTGTAGTTTGGGGAGGAAAGTGTGAATGTAAGGACTAGGATTTGGAAGGCAGCGGCTGTGGCCTATAGTTAGGGACCAACCCCGGCATTTGCCTGGAAGGAAAATGGTAAACCACAGAAAACCATCTTAAAGGTTGCCGGCGGGGGGATTCGAACCTCCTCGCCTCCTGGATGTGAGCGACAGCTTGTAGTCATGCCGTAGCGACCATGGCTAACTCACCCGGTATTAAACACAATTAACACTCCGAACTGAAAAGGGTTGCAAATCTGGATGTATAGTCTACCATTCATTTTAAATATTATTTATTTAGCGTATGGCGTTTAGTGTCGGGAGTGTCCCAGGACATACAACATGACATGCATAGCCTAGGAAAATGACGTCCTCCTCAAATGGTAAATGTGTTGCTTTAATGCTTTATCTAATTGAAAATGAAAATCCACAGCCTGCTTCCAATCTCCGACCGGGTCAGGAATGGAATGAATGAAGCCCCCATCTAGCGGCGAGGATATGACGTGTGCCGGCTGCCGAATCCTGTCGCACTCCTCTGGGGCAATGATTAAATGAATGACAGATGAAATGAAATGATAGTGGAGAGTGTTGCTGGAATGAAATTGTGACAGGGAAAACCGGAGTACCCGGAGAAAAACCTGTCTGCCTCCGTTTTGTCCAGCACAGATCTCACATGGAGTGACCGGGATTTGAACCACGGACCCAGCGGTGAGAGGCCGGCGTGCTGCCGCCTAAGCCACGGAGGCTCCGCTTTATCTAATTAAATAGATTAAATAGATTCGGAAAACAAACGTGTGGATGCGGGTAACGTTTTGTTTATCCACGCAGGGCTCGTGCAGCCTAGCTTATACAGTAACATAATAATAATAATATTATTAATAATAATAATAATAATAATAATATCGTATGGCCTCGGGTGCCAGGTGCAAGCTTTGTTATTTGACACCCAAAGGGTAGCTTGCATGTCGAATTTCGTTGTTTCTCGAAAAACTATGAAAGTCAAGGAGGTTAAATATCTAAGCTTCTTGATACTATAGTGCTTTGTAGTAGAGAAATGAGGAACTTTGTGTTGGCGGAAACTCCCGAGATTAATTTTGCCATTATAAACACGGCCTACTGAAATCTAATGGGTTCTTTGACATGCCAACATCTTATGACATGGTGTCGTAATTTTTTCCGCCTTTCAAAAATCACTTACCACAGCCAGGAGCGAACCTGCAAGCTTGGGGTTAGTAGACCGACATATTGACCACTCACCTACCGTGTCAAGACTACAGTAACGTTGATGATCCTGGATAGTTGTCAACAGCGCTACAGTTGATCTGAGACAACTGGGGTGACAGCGAAGAAAACTAGTCACCACGCCTGCGATGCAATTTAGTTGTCTTCCTTTACAATTGTTTTATGGCTTTCGACTCATTACAGTAGTTCAAATCGTATGTTTATGAAGTTCAATAACCAATACTTGGGAATACTATTCCTACAGTACGCTACATATGATTCCTTAATAATGAATCAAATGGTTAAACACGCTAATTTAAAATTCCTCAGCATTGAAGTTATCAAATTAAATTTTCACCATTCGTAATGATTAAGTGAGTTCCCTCGCCATTAGCGAAATGTTTGTGGAGCAATTACTGCATCAATGAGGATGCTCCAGAAAATTAGATTTAACGCAATTAGACGCTGAGAAATGAGATGAATATCGTTCCAAGGAAAACATCCTCTTTCATCCTCTAGCCTTTAATTCGCGCTCTACATCCTGCTCCGAACTTAACGGAGATAATTCATAGAAGATTTATATCCCTAGGATTACAACGCAATGTTTATTTCGTTAACCAAGGTGGGAAGTCACATTGTCATTGTCACTCTCAAATCAATTTTCTGAGAATCAATGGATCTTACGGAGGTATTTGTACAAAACATTCAACAATTTATTTCACATCCTTACAACCAATGACAGGGTGACGTTATTAGCTGTCAACCTTTCAAAGACTTATCCTAGCCAGTTGTTTTATTGTGGTTGTGTATGGTGCTGTAATGCCTTATGTGATATATTCGTTACATGAACATGTATATCTGCACAATACGTACATAAAGTGCAGGAAATCGTGCGCCAGAACAAGACAAAAGTTTCGCGTTAAATTTCCAGGGAAACCCATTCTTATAAATCGGACAATAAAACAACATGCTAAGAGATTCAAACGTACAGGCTCAGTAAACAATAACAATAGACTTAAAGGTCGTTATTTTCATACTGAAGCTAAATTAACCGGAGTAACCGGAAACGTCATAAGGATATGCCAATTATGTTTGGCAGCAGATGGGGAACATTTTCAGCATCTACTGTAAACATGGCGAATAAAAATGGCATGATACTGATTTTAAGCATCGTAGTCTGCCATACATATGCGCGCACAGCAGCCGGCAACTGAGCCGTCACTGGCGAAGCGCGTGAGCGAGAATGTTCTTGCCAAGTAAATATGAAGACCCTGTAATTTCGTAGAAACTTGTATGTAAAAAGTTAAAGATTAACATTGAGATCATAGGAAATTCCGGCTTCCCTTTATTTGATGCTTGACGCCACTGATTCTCCTCCAGTTTCCTTTGGAAAGTGGTTGGCCATTACCAGAAAAAAGGATTATAACAAGTTATTGCTTTTGAAAATTATAATGTTATTAATGCAGCCAATGCCCGTGTACTTTTCTTTTAAGGACGGAACAGGGATGGGATATTGGAATGAAATCGGCCGTGGACCTATTGAAAGGAACCGTCCCGGCATTTGCCTATTGGTAAAAGTGGTAAACCACGAAAACCATTTTTGAAAATAATTATATAGATTATTTCATGAAACATGAAGGGCTCTGGGGAAATAAGAAGATAAGGGTCATTCAAAACAAGTTTGCTGACTCACATAGAACAGAATTTCAGAACTTTACAACTTATGCCTGATATCAAAAAAACATGTTTGGAGGAAAAGTGCACATTTCAGTAAATATTGTTACAATACCGTACTTGTTGAAATTATTACATCATGCAATGCACCCTGATCGTATTTCCCTAGCATTGAATACAACATATGTTGTTGTTAATACGTGACCGAAGTATAACTATTTGTTAATGTGTTGGAAGCCATTTTAGTAAGTAAAATTTAAGGAACTCTGAAATGTCCTATATTGCCCATGTTAATTTTCAATTTGTTATTTACTTTTTTGCTCCGAGACTATTTTTCAGGGATTTTCATAAAGACTTTCTCCTTACTTCAGCACAGGCTTTTTGAAAATGAATATATTTTTGAGATTTCATGTTTTTTTATTACTTAATTTTAATAGCACTTTCATGCACATTTATATCTGGAAAAATTAAACTAAAGCATTTTTTGAAAAACGGATGTGTTAAAATAATACACAATTAAACAGGAATTACAACTCAAAATTTCAGCTTTGTATGTTGAAAAGTTATGAATGTTTTATTTTTTGTCTAGATAAACATTTTAGTGAGGAATTGGAATCAAAGATTTTTACGGTTTTTAGAACTGTTGTGACCCATTTGCACGTGTATCAAAAGGTTTACTGGCCGAGCGGTTAATGACGGTAAAGGATGCGGGTTGATGCCCTGGAAACTCTCTTTTGAAGAACAAAAATACAGTAGTTCGTTGCCCATAAGTTAATTACTTGGTATTGGCAACCATTACCATTATATATATATATATATATATATATATATATATATATATATATATATATATATATATATATATATACTGTTATTTACAATAATAGAATTTGAAAGGGCTGGCCATGTGCTGTACAATCTTCTGTCTTCCCTGAGCAAGGCTATTAATCTTTACATGACTCTTCTAAGTCCCCTGTTCATGGACTTCTTGTATTTGCTAAGTCTAAGACCCTATTCCTATTCTTATATTCTGGCCTCCAATCGGGCGCATGTCTACCCGTGTTCGTTTCCAACGTTCATCTCCTCAAACTCCCTAGTGCCTGTCTACGACTAGGCTATACCCCAACCGCTCCTCAGAATGACCCTTGGCTAGGAGTGGTCCTTCCACCAACCAGAATGATTGGATCTTAATAATTCTCTAGTTACAATTATCTCATTGGCTATAACCTGTTGCTACTATAGTTGCAGAGTAATCTTGAGCTACTCTGGACGTCCTCATGACTCATTGTCATCACACATCTTCTCATCAAGTTACATCAATGTTCGTTTAGCGGCTTCGGTGGCGTAGTTGGTAGCATGCTGAACTGCTGTGCCCAAGATAGCGGGTTCAAACCCGGCTGAAGTCGTTGGATTTTTAAGAGCGTTAGCATCCTTCAGTATGCCTTCCTTCGGAGGGGAAGTAAAGCCGGCGGTCCCATGTCATAGATTTATGGCATGTAAAAGATCCTTCCACTGACTAAACTTGTGTGAAGCTAAATTTCAAGGTTATATTTCGTTGGAACGCTCTATCAAAGTTCCAACGTTCACCACTAGGTATTTGTGAAATATGGTAGCAAAAGTTGGAACTATTTGAATTTCAACGGAACTTGTAGCTCACCCTTTGGGTGTCCGGTTGAAGCAGATACAGCCTCTGGCGTGCCGAACATGTCCTCGAACACTTCCGGCACTAAAAGCCATACGAAAAGTAAATAAACTGTCCGTTTGTTCAGTAAACTAGATCTCTAGCAGTAGTTGTTATAGGACAAACTGATCATCTCTGCCTTGAGCAAACCAGACTCAGCCCTGTACATATAATCCTGAATATAATTCTAATTACAACGCACTTCCTTTCATCTTGTCTGACTTAGCCTAATATTCATGAAACCACATAACCCCCAGTATTCTTGTTTAACTCTTATTTTATAATCATCCACGTCATTATTATCGTAGTATTATTATCATCATTAGTCTTGAAATTTTCTGTTGTCTGAATATACACTTGATATACAAGTACATGGAGGTCCTGATTTTTTCCTGGAGTAGAAATGGGGAGACATTTTTTTTTTTTTTGTCGTGTGGCCTCCTCAGAGGCCGAGTGAAAAACTACTACTAGACTTAAATCTCACAGCAGAGCTGATAACGGAACCCGGACCTCGGGGATCAAATCTGAGTAGGTATTCTTTTGTTGTTGAATATTTTAGGGGTTGCGACATAGCGGTCAAATAGCCCCATGTATATTGGGTGTGAAATCTGTGTGATAACCTGTGCTATTGTGATGGCTGTACTAGTGGGTGTATTTGTAATTCAGCCAAGGATCGGGAAAGAGACGGCCTTTGCCCTCAGTTAGGAACCATTCCAGCATTTGCCTAGGGTAGAAAAGGAAAATCTCTTCCAGGATGGCTGAGGTGGGAATCAAACCCTCCACAATTCAGGTTTTCCTCACGAGGCTGAGTGTAACCTGTTCTAGCCCTCACACCGGAATTAAAATTTCTTGGCAGAGCCGGGAATTAAACCTGGATCTCCGGTGCGACAGCCAAGTACGCTAGCCACGGCACAAGGAGATGGACCCGAGTATTCTAGCCACTATACCAGTTGGTAGTGATAATAACGCTCTCCATACGTGTTTTGGGACTATCACCTCCTACATGGCTTTGCAAGCGAATATGCAGTACGTGTTCTGTAGACTCCGCCTACTCACAATCTCACCTGGGTGATCGCTTGTTTGAACATGCTTTTCCTCTATCTCCTCATTTGTGTTCATTTGTCGAGGTATCGGAATGGCCCCATAACCTTTTACACTGCAACACAGGTGAGCAGAGGCTAGAGCTGTTAGCTGAGTATTGAGTGCGACCTTGACCAAGATAAATAAATATCGAGAGCTTCTACAATGAGGTCTGTGTGTCATAATAGTACATTATGCAACGAGCCTATAAAGGCTATAATTAAGACACGAGTATGTTAATAAAACGAGCGTATGCGAGTTTTATAATTTCCATTCGAGTGTCTTAATTACCATTATAGGCGAGTTGCATACGACTGTTTATGTTCGACGATAATTATAAATTTATTATATGTTTTAACATAAATGTTCATAAATATCTGTTCAGTCACTAGAATGTTGTGATCGGGTGCTGCGCTGGTTATTATATCTCTGTTTTCCAAGCTCTTTAGCCAACCAACGCATGCGCTATGTGTGCTTCAATGCCATATGTTCAGATTGTGCACATGTATTCAGTAAAACTGTCACCAAAGTCGTTACAAAACAACGCGCTGTGTAGAAATTGGGTTTGGGGATATTAAGGTACAGTGCTATTTCTTGTCTCATATTCACCAGTTTATTTACGCGAACATATGGACGGTGCACTTTCGGTAATTTATATAATAGACATGTTGGATTTTGAGCGCATGCGCGAAGGTACCCTTATCTAATTGGTCACACAACTGTTTCTTGAGCTCTGATTGGTGGGAGAAACTGTTTCATAATGAAAAATAGTGTTATAATGAGCCTCATTATGATACAGTTTTCTGACACATAATTGTCAGGGTCGAACATAAATACACATCAACGTTTGAAGATAATGTTAAACACCATATACAATAACCCTTGGCGGCTTCAGTGGCGTAGTTGGTAGCATGCTGGGCTTCTATGCCCAAAGTCGCGGGTTCAAACCCGGCTGAAGTCGTCGGATTATTTAAAAGCGTTAACAATCCCTCAGTATGCCTTCCTTCGGAGGGGAAGTAAAGCCGGTGGTCCCATTAAATAGAACCTTTCACTAACTACACTTGTGTGAAGCCAAAATTTGTAGGATAGATTTGATAACGCTGTATTAGTTCCAACGTTCTCTGTAGTTGCTGGCTACGATGGCATCCAGTAGCCAAGTCAGCTGCTAGGTGTCGTCGACGGTAGCATTTGGTAGCAAAATTAGGTAATACTTGAAAATTGTTCGTCTACGTCCTTACCTGGATCACAGATAGCACAAACTAACACAGACAACACAATTAACACCGGTTATCAGACAAAATCTACACACACGGGGCTGCAAGACCGCGTTGTCGCTGCCCCTAAACCAAGGAAACAACCAACCATACAATAACTCGAAACATTTTTTTTTTTTTGTCGTGTGACCTCCTGAGAGGCCGAGTGCAGGTCTTTACTCGAAACATATTGATGTTGTGGAATGTTATCCCCAAGGGATAAAGGTTGATGTAATATTAACGTCAACATGCAGTTTAATTCTGCTCTGACCACTTCGTGGTGAATTGGTGAGCATTCTTGGCTATCGCCCCGGACGTCCGGGTTCGATTCCCGGCTCTGCTCTGTTCTGATGGCTGGAACAGCCTTGTGAGGCTCAAGTTAGAAGAGATGGTTTCCAGTCCTTCCTCAGTCATCTTTGAAGTAGGATTCCATGATATTCTACTGGCAAATGCCAGGATGGTTCATAGCTCAAGGGACTTCGGATGTCCTAAATTACCCATGCCTTTTTTTAAACTTTTAATCAGAAACTATTATCAGGAATTAATCGCATTTCTTCAAGGATTATCTCCAAGATACAGGCTTAAAAAACGTGTTCTTGAATTCTAATGAATCTTTTTGAAATTGCATAATTTTAATAGCTCTTTCATGAACATATCCATCTAGCAAAATTAAACTAGCAAATTTTGAAAAACGGACGAGTAAAAAATAACACATATAAGGAGGAATTACATCTGAAGTAATCAGTTTTTTTATATTGAAAAGTTCCGAAAAGATGGGATATTTTATATCTAGAAAAACATTTTAGTGAGAAATTGGAATCAATAATCTTTCAGATTTAAAAATATTCCGGTTGTCATTTGCTACTTTTCAGTCGGTCAGCACGATTGTGCCCAATGAATTGGGCGGGGCACACGTTATAAATATGTATACACACTCCTGGAAAAAATACATGTGTTAGTTAGTTATCACACTTGCCCATTTAAGTGTGATAACTAACTACAATACATGTAATTCTTTCCCGGAGTGTGTTTACATATTTACTAGCAGGTACCCGCGGCTTTGCCCGCGATCAAGACAATGGGGACGATGCATTATTGCTGATAATTGGTCTATTCTATTACAGCAATCGCTGCTATAGGTGGGTCCATTCTAATTCTGAATATTCTGATACATACAGTATATTGATATGAGCAGCAAAGTGGGAATTTTATAGAGTTGTGAAAGTCTGCAGGGTTCGATGTTACATTATGTTAACACATTTTAAATTACGTTCTTGGTTTTGCCATCTTCTGCTGAGACATAACGATTTTATTGTCCGGACGCTCGCGAGCACGCCACATACAGTTGCCCATGGGAAAAAATGGTTTTTGTCTAAATGTTCACGTGCTACTGTTAAGTGTGTGTCATTGCGCTTTGTTTAAGGAATTGCGAATATTGTTTGAGGAGGGAACTGCACTCTTGCACACTGGAATGGCAAATCTATCGGAATATGGGGAATTAAAAGTATTCTTACTAAAGCTATTCTGGATGTAATTTGGCCATACTTATTGATGATTTGAACGTCATCATATCGCTATTAATAGACCTATAGTTAATATCTCTCACCTTGGCCGCTGATGTACATTATGCAGTCTCTTCCAGTGTTACATCTCAGGGATTGAAATCTCCAACCTTTTGCCTCACATGCCTCTCTAAGTAACTAATATTCCTGATTGTTGTTGTTTGAGTCTTCAGTTTTTTAACTGGTTTGATGCATCCCTCCATGTCTCCCTCTCCTGAGCTAATCGTTTCATCTCTACATAGCTACCACACCCTACATCCGAGGCAATCTGTTTAACCCTGGTTTACCCCTACAGTTCTAGTCCGCGACCCTCCCATCCATAACTAAGCTTGCTATTCCTGGGTGTCTTAATATGTGTCCTACCCTCCTATCTCTTCTCTTCATTAGCAGTCGCCAGAAACATCTCTCCTCTCCCATTCGTCTTAATACCTCCTCCTTTGTTACCCTATCTACCCATCTGATCATCATTCTCCTGTATCACCACATTTCAAAAGCTTCAATTCTCCTCTTTTCTGCTGCACCATTAGTACATTAGTCCAACTCTGCAACATTTCTAGGTTTAAGCCGTGCCTTGTGCGGGGATTCAATGGCCCTGAAAGACAAAATACCAACATTATTCCTCAGTAAGAGTAATTAAGAAAAAATAATAATTAACGTGACAGCCGGTAGAATACGAAACATTCGACTGTGAATATGGGTTGCTGATCATGGTAAAAAACGAAAAAGAGCAGATCAAAATTAGCAAACAAAAATATTCAGTTAACAAAAAACAAATTTATAAAGAAAATGAAAGCATACCGTGCAAAATAGAAAGAATCTTAATATTGTAAATTAGAGTAAAGATCTGAAAGCTCGCTTACAATAACCAGCTCAAAGAGTGTAAAATTAGACTCAAAATCAGACTCAAAATCACGATCGTATTCGACCACAAAAGCCACCACTATAAATAAAATAAATCTCCTTGTACGCGTATCAATGCGAGGAGCAATGTTCGTGGTTAGAAGTGGGAACCGAACCCCGCGTTTTAAGGCCCTAAAACTAACGTTTTTCGAGATATTGCCAGAAAACTATCCCCGGTCTGGGAAATTTCAGCGGTTGCCATAGTAACGTTGATCTGTTTCTCAGAGGGAACACAGTTATTTGGGAGTATCTCCGAAACCGTTCATTTTAGGAAATTAAAAAGTGTGTTTCGGGGTCCCTATAGGACCTCCGAGTATTGTTTCTCGTATCTGCCGGCTTAAAATGAGCTAAATCCGACCTTTGTACCGACTGTCCTTCCTCAGTGCCAAAGGGCCGGAAAAAGTCACTTACAAATTGAATTTTTAAAAACCGTTTCTCAGTGGGCCTCTAGATACTCGGATCAACCAACATGCAAAATTTCAGCTTTCTAGGTCTAGTGGTTTGAGCCCTGCGTCGATGAGTCAATTTTGGATGGTCAATGCCAAAAGGCCGAAAAAAGTCACTTACAAATTGAATTTTCAAAAACCGCTTCTTAGTGAACCTCTACATACTCGGATCAACCAACATGCATAATTTCAGCTTTCTAGGTCTAGTGGTTTGAGCCCTGCGGTGATGAGTCAATTTTGGATTATATATAACTAGCAGGTACCCGCGGCTTCGCTCGCGTCATAGTCGTGTCATATTGTTATTCAATGAAATGCAGGTTTAACCCCGTTAACACCCCTTTAGAACCTGAATATTCAAAAATCCCTCCTTCGTAGACGTTTTCGACACACAACAAACAAATCCCAAAAATATCATTCTTCTAACTTTAACAGTTTTGGTTGGTCGATGAGAATGAATATCCATAAATCCTTCCTTAGTGGAAGTTTTTCTTCCAGAATTTCACCCCTCCCGATGGGCCCCTTAAATTGGATTTATAAAAAAACTGTCGAACACCTATGTATTTAATTATTTATTTATTTTTATTAAGCTGATTGTTTTCCTCTGAGTTTCAAACTCCTCACCTATGTCGTTTAAGTGATGCACGCTCCGTTAGGAATCTTTCAACCCCCACTCTTCACCCCTTTTACTCATAATATACACCACATCGAAAAACCATTAGACATGTGTCAGCTTATTTTAAATGATTGGTTTATATGCCAAGTATCACATCCCCAAATGAAACCACTCGTAAGATATTGTTATTCAATGAAATGCTCGTTTAACCCCTTCACACCCCTTTGCAACCTGAATATCCAAAAGTCCTTCCTTAGCGGACGTTTTCAACATACAACGAACATAACCCCAACATTTCATGTTTCTAAATTCAATAATTTTGGCTGGGCGATGGTGAGTGAGTGAGTCAGTCTGGACATTTTCTTTCCTTTATTTTTGAGAATTTCACCCCTCCCCATGAACCCCTTAAATGGGATTTATGAAAAAAAACGGTCGAACGCCTATTTACTTATGTTTAAGCTGATTTTTTCCCGCTGAATTTCAAACTTCTCGCTAATGTCGTTTAAGAGATAAACGCTCCGTTAAGAATTCTTCACCCCCCAATTTTCACCCCTTTAACCTCATAATATACACCATATCGATAAACCCTTAGACATATGTCTGCGTATCTTTATTGATTAATTTATATGTCGAATATCACACCCCCAATTGAAACAACTCGTGTGATATTGTTAATCAATGAAATGCAAGTTTAACCCCCTTAACACCCCTTCAGAAAATGAATATCCAAAAATCCATCCTTATTGGACGTTTTCGACATACAACGAACATATCCCAAAAATTTCAAGTTTCAAACTGCAATATATTTGGCTGGCGGATGATGAGTGTATATTCAAAAATCCTTCCTTAGTGAACCTCTTTCCCCAGAATTTCACCCCTCCCCATGGGCCCCTTAAAATGGATTTATAAAAAAAACGGTAGACCACCTATTTACTTATATTTTCAAGCTGATTTTTCCCCCTGAGGTTCATAATTTATGCCTCTGTCTTTTAAGAGATACTTGCTCCGTTAGGAATCCTTCAACCCCCACTTTTCACACATACACCTCATAATATACACTACATCGAAAAACCCTCAGACATGTGTCTTCTTATTCTTAATGATGAGTTAATATGCCGAGTATCGCATTCCCCCAAGGAAACCAATCGGGAGATATTGTTATTCAATTAAATGCAGGTCTACCCCCTTAACACCCCTTTAGAACCTGAATATCCAAAAATCCTTCCTTAGTGGACGTTTTTGACATACAACGAACATAACCCCAAAATTTCATGTTTCTAACTTCAATAATTTTGGCTGGGCGATGATGAGTGAGTGAGTAAGTCAGGACATTTTCTTTCATTTATTTTTCAGAATTTCACCCCCTCTCATGAACCCCTTAAATTGGATTTATGAAAAAAAAGACGGTCGAACACCTATTTACTTCTTTTTAAGCTGTTCTCCACCCTGAATTTGATGAGTGAGTGAGTTAATCAGTTAGAACACGTTCTTTCCTGTCCCCCCCCCCCCAGAAATTCACCACTCTCCAAGGGCCCCTTAAATTGGATATATGAAGAAACGCCCGAACACCTATTAACTTATTTTTAAGCTGTCTTTTTCCCCTGAGTTTGATGAGTGAGTGAGTTAGTCAGTCAGCTAGGACACTTTCTCTCCTTTTGTTCTTCCAGAATTTCACCCCACCTCATTGACCCCTTATTTTGAATTTATGAAAAAAAACGGTCGAACACCGATTTACTTATTTTTAAGCTGATTTTTTCCCCGCTGAGTTTCACACTTCTCGTCTATGTCATTTAAGAGATACACGCTCCGTTAGGAATCCTTCAACCCCCACTTTTCACCCCTTTCACCTTATAATATACACCACATCGAGAAACCCTTAGACACATGTCTGCTTATATTTATGATTAGTTTATATGCCGAGTATCACATCCACAAAGGAAACCACTCGTGAGATATTTTTATTCAATAAAATGCAGGCTTAACGCCCTTAAGACACTTTTATAACCTGAATATCCGAAAATCATCCCTTAGTGTACGGTTTTGACATACAACGAACTTATCCCCAAAATGTCATGTTTCTACCTTCAATAATTTTGGCTGGGCGATGATGAGTGAGTGAGTCAGGACATTTTCTTTCATTTTTGTTTTCAGAATTTCACCACTCCCCATGAACCCCTTTAGTTTGATTTATGAAAAAAACCTGTCGAACACTTATTTACTTATTTTGAAGCAGATATCTTCCCTGATATTGAAGAGTGAGTGAGTCAGTCAATCAGTTAGGACACTTTATTTCCTGTTTCCCCCCCAAAAAAAAAATTCTCCCCCCCCCCCATGGGCCCCTTAAATTGGATTTATGAAAAAAGAACGGTCGAACACCTTTTCACTTATCTTTTAAGCTGATTTTTTTTCCGCTGAGATTCAAACTCCTCGCCCATGTCGTTTAAGAAATACACGCTCCGTTAGGAATCCTTCAACCTCCACTTTTCACCCCTTGCACCTCATAATATACACCACATCGAAAAACCCTCAGACACATGTCTTCTTATTTTTAATGATGAGTTTATAAGTCAAGTATTACATTCCCCAATGAAACCAATCGGGAGTTATTGTTTTTCAATGAAATGCAGGTTCAACACCCTTAAGACCCATTTAGAACCTGAATATCCGAAAATCCTCCCTTAGTGGACGGTTTTGACATACAATGATCATATCCCCCAATATGTCATGTTTCTAACTTCAATAATTTTGGCAGGGCGATGGTGAGTGAGTCAGGACTTTTTCTTTCAATTTTCTTTTTACATAATACCCCCTCCCCATGAACCCCTAAAATTGGGTTTATGAAAAAAACTGTCGAACACCTATTTACTTATTTTTAAGCAGTTTTTCCCCCTGAGTTTGATGGAGTGAGTCTGTCAGTCAATCAGTTAGGACACTTTCTTTCCTGTTTTTTTGCCCCCATAATTTTACCCCTCCCCATGGGCCCCTTAAATTAGTTTTATGAAAAAACGGTCAAACACCTATTTACTTATTTTTTAAGCTGATTTTTTTCCGCTGAGTTTCAAACTCCTCGCCTATGTCGTTTAAGAGATACACGCTCCGTCAAGAATCCTTCAACCCCCACTTTTCACCCCTTTCACCTCATAATATACATCACATCGGAAAACCCTCAGACACGTGTCTTCTTATTTTTGATGATAAGTTTATATACCGAGTATCACATCCCTCAATGAAACCAAGCCGGAGATATTGTAATTCAATGAAATGCAGGTGTACCCCCTTAACACCCCTTTAGAACCTGAATATCCAAAAATCCTTCCTTAGTGTGCGTTTTCGACTTACAACGAACATATCCCCAAAATTTCATGGTTCTAACTTTAATAGTTTTGACTGGGCGATGATGAGTCAGTCAGTCAGTCAGTCAGGACACTTGATTTTATATAAGAGATAGATGAGACATTCCAAGTCGATTTTCTCGTAGAAATATGGAATATAGCTCTTCTTGCGCGTATCAATGCGAGGAGCAATGTTCGTGGAAGCGGGAACCGAAACTAGCGTTTTAAGGCCCTAAAACGAACGATTTTCGTGATATTGCCAGAAAACCATCCCCGGTCTGGGAAATTTCAGCGGTTGCCAGAGTAACGTTGATCTGTTTCTCAGAGGAAACCGTTCATTTTAGGAACTTAAAAAGTGTGTTTCGGGGTCCCTACAGGACCTCCGAGTATTGTTTCTCGTATCTTCCGGCTTAAAATGAGCTAAATCCGACCTTTGTGCCGACTGTCCTTCCTCAGTGCCATAGGGCCGAAAAAAGTCACTTACAAATTGAATTTTCAAAGACCGTTTCTCAGTGGACCTCTACATACTCGGATCAACCAACATGCAAAATTTCAGCTTTCTAGGTCTAGTGGTTTGAGCCCCGCGTCGATGAGTCAATTTTGGATAACATGTACCCCGCCCAATTCTTGGGCTCAATCGTGATGACCAACTGAAAAGCATCAAATGACAATTTGTATATGTAACCCTGAAAAAAGAATGGCTTTAAATTTCCACAAAACATTGCAGTACCGTAGAATTCCACTTGAAGCACTAGCATCCATTTTGTAGTTGTTCTATACCCCATTGCTTTTGCTTCCATCGCAGCCTCTTTCTTAAAAGTTTATATTTGTATATATCGTCTAATATGAAATACAATTAATAATTATGTACTTTTGTAGGGTTACTAATTGGACGTATGGTTGTAGCCTCTGGAATGAGATATGGAAATAACAAATCCACCGAGAGAAAGCTAAACCTCGTTGGTTTAATATGACGCAAAAGCACAATTGAGAAAATGTTATTGATTTTGCGCACTCCTGAGCTCCTTACGACCATGACCGCCTCCTTGATATCCTAGTCGCTCACTACCACAGCACCGGGTGAGTTGGCCGTGGTTGTTACGGCGTGGCTGCTGGCAGTCGCTCACATCCGGTAGGCGAGGAGGTTCGAATCCGCCCGCCAGCAACCTTGAAGATGGTCTTCTGTGGTTTCCCATCTTCCTTCCAGGCAAATGCCGGGGTTGGTCCCTTACTATAGGCCACAGCCGCTACCTTCCAACTCCTCGCCCTTACATGCACACTTTCTTCCCCCGACAACACTCCATATGCGACGGTACACGTAGCTCACCTCATGGGTGTCCGCATAGAAGCAGCTACAAAAACTGCCGAGCCGAACAAGTCCTCGGACACTCCCTGCACTAAAGGCCATAAGCTAAAAAAAAAAAAAAAAAAAAAAAAAACTACCACTGGCAAATACAAGAGTCATACTCAAGGCAATATCCCGCTGATATTCAATTTTACACAAAATTATGCAAACTATTTATTGAGAATTTACCAACAGTGGGCCAACGATATGCTGTAAGTAGGGACCAGATTCTTAGGGTTTTACCTATTTGTTTCCCTACTTCAAAATACAAGAATACTTTAATACTTTTCCGAATCACACTCAAATGAGCCATATTCGTGAATTCTGTAGTATCTATTACAAAAAGATACAGTCAGTCTGAAAGACTAGACTTCATATCATTTCAAATGACGCACGCTACAAATGCTACACATGTTAGAAAAGATGGAGGGCTTCGAGCGAAGCGAGAACTCTTTCAACAGACTCCATTACCCGTTAACTTAGGCTTCCCGCGCGGGGAATGGAGAGCGGGAGGTGCACTCTGCTGCATGACGTCACACGCTCTCCGTCTCCGTATCGCATAACGCCATAGCCCAGGAGTAAACTCAGACTCGGTGCATATGCACTGAACAACATGATGACGTCATACGCTCTCCGTCTCCGTATCGCATAATGCCATAGTTCAGGAGTAAACTCAGACTCGGTGCATACGCACTGAACAACAAGACGACGTAATACGCTCTCTGTCTCCGTATCGCATAACGCCATAGCCCAGGAGTAAACTCAGACTCGGTGCATATGCACTGAACAACATGATGACAACATACGCTCTCCGTCTCCGTATCGCATAACGCCATAGCCCAGGAGTAAACTCAGACTCGGTGCATATGCACTGAACAACATGATGACGTCATGCGCTCAAGTGCAACCTTAGTACATTTCCTCTCCGTAACCGTAACGCATAACGGTAGACCAAAGCATAACGATGAAGTCGACAAAATCATTTGAATTGATAAAACCTAACTGATATGCGAGTATCTAAAGATGCTTAATTGCAGATTTGATCCATTTATTGTAATACCTGCATATTTGAATTTTTAGTTCATGAGTTTTTAAAGTAAACCACAAGACAGTGTTTATTCCTAACTCTAGTCGATCGAGAGAAATCTTACCCACCTGGAAATGCAAATACATTCAGCACTTTTCAGTGTATATCTTATTGTTACCGACAGTAGTGGCTACGCGGGCTAAATCGCTGCGTTAGGTCAAGGGGCCAAGCTCTCTGCTGACTCGGTAGACGCGTGGGTTCGAGCCCCACCGTCGGCTGTCCTTGAAATGGTTTTCCGTGGTTTCCCATTTTCAACACCAGGCAAATGCTGGGACAGTACCTTCTGACAGGCCACGGCCGCTTCCTTCCACATCCTTGCCCAGTTTCATTCATCTTCATCCATTCCATCTCTCATCCCGACGCGCAGGTCGCCCATGGGCGTCGACTAGAAACACCTGCACTCGGCCTCTCAGGAGGCCACACGACAAAAAAAAATCTTATTGTTTGGTTATTTACTGTCTGGAAAGTGGGGATAAACCTCTTATTGTTTTCAAGTTCCCTATATTATAAATAAACAATGTTAATTAAACGGGATAGAATGTGAAAATCACCCCTGGCATCCTTAGTTTTATTGAATTTGGATAATTAACATATTTAAGGAGAGCAAACATTCCTCATGAGTGTGGCGTTCACGGTGATCATTTGATAAAAGACGTACCATTGAGTAAAATAGTTACACTCTCGTTACAATCATATTTTCTACTAAAAATTAGGCATTAATGGTAAGGTTTACGCAGTTTATGTCATCTTTTGCAACACTTTTGAAACCTATTCTACGAATACCAAAGAACATTTACAAAATAAATTTCTTTTGGGATGAGAAGTTTCTTTAGAAACAAAACTGACGATCCAGTATTGAATTAATGTTGTTAATCACTGCCCTAGTCCGTATAGAACGCATCCCCACTAACGACAACATTAACAACAATATATTATGTAAATGAGCAGTGAAAGAAACGATCTATTAAGGATGTGAACTGTGCCATTACTCAAATCGTTCATCGCAACAGGCGCTTGTGTTAACTTCAGAGTAAAAGTTTGAAAATGTCTTTATGGGCCATTTCACGTGGCATATATAAAGTGGTACTCTTAATGTGTCTGTGAGAGCTTTGTGGAGACAAGAAATTGGATATAAGTTTAACAGTTTACAGTTTAAATGTAAAGAATAATTTTCTATTTAATTACGGCCATAAGACCAACAATGTCGGAGTATATTGCGTTCCACGATATTAGTATTTACTACCACTACCTCTACTACTACTACTAAGTTACTATGCTAGTCCAGAAACTTATTGATAGTCAAATACCGTGAAACTTTAAAACAACAAATTTTGCTTGGAACGCTGTATTATTATTATTGTTACAATTAATAACATTTTTAAATTTGAATACTAGGGGCTTGGGACACGTTGGTCATGAGCCCTGAAAAGTTGATCAGGCTTGAAACTATATACCCCTGCTAGTTTTGTTTTGTCACCGGCGACGGACCATTAGAATCATGCTACATTTAAAGAGTGTGTCGGGGCGTGGTGGCGCAGCGGTCAAGCTGTTGGCCTCTCACCACAGTGGACCGGGTTCGATTGCTGGTCAATGCATGTGAGATTTTGAAATTGAAATGCCATGTGCTGTGGTTCGGATTCCACGTAAAAGGGGATATCCTATGGCTCATGATTGCAGTCACACAAAACTACAAACTTATTTTCTTCCTATAAAGAGTGTGCGGACTCTAGTATACCTTCAGTGACGTAAGCATGTTGATGGTTTGTCTTTGTTAGCGAGTTTTATAAA
Organism: Meconema thalassinum; assembly: GCA_946902985.2. Classification (NCBI taxonomy): domain Eukaryota; kingdom Metazoa; phylum Arthropoda; class Insecta; order Orthoptera; family Tettigoniidae; genus Meconema; species Meconema thalassinum. Next base: position 1,806,641,953 of record OX336388.2, on the reverse strand, counting down.
TACTTTGGTGTTGGGAATCGCCCTTTTCTTTGTGATACTCGTTAACTAGAGGACATACAGTATTATTCTTAAAACCAATAGCCAAACTACTTTCTGTACGTTCAGTCTCTAAAGATATTCGTACAAATGTCAGATGTCTTGGAAAATGTTAGGGCCACGTCGAGAAGCAACTTGGTATGTCTTAACCAAACTCGCGTGATAAATGGACGAGATCTACTGATTCAAGGGTGGAATTAGTAAAAGAAGCTAGTAAGAAGCTATAAAGAAGTGTCATTACGCATAGCAATGCTCAACATCACTCTTACTGGAGCTCGCTGACATGCTTAAACGCCAAAAAGTAAACATTGCCTGTGTGCATAAAACGCGACGGAAAGGCCAGAAATGTCGTGATATTGGAGGTGGATATTATCTAATCAACCATGGAGCAGCCTGACAGATCAAGTCGCTGAGGTCCATTGCAATTCAAATTTCATTGTGACCATTGCTGTTGATATTACTTCCCAACGACTATGGATATTCGTTTCCTATGTGCCACAGACTGGCTGCGATGAAACGAGAAAAATCATCTTTGGGAAGAGTTTTAAGTCCATATCTCGACTTGCCTGGATGAAGACTTTCTACTTATCTGTGGTAACCTAAATAGGCTTTATATATATATATATATATATATATATATATATCGTATGGTTGTACAAGTACACAAAAGTTTACAAGTATTTAAATTGAAATGTCCAAATTTGACAACCATTCCAGAGCACTTGGTGTCACTTGGTGTAGAGTCTTCAGGCCACCATCAAATGCACGGAGTGGACACTCCTGAACAATGTGTTTTATAGTTTGGTCCTCCACTCCACAGTCACAGGCAGCAGATGTACGGAAACCCCATTTCTTCAAAGTGTGACCACACCTTCCTTGACCTGTTCTAATGCGGTTCAGCTTCGACCAGGTTTGGCGTGGAAGTTGGAATCCCTCAACCTTCTTTGTAGGAACTTTAACCAGGTGAGCATTGTTGGGTGGATGCTCGTTCCAACGTTGTTGCCACTTGGAGGTCATGTTGAAAGAATTGATACCTTCTAAAACAACCCAGGGTGGCTTGCGTGATTTCAGACGTGTTGTTGGTGGACCTTGCAGGGCAACATACAACAGAGAGTTCTTATCAGAAGTGGTCTTCTTGAGCAAGCTTACCTTAGCTGCTTTCCTCCTTAGATCTTGCGGAGCGATATTAGCTAGGACTGGTAGCCATTGTGTGGGAGTAGATCTAACAGTACCAGTGATGACTCTCATGGCCTCATTGAGTTGCACATCAATCTTGGTGGTATGAGCACTGTTTTCCCATACAGGGGCACAGTATTCACCAGCAGAATACACGAGAGCGAGTGCAACAGAACGTAGAGTATTAGCGTCTGCACCCCAGCTGCTTCCGGCAATCTTGCGAAGTAGATTCACTCTCGAGCCAAGTTTCTTCGATAACTTGATGCACTGTTGTTTGAATGCCAAGGACCGATCCAGAGCGATTCCAAGATATATTGGATTGTAGTTATGGGGTACTTCGATTCCGTCAAAAGTAACCTGCAGCTTCCTTTGGGCTTCTTTATTATTTAGATGGAATGCAGTAACCTCAGTCTTGTTTGGGTTGGGTTGAAGTCTCCATTTATGGAAGTAATCACTCAGTTTCGTCAGATCACTAGTTAGGGTATTCTCACAGTTCAGTGGCTCAGCGGTCTAGCTGAATGCCTCTCACCAAGGCGGTCCGGGTTCGATTCCCGGTCAATGCATGTGAGGTTTTCGAAGTGAAATGCCATGTCCTGTGGTTCGGATTCCACGTAAAAAGGAGGTCCCGTGGCTCATGATCTCGAGATTAACGGTCACGTTAAACTACAAGCTTCCTTTTTTTTTTTTCATAAGGTCTTTATTTTGGATAATTAATACAAGGTCGTCTGCATACTGGATTTTCAAGGAATCTGTGTGAGGCATGTCATGAATATATAGATTAAACAAAATGGGGGCCAAAACTGATCCTTGAGGTAGGCCATTGTTAAATGTCCTCCACCTGCTAGTTTGCCCATTCAGGAACACCCTAAAACGCCTGTCAGAGAGCATGTTGTTCATTAAAAGTGCCAACTTTTGACATGGGATGATTTCAATAAACTTGGACATCAAGCCCTCCCTCCACACAGTGTCGTAAGCTGCTGTGAGATCCACAAAAACCGCAGCTGATTTTAGACCTCGTTGAAATCCAGCTTCTACTATAGTTGTCAACGTTAGGACCTGGTCGCAGCAACTCCGTTGTTTCCTAAATCCACCTTGTTCGACGGGGATGATTTGATCAACGGCCTCTTGAATGCGATTTAGAACAAGCCTTTCTAGTAGCTTATAGGTCATGCTGAGTAGTGATATCGGTCGATAGTGAGAAGCATCAGATCCGTCTTTTCCCGGTTTCAGGATAGCAATCTTAGCCTGTTTGAACAGCTTTGGTAATTTTCCAGTTTTCAGAATCTCATTGAAAAATTCAATAAGCCACAACTTTGTTTTTGGTCCGATGGTTTTAAGAAACTCTGGATATATGCCATCAAAGCCAGCGGCTTTGTTTACCTTTAGGATACTCAAGGCTGTATCAAGTTCCTCAATGCAGAAATCACGTGAGTAGTCTGGGTGTGGTTTTTGTTGGGACTTCTTTATGTACAGTTCATTATTCACAGTTCGTGTCTCTTCTTTGTCTATTTTAGTTTTTGAAATATTCATCAGTCTGGATGCAACAGCATTAGCATTCACATGTGTAACTGTATTTGACAATCTGGGATCTGTACCAAGCTTTCTAATAAGTTTCCAGGCTTTCCGACTAGAATTTGTGAAGTTGAGTCCTGCCGTTGTTTTATGCCATTCTTCTCTTCTGTTCTTGTTCAGAGCTCTCAATAGGTCATCAGCTGTTACCTTGTCGTGAGATTCTTGATATTTGGCGTATAACTCATCGCATTCTTGGGACCATCCTGGAATGTACTCCTTCCGAAAACCACGTGGGATATATTTTCTGGAATTTGTTTTAATCGCGCCCACAAATCGTTCATGATTGGATGGGACTGGAGGAATCCATTGAACGGTATTATCCTGACCTTTCTGAAATATTTCCCAGTTTGCAAGTTGAAAATTCCATCGAGGTTGAGGTATGGAGGTGACTAACGGAATTTCAGTACCAAAATGAATTATGACTGGCCTATGCTGGCTGTGTGGGAAAGACTTGATGACTTTTCGTTGTGTCATTTCGTTATTTCCAGATCTAGATGTGATGCACAAATCAGGAGAATAATCTTTTAACCATCTGCCAGATCGGAACGTTCCTGGATCTTTAGAATTGTACACAAGCTGGAGATCGTGCATATCCATCCATTCATTTAGAATAGCTCAATTTTGGTCTTCATTCTGATATCCACAGACATGACTGTGGCTGTTGAAATCACCAACATACACAACTGGATGACTGAAGGATCTTACAGGTGGATTTGGCCAACTAACTTTCGGTGGTTTGTAAATATTTGCAACCGTGGTGCCGGCAACTTCTACAGCCAAAACAAAAATATCTGTCGTTCTGTCTTGGTAAGTTAGTTTGTAGTCAGTGAGATGGGATCTGACATATGTTACAATGCCATACTGTTCATCATTTACGGCCCCAACCAGAACGTATCCGTAAATTCTACCTCTTCTGTAAAGATCAGCACCATCCTTGGTGTGAGTCTCCTGTATTGCAATAACATCTACTTCATTCTGCAGCATCAGACGTGAGAGGTATATTGACTCATAGCAGATGAAATCGATTCAATATTCAAGTGACATATTCGTAAGCTGTTACCAATAGGAATTGATGAGTGTTCTGTGCATGGTTGGTCCTGAAAAGGACTTATCATTGGTAAGTCCTCTTGCATACTTGTTGCTGTGTAGCAGCACCTTTGTATTGAAAGAATCAGCCGGTAAATTTTACAGTGTTTTTTACCGTTGCCCAGGGGACGCCCGAATGCATGTAATTAGTGCATTCTTCTGGGAGGCTTCTTTCGTGATAACACTTCAGGTGGCTTTATTTCCAAAAAGTTTTAAATCCCAATTTTTTATTTTGAATATTTTTATGGCAATATACCATATGCATTCTTCTATCATATTAGCCTTTATTGTGTTCTCAAACGGCTTATAAAATGGTTGTGAATATAGGCGATCGAGTAAGATAAGAATAGTTAAAAGTCATTAAGTAGGTCCTGCAATGCCATTTTGGTAGAATGTATTGTTAGCAAGTGCAAACAATGAACAACTAGTCTTTTCCTAAACGTTGCAGTCGGTCAACACGATTGTACCCACTTGATGAAAAGAAAAAAAAACATTTCAAGGCTGAAAGAAGCTCTGAATTCAGAGAGTTGTCAACAAAAACATGATACGTTGCTTTAACGCTAAGTGGAGAAAATGAACTTTGATCTTCTCTGTATTGAGACATAATATGTCTGTACTTAATCTCTTAATGCATATAGGTCTTTCTACTATGAGAAGGATGGAATCCATAATTATTTGTTATAATAATAATAATAATAATAATAATAATATGGGTTTTACGACCCTTTTAACTCATGTGGATTTTAGAGACGCCACGCCGATTTGTTTTCCATGAAGGGGATCATTGACGTGCCAGTAAATCTACCGACACGGCTCTCTCACATTTAAGCACCCTCGAATGCAAAATGACTGCACCGGAATTCGGTTCCGCTATCTTGAGATCAGCAGGCGAAAACATTATCACTGAGCCACGCAGCCAGTCCGTAATTAGTTACGCACCTCTGATTATTATTGAAGGGAAGTTTGGGCATTGATGTGGGAGAGAATTGTAATTTTTGAAACACAAATGGGTAGGACATTCTTGCGATTTCCCTCAAAACACAAAAATATTCTTACAGTCCACAATTAATCTTATAAAAATTAAAATTTTAATTTTAGACATTCAATTTGACAGAGTGCTAAAGTGCTACGTGATCACGAACTGTTTGCTGATAACGAATACACCAGTAACTACCATGGAGGCGTGGTTCTTTGACATGAAGATCAATGGAGTTCCAGTGTTAGCCAAGGTCTGAACCACAACAAACTTATGACCGTGAATATTTCAGTGTCGAAGGAATATATGGATAGAGAATGTTTGCTATTCATATCCTCTTATCTACTGCACAACGTCCACGATGAGTAACGTGAAAGGAAGTTCACATTCAGTCCATGTCAAAAGCTAATGAATACCTGGCAATGCATCATACAAGAACTGACCTCCCCCACGCCGCATTTAGCCATGCAAATTAATAGCAACAGTCAGAACACACGGATCAGCGTACACATGATACGTCTGTGTCATAATGTCTCTCATTATTATAGTTGATACAGGATGAGTTAATATGAAGGACCACATCAAATTTACCTTGAGCCGCTGAAAATATGTATACTCCCTGTCTCTATGAATTATAGACCACCTTGTGGTGCAGCGCTAGAGTTCTTGGCTGTCACCAAAACATTTTAATTCTGATGTGAGGGGTGGAACTAAGTACACTCAGCCTCGTGAGGTAAAAGTGAGATGAGAATGGTTGGGTTCCCACCTCAGCGATCCTGGAAGTGGGTTTCCATGATTCCATCCCAGTTCTACTCCAATGCTGGGATGGTTCCTAACTTGAGGCCACCGGCCGCCTTCTTCCCAATCCTATCCTCCAATTTACCAATACACACACTAGCACAGAAATCTCAATAACACAGGTTATCACACAAATTTAACACACATACACATCCAAAATATACGGGGCTATATGGCTATGATGTCACAGAATCTAAATTAAGCGACAACACAATATGGTATGTTGGCTTTCACGGCCAGTGAATTAAAACTCAGCAATTTTATTTTTAGGTTTGTGCCGTGTCTTATGTGGGGCTTCACCTAAGATATCAAGCTGGCTCATCAGCGGGCTCTTGATATACACTCTAGGTGTCCTAGGTGAAACCCCACACAAGACACGCTACAAATCTAGAAGAATTGCTGAGTTTAAATTCACTGGCCGTGAAAGCCAATATACCATCTTTTTGGAAGCCTTCATAGGGAGGTAAGGCTGCTTGAGCTTTTAGCTTTCGCAGTAAAGAGGTGCAGGCGTGCTGTTCGCTACTCCTGTGGGGTGCGGGTGCAGACAACAAGAACGCGCTGATGAGCCAGCGTGGTGTCCTAGGCGAAACCCCACACAAGACTCGGCACAACCCTAAAAAAAGTGCTAAGTTTCACCACAATATGACTTATAAATAGTAATGATCAGCTGGCGGAACTCTGAGGTTTCTTATAACTCACATGGTGTACAGAGCTATTACAGTGCATTTGTCTGTTGACACAAGCTAGCGTAAAATTTGACTTTCCCTCAATGTCTAAGCCTCATTCATGGCTATTATTATATGGAAGGTACTGAAATATGACTGTAGAGATTTGAAGACATTTTTTCAGTGTTGCCAATACAAATTGTATTTTGTAGCTTTCCTGTCGGTCAAAATGATTGTGCCGAATGAATGGGCGGGATGAAAGATATACAGAGGTGTACAAATTATTAGAATCAAATAATAGTACATTATGCAACGAGCCCATAATGGCAATAATTAAGACTCGAGCCTGTTTATAAAACGAGCGTATGCGAGTTTTATAATTTCCATACGAGTGTCTTAATTACCATTATAGGCGAGTTGCATACGACTGTTTATGTTCGACGATAATTATTATAACTATTTTATGTTCGAACATAAATATTCATAAATATCTGTCGAGATTTCGCTAGTTTTATGTACTGAACAGAGCGCATGAGACGCAGAGAGTGCCCTGTATTTGACCATGGCCTCCTCGATTACCATACTATGGCACTAGGCCAGGCGGTGACATTTAAATTAGAAGGCCGTGGAACTCAGCGCATCTAATTATCTAATTGGTCAAACAACTGTTTCTTGAGCTCTGATTGGTGGGAGAAACTGTTTCATTATGAAAAATAGTGTTATAATGAGCCTCATTTTAGTACAGTTTTCTGACATATAATAGTCAGGGTCGAATATAATAGTACATTATGCAACGAGCCTATAATGGCTATAATTAAGACACGAGTATTTTTTTATAAAACGAGCGTATGCGAGTTTTATAATTTCCATACGAGTGTCTTAATTACCATTATAGGCGAGTTGCATACGACTGTTTATGTTCGACGATAATTATAACTTTATAATATGTTTTAACATAAATATTCATAAATATCTCTTGAGAGTCAGCTACTGGAATTTTGTGATCGCAGAGCGAGCGTTGGGTGTTATATCTCTGCCTTTCAAGAGCTTTGAACGACCGACGCATGCGCTCTGTGTGTTTGCAATGCCATATGCAAACCATATGTTTACATCTGCCGTCCCTCAGTAATATTGTCACCGGTGTCAGTTGAAGACAATGCGCTGTGTAGAAATTAGTGTTGGTGATTTTAAGGTACAGTGCTATTTCTTGTCTCATATTCGCCAGTTTATTTACGCGAACATATGGACGGTGGGTATTCCATGTCGGTAATTTATTATAGTTCGATGTTGTGTTTATGTCCGACATGTTGGATTTTGAGCGCATGCGCCAAGTTATCGTTACCTAATTGGTCAATGAACGAGCTCTGATTGGCTGGAGAAACTGTATCATAATGGAAAACAGTGTTATAATGACCATCATTATGATACAGTTATCTGACACATAATAGTGAGGGTCGAACATAAAAGAATTTTAATCAGTCTTAATTGTTTATTCAAAATCATTTTATTGACCATCTACTGCATCTATTGTTACCTACTTAGTAAGGTTACCCCCCCCCCCCGTGGACTTACACATTTCTCATAACGAATTGCGTCTGGAAACTTTCAGAATAGGGGATTCCGATGTATACCTGAGCTGGGTCACTTTTCTATTTGTCATTGAGTTTGTAATGTACCCTTAAAGTTAGGTGATTTCAATCCATTGTTCATGTATCTTTGAATAGTTTAAAAGCGGATCATCAGTAAAAAGACCGCAAAATCCTGTGTTCTAAACTCACACAAAAGGTAGAGTGTAGTAATCAAAACAAAACGTGTGGCATTTTGCAGTAGCAAAGCTCCTCTGTTAATGGAAATAAAAAAAATCATTTTACTTTGAGTTTCATAAATGGAAATATAAGTAAGACTCTTGGTTAAACATTGGAAATACTGTAATTTCAGCGCCTTGTAAACATATTTAGTGCCATAAGTTGCGAGAAGTAAAAATGCAAATTTGGAAAACTGACGTAGAGCTTAATAAATTGCACACCTCTGTAAATATACTCCTCGAAAAAATTGCATCTATTACTTAATGATCACAATCAAATGGATGATGGAGGAAGACAAATGGATCAATGTGAGGTAAGGAATCATAGTACGGAAAAGATCAAGTCACAAGTTATAAACAAAATGGTACTCATCGTGTTGACCGACTAAAAAGCTACAAAAGACAATGAAATATGACTGTGCTGAGTACTGCCAGGGGCTGTGAGTAGAATCTTCACAGAATTAGTACTGCTGTACTTTTTTTTTTAGCGCATGGCTTTTAGTGCCGGAAGTGTCCGAGGACATGTTCGGCTCGCCAGTGTTTGTAGCTGCTTCGAGGCAGACACCCAATGGGTGAGATACACGTACCGTCGCGTGTGGAGTGTTGTCTGGGGAGGAAAGTATGCGTGTAAGGATGAGGATTTGGAAGGTAGCGGCTGTGGCCTATAGTTAGGGAACAACCCCGGCATTTGCCTGGAAGGAAGATGGGAAACCACAGAAGACCATCTTCAAGGTTGCCGGCGGGGGGATTCGAACCTCCTCGCCTCCCGGATGTGAGCGACTGCCAGCAGTCATGCCGTAACGACCACGGCTAACTCACCCGGTAGTACTTGGTGAAGAATTCAATGATAAACTATCTCACTCCACAACTTGCTAACTACGCCTCATTGTAGATAGCTTTACTGGCCGCTGTGGCCGAGAGCACTAACGCGCTACCTCGTGTTCGCAGGCATCGGGAGAGCGTGGGTTCGAATACCACCTCGGCCGTCCTGAAAATGGTTTTCGTAGTTTCCCATTTTCACTACCAGGCAAATGCTGGGACGGTTTCTCCAATAGGTCCACGGCCGATTTCCTTTCATAATCCCTTCCCTGACCCGTCCTGAAATTAAAAATACATGGCCATTGGCGGCATTAATAAAATTACTAATGATAGCTTTGAAGCTATTTCACAGTGTTGCATTATTTGCAATTGATTGTGCAACCTCTCTGCCCCACGTAGACTCAAATCTAGGAAAAGCTTCTTTAAAACAACGTCGGCCTTGAAGAGACAGCAGGCACTGCCAGAAAGAAAATGAAGAAACAAAGAACTGATCATCATTCAAATTGGACGGTTTCTAAGTAAAGTCTCCGTTCTAGTATTTATTTAGCGCATGGCTTTTAGTGCCGGGAGTATCTGAGGACATGTTTGGCTCGCCAGAATTTGTAGCGGCTTCTATGGGGACACCCATGGTGTGAACTACAAGTACCGTCGCTTGTGGATGACGTGATATGAATGAAGATGAATGAGCAAGTTCAATGTCAAGTAGTTCCAACTTTGGCTACCAGATGCCACCGACATCTAGTGACGAACGTTGGAACTTGGTAGAGCATTTCTAACGATATATTACCTACAAATTTGGCTACACACTAAAATTGTAGATGTAGGCATACTGAAGGATTTTAACTATTCTAAAATATCCGACGACCTCGGCTGGGTTTGAACCCGCGATTATGGGCACAATCGTTCAGGTGGAACAATTTGAATTAGTTTTTAAACTATATATTCTAGTGCTGGAGTTTTCACTCAAATGCAAAAATATTCCATTTAATTACACATTAAAATATTTTTAATTTCATTAAATTATGAGATAGTTATTGCCGTAAGTAAACGCTACATTTTTAGCTATGTTACTGAGTCTCAGGGTTTGGATGGAAGATGATTTGGAACCCTCCAATATTTTGTAGAAATCTGCATCTACGTATACGTCTGTTGAATGTTTCCCAAACCTCTAAATAATTTTCTGAGAATAAAGCATCTCTGTGCGTAGTCAGTCATCAGAAAATAAAGCATCTTAGTGCGTAGCCGGTCATCAGAGAATAAAACATCTGTGTGCGAAGCCAGTCATCAGAGAATAAAGCATCTCTGTGCGTAGCCAGTCATCAGAGAATAAAGCATCTCTGTGCGTAGCCAGTCAACAGAGTATAAAGCATCTTAGTGCATAGCCGGTCATCAGAGAAAAAGTAGGAAACCCTGTACAAGTAAAATATCGGGAAGTAAATTTTGGATTCAGAATAAAAAATAAAATAAAATAATTTAATAACAATATAGACTTCTAACTGTACAGTACATTGAAATGAAATAACACACGCGAATTTTGGCAAAAATGTTATTTTGTCTGTCTAACGAAGCCTACCTCGTAGTAAAGTCATTTGAATACTACCCTTAAATTCCATTGAAGTAGGTAACGCCAGTATTTAACTTTCACGCTGCACGCATGGTTATTTTAAGAGGCGGAACTCACTTACGTTTATTTCATTGAATATTATTGTCACCGTCTTACTTTACTTCATGGTACATAGTGCACGACAAGCGCAATGGACAGCTGCAGCAAATCCGGAGATCGGAGGTTCGAATAACGTAATTGCAGGTTTCTTCACACTCCATCCAGGAAATTGCCGGCATAGTACTTTATTTCTAGTCCAAGGAAACCTACCCTATCTCTGCGCCCTAATACAATACACACCATTACTGTTATCACAGAAACACAGGTTATCAGCCAACTTCAATCCACACCTACGTACACGGGGCTGATGACCAAAATTCGCCAAGCCGCTAAAATAAATTACCAACAACATAACAACTTCATGACAAGATGGAGCGGTCTCTATACAATTAATACTGTAGCTTTCAGTAGGTCAAAGCTATCTTTACTAGTACACCGTTCCACCATACTCATTAGATTTAATCTTCGTGTATTTCTAAGTATTCAGAAAAGTCAATCGGATTATATTTTCTGGGATCATTGCGTTTAGATAGGCAGGTAAGTGGACGGATTGTAAAGCATTAGTTCGTTTTTGTTTTCAAAATATTTGGTGAAAGTAAACACTACACCTTAATAGAATGCGGCTTCGAAGGCGTAGTCGGTAGCCTGCTGAACTGCTATCCCCAAGAAGGCGGCTTCAAACCCGGCCCAAGTTATGGCCATTGACTGCGATTCATATATTATCGATAGAGGGGAGCTCTTAATTTCATAGGTATGAATATTTAATTTTTTGTTTACCATTTGCAGTTGGCAACAGTGACAAAATATGTATATTTTTAGTTGTCTGAAATATGAGCAAGTAAGATATGCCTCTTTAATTAGACAAAAGCGAAATAATGAATTATGAACCGACGGGAGTCTGTCGAAGCATTAGTCAAAAGACGAGAGTATGATGGAACATCGATAAATATAAAAAGGCGAGATACTCAATCCGGAACAATTTTCGTGTGCAGTGCATGGAGATGCTCACCAAGTGGCCCTTGCATTGTGGGCCAGCCGACTCATCAGGCGCACCCGTCACGGACAGCCACCGAATGCTATCTTAATCAAGTCTTTGAAAGAAGAGAATGCAACCCAGCAGATAAAGCTAATGGATTCTGATCAAAGGAACACCAAAGACTTACAGGTGCCGCAGTGTACAGCAAGTAGAACATGTTGGACTTTGTACTCTTAGGTGCCAAATTCTAAAGCCTCTCGAAGGTAACGGCAGGAAGTAAAATCCATTTGTGAAAATAAATGCGAAATACATTTATTAACCAATACGTACAAAAGAAAGAAACTTGAAGACCTATATTCCTCCTGTGACATAACGATACTTCCACTGGAGCTGAATAACTTCTTAATTGATCTCATCATAAAAAAATAAACCACATAAAGTAGTGACTCATGGTCAAATACCAGTGCAGGATATATCCACCCATGACTTAATATACTTAACTTATTCACTCTGCGTTCCAAAGTACAAACCTACGTATGTAATATGCAGAAATATATAGAACATGGACATGGACCAACTGAAATAAGAAGCTTACAGCCTTCAATGCAATTATATATTCAGACTGGACGATATTGACTAAAACATAAACAAGTTGAACTTATTAATACATGCATTATACAACAAATATGCGACCAGGAGAACGATATGATTTCTCGTAAACCTAAGCCATGGTTAACTCCGGAAGTCAAGAAGATGATGTATCGTAGAAATATTCTTTTCAGACAATACAAACGTTCTGGTCTACCAAATTATTTCGAAAAATGTCTAGTTCTTCGGAACCAAATTAAGCTAATTTTACGCAATCATAAATTTAAGAATGTTCGTGATACAACCTGCCGACTAAACATGGCTAGAGACTAGAAACATTCGGTTCTTTGGGCATTTGAAAAACCCAGGAGTCTCTTCCTATACCCGATATTCCACTTGACGAGCTAAATGCATATTCCACGTAACCAGATACTCAACCTAAACCAGATAGCGATACCAGCGGAGACCACGGCCCATCATTTTCACCTCCCGATCGAAACAGCTTTGCCTTTCGTAAGAGAAGAGTGGGCTGTATTTCATTAGATCCCAGGTGAGCGGGATTGATGATGTCCCTATAATATTTATACATTACATTATTGGTGCTGTTCTCCCCGTCTCACACCTATTTTTAATTATTGTCTAATCTTTGGCCTTCGATATGTAAATACGCCAACGTGATCCCTCTTCCTAAGATACCGAGCCCACTGCTACCAACTAACTACCGCCATGACTCTATTCTCCCTGCTCTCTCCAAAGTACTCAAATGGTTACTACAAACTCCAATACTGGAATATTTGAACACTTACCCTCTACTAGACCCACTCCAGTCTGGCTTCAAGAAGAGCCAGCTACTGCCTTACTTAAGGGGGGGGGGGGGGGGGGGACTTACACCTTTAAGGATCAAAATTTATCATTTTTAATTTTTATCTATATTTATTGTTCCTTCCTCTTTAAATCACTGCAACAATTTCTTTGATATGTGCAATACTTTTGAAGTTATGACCAAAAACGTGCAGGGTAGTTTTAGATGTTTCCCTAAACATTGGTAACTTTGTTGCTCGTTTTCCGTAACTATGGATTTACAAATCCGTTTCTTTAGTAACTGCCAAAGTTTTCAAGATAATTAAGTGAAATTTAGTAAACATGTTTGTGTATCATATAGGGGAGAACAATATGATCTAGAACTGTTGCTGTACATGTCATAGTTTCGTTTTTTTTAAATATTCAGTGAAAAACACTTGCAAAAAAGTTACACTTTAATATAAGCTTTTAAAAAAATGTTTTTATTTATAGATTCCAATGATTCTAGGTCAATCTCTAGCTACTGAATTAGTAAATACAATGAAAAAAGAATTTTTGTGAAACAATGATATTTAAGTAAAATATTAGTGAAACGGTGGAACAGTGCACAATATGCAGCCGCCATTTTAAATGCCTAATTTCCTGAAATGCATTCGCCGTATGAACATATTGGCATAGTATAGTATAGTGAGATTGGCACACCAAATTACAATTCTTTAGTACTTTCTGTTGCTGAGGAATAAAAAAGTGAATTTACATGATTTTTGTATCCTTAATGGTGTAGGTCCCCCCTTAAGGTCACTGATGGTATCAGACAAGCAATGGATCAAAGACATGTAACAATAGTGACACTACTAGATTTCAGCAGGGCATTGGACACCATAGATATCCAGACCCAATTGAAGAAGCTAAAATCCCTTCTTGGCACTGAAGCCATAAAATGTTCCTCTGCCTACCTAGCGAATCGAAAGCAGCGTGTGATACAACATGATACCACTTCACAGTGACGTCAGAAAAACTCAGGAGCCCCCAAGGTTCTGTCCTTGGGCCCCTTATTTCCATGCTATATATCAACGATATATTCTCCACAATTCAATATAATACATATCATCTTTGCGCAAAGATCCCCAAATATACTGCCACACTAGTATCAACGATATATCACATGCAGCAAGGGATATAAACACTGATCTCCATCAACTTAGTGTATACGTTGGTGACAACTCTTTCCTCCTCAAACCTAAGTAGACCAAAACTATCATTAGGCTCTCAATCGTTACTAAACTCATTAATAGCCAACTACGTTGTTCCTGCACTAACACTGAATGCGATCATCATTCCCTTTAGTATAGAAGTAAGGAACCTTGGGTTGCCCTTAGCGGAAACTCTCAACTGCTCACCACAAGTAAGAAATACATATAAAAAGGTGTAATCATACCTTCACCCACACGTGCGCCATATGAACATTTTAGCACTAAACTCATTAAACTAATGCAGACACTAATTCTACCAATTCTCGACTGCTGTGACATTGTTCTCGTCGACGCGACTCATGGACAAACAATGAAACTTTAACAAACATTGAACTCTTGTCTTCGGCCTTCTCGTACCACAAACACAATATAAACTTCCTGATAATGCTAATTCGTTTCCTAGAAATAGTGACCCTTCATAAATAACTATCCTAAGTGATCCAATGAAGAACTAAGAATTTTATTGTTCAATGCAAAATTTCTAGATAAATAAACAAACAGTGAATGTCACAGAATGGAACACACTGGCATGCATGCACTCACGGCCAGCCATAGATATCCTCCAGCGAACAGCCAGGTCATTTCGATACTCACCTGTAACAGAACAAATAAAAACATTTATATATGAAACTATCCAGGAGTTAGAAAAATAAATTCAGCTTAAAATGTTTGATTTCCAAACCTAAACCACAGACTTCCCAATTCTTCAACAGTTGCACAAGTGACTGTTCTGTTGAGAAACAAGCAATTCCCTGAACAACTAAATAGCCTGTTTTCATTTATCCTACTTGTCTTTCCTATTGTCGGGGCGTGGTGGGGCAGCTGGAAAGCTGTTGACCTCTCACCAAGGTAGACTGGGTCCGATTCCCGGTCAAAGCATGTGAGATTTTCGAAGTGAAATGCCATGTCTTGTGGTACGGATTCCACGTAAAAGGGAGGTCCCGTGGCTCATAATCACAAGATTCACGGTCATGTAAAACCACCATCTTCTTTTGTACTTTCTATGAGAAACTCTCCCGGCTATTAAAAGAATTTTCCATATGATGTATACTAAATAGCTTTTGGTACTCGACCTACTTTATGCCTCCACCAACGCCATTACATTGAGAATGACAACATGTGCTGGAATATATAACTTTCAGTATACAGTATACCGCGAGATGGTATCTTTCTGTAACGAGTCACGGTAGTTTCATTTAAGAAACGTCACATGCACGGCTTCTATGATTTGCAAAAGTATGTTAGAGAATTTAGTGCCATTAGAATATGTGGAAATTTGAAGCCATTCTATTTTCAGTGTTTCCAGCTTTTCAGTCGGTGAACACGATTATGCCCAATGAATTGGGTGAGGTAGCCTACAAGTTATAAATATGTAAACACACTCCTGAAAAAAAAAACGTATTAGTTAGTTACCACACTTAAATGGGCAATTTATGATTACGCGTTTCGCCCCTCAAGTGGCCATCATCAGATCCGGATCACTGTGTTAAGGTTAATATTCATTATTGAAAATTCACTACTGGGGTTCAATAGCACGTCGTTAGATGATTATAGTATAATGTTTGATTCGCAGTTTGAATTTCGTTATACGTTAGGTTTGTTTTGTGATGCAAGGTTTTGTGAATTACGTGAGTAACGGTGTATATGCGCATGTATACAACTTGGGGTGCGTGATGGCGCAGTGGCTTAGCTACTCGTATTTCACCCGGACGCCCAGGGTTCGAATCCCGGTGACATCTGGGTAGAATTTTCAACTAAAAATCTCCTGGCGTCAGGAAGGGCTTCCGGCCTTAAATCCCCGGCCAAAACCAAAATGAGCCTGATTGGCTCTGGCGACCCCAATTAATTGGGAAAAGTCGAAGAAAGTATGCGCGTGTATACAATTTAGAATATCACACTGTAATAATAATTAATACATCAAATAACATCTTTTAAAGTCTGATAACTAACTAATACATGTATTTTTCCCAGGAGTGAGTTTACATATTTATAACTTGTATCCCACCCAATTCATTGGGCACAATCATGTTTACTAACTGAAAAGCAGCAAAAGACCATTAGATTATGATCGTTATTATAATAGCCTATCAAACGAATCTTCTCTTCAATTGCTTGAATAGGGTATGAGAAGAAAGAATATAGACATTAACTGACGTGTTGTGGTTGGCGCCATGAAAAACATAGCCTTCGTCCGTAAAATCCATCGCCCCACATAAAATCTCATCTCCACTCATCCCAATTGAGGCGGGAAATTGAAAGACGCCCTTGCCCTCGGATGCCCTAATAACTTCGAAGTTGGACGAAAATAAGAGTGGGCGACAGGCAATATAACAGAAAGGATCCCAGCACAAGAAAGTGGAAGAAATGCTGGACTTAGCAGGGGTTCCGCGGTCGCCAACTAGTTGCGAACCCCTGGAGGTACCTTAATAATGAAAGTGTAAATCAATAATTAAAGAAAAACCGATCAATAGTTAAATTAAGTTTTACTCATATAATTAGGAGTGGCTGATCAAATAGTTCTTCAAGCTCAGCCTTTACTTCCTCTTCAGTAAGCGAAAACAAAAGAATTGCAGACTTAAGTAAATCAATAGAGCTTTCAACACGAGAGGTGTAGGCCAACGGGCCCGAGTCGCAGCTGTGCCAGTCTCAAGAGGAAAGAAACTTGCGCTTTTGTCTGAGGTGAGCGACCCAAATGTCAAACGGAACAACTTAGCATTCCATTGTATTGTCGAACTCGATTACAGGAGAATCGATAAAAGCAAGCAAACGGCTGACTTTGATAATTTAATTTAATCGCTTCATCTGAGAATGTGGACTTCCCAAGTACTAGGGGGAAGGGGTGGCGTACTGGTGAGTTAGCGAACAATTCCTTCAAGGGGAAGTACCTCATATAGAATAAACCTTGGAATAGAGACTCAGGGTCGAAGTCATTGTGAAGATTGATGGTGACGGATCACATCCGATATGTTCCAAGTCTCACTTCTGAAAGTACGGTACTTTTATTGCTTGCTAAATTCTGACTCCCTTGCCACCATCACATGGTGTAGTGACTGCGAGGTCTGGGTTCGATTCCCAACTCTGCAAATATACCTCATTTTGACCTGAGGAAGGAAGCTTGTAGTTTAACGTGATCGTTAATCTCGCGATTATGAGCCACGGGACCTCCTTTTTATGTGGAATCCGAACCTCATGACATGGCATTTCACTTCGAAAATCTCACATGCTGACCTGAGGACTGAAATGGCCTCGTGAGACAAAACTGAGAAGAAGTGGGTATGATTTCGAACTCAAGTCATATTAGAAGTGGCTTTCAGAGGTGTCCCACTTCTAATCCACTAAATGCTGGGATAGTTCCTAACTTAAGGTCACACCCGCCTCATTCTCAGTCCTTACCTCATTCACAAATGCACACAATTCTATAGACACCAGAATGATATCACAGGTTATTAGGTAAATCCTACGCTCACCCTAGAACACAGAATTGAAATGGCAAACAATGTCCGAGCTGCTGAAAGCAACAACAATAACTAAGAAATGAAGAAAGGGTGCTTCTAGTTTGAGAAACGAAAACTTTCAGCAAAACCACAACTTTTTAAAAAATCCCCTGTGGACATGACCTCTTCTTAATTATTCAAACTACTGCCACTAGACCATCATAGCAATCCTTCTATGAAACAGCGTCAACCTGTTATAGGCTAAAGAGATTTCAAATCTATGAGAACTTAATCATTCACAGGTTGATAACTCCTGAATATTCAAAATGACCATCACTTGATCACCATGGCAACCCATTGTATTTTCCCATTCGACTATTGTGTGCCAAAATTAAAATCTAGGGGAATGTAGGATCGTTTCACTCTCATAGGTAACCATCTGTGGGTATCAGCTCATGTTGCCATGTGACCATATAGGCTATGGGCGCCATCTTTGACATAACCACTGACGAATCAAACGCCGCCATTTTGTCTTAGATCAAACATGCGCCAGAGCTCCTATTCACGAGATTTTAGAATTACTGTGTCGTCTTCATCTAAATCGCACAGACCCGAAGAATGAAATTAATTTTTGTGGTAGATCGAAACTTACGATATAAGCCTTACCTCTAGTGTTACACTAGCTAAACTGTAATATTCTGTATTTCCCTCCTAGGGATATATATATATATATATATATATATATATATATATATGTCATTAGGTCATGCACTTAATTGCATATTGAAATCTTCAATTATTAGGCGGGAGTAATGGTACAGCTATATGCTAACGTTCCTGCGTGTAATACAGTAGATCTGGGTTTTAAATTTTGACGCAGTATCATTTTCAAATCTTACATAACCACTCTATAGCTATTCTCTAAGGTAAATTCAAAGCTGTATCTAGTATCTGAGTGAATCAGCAACAGTTTGTATTTACATTACGACTGTAGAGGCAGTCTTATGGATAGTAATTACGTACTCCTAAGTTCTGCTTGATTTGATTTGATTACACGCGATTGCCCGCTAGGCATGCATACAAAGTTCCCATGCTGCCGGTCTCTCCAGAATGATACAAGTGGACTGTATTTAATCCAATAAACTTCCTCAATGCTCTGGAGAATTTCCCGGAATATGTTCTTCCTCAATTGATCTCAACTGCTCCACAAGCTCAAGAACATCTTGGAAATACAAGATCATGAGACGAAACCTAACAGACTTACCCTCCTCTCAGCTAATAGGCAGATAGTAAAAATGTGTCCGAGACAGCTTCAACGTATAGGAAGGTCAGTGATAGTATTAAGTTGCTTCGGTGGCGTAGTTGGTAGCATGCTGAAATGCTGTGCCCATGATAGCGGGTTCAAACCCTTCGGAGGGGAAGTAAAGCCGGTGGTCCCATGTCATAGATTTATGGCATGTAATAGATCCTTCCACAGACTAAACTTATGTGAAGCTAAATTGTTAGGTTAGATTTCGTTGGAACGCTCTATAAAAGTTCTCCACTAGGTATCATTTATATCTGGTAGCGAAAGTTGGAACTACTTGAAATTGAACGGAACTTGTAGCTCACCCTAAGGGTGTCCACTGGAAGCAGCTACAGACTCAGGTGAGCCGAACATGTCCTTGGACACTCCCGGCACTAAAAGCCATAGCCTACGATAAATAAATAAATAAATAAATGAGTGATAGTATTGAAATCTACTTTACCCCTAAGCTCATGGATTTAGACCCACATGCCTAAGTTTTAAACACATATATCTGTTTTTGTAGCCTTTCAGTTGGTCATCACGAGTGTTCCCAACGAATGGGCGGGGTACAAGATACAAATATATAAATACATTCCTGGAAAAAATACATGTATTAGTAATATTCATAATTAAATGGGGTAATTTAGGATAACGCGTTTCGATCCTCAAGTGGCCATCATCAGATCCTGATCACTGTTAAGATTTAAATTTTACTAATGTAAATTTACTATTGTAGTACAAAAGTATCATTAGGTGAATTATAATACGATTCGCTATTTGAATCTCGACGTACGCTACATCTTTCCACTCGGTTGCTGGATATTGTTTTGGGAGTGATTTTGAAAAATGGGACGGAAGTGGATCGGAACGATCGAGGTGGCACCAGCCGGCAAACTTCCGTTCCATCGAACGGAAGTGTGCTAGCTGGCAGTGGTGGAACGAACGGAAGTGTAAGACGTGGAAATAAGTCACCATCTTGTGCACAAAATTTGCCTAGTCGAAATAGCCGTGGGGTTAGCGCCAATGACTTTGAATCTAGAGATCTCGGGTTCGAATCCCGGACGGGGTAGATATTTTCTTTAATTAGGCTAGTGCTGGTGGTAGCTACAAATCATCTAATAAAATGAGTTCCGTATTATAAACTACAGTATCTGTAAATCGCTCCCTTTTACAATACATTAGATTACTATTTGTACCAATAATAGTATAAAATACCGGTGTATCAACAATTTCACGTGAGGTTTCTTCTATGTCAGATGTTACACATCATAGGTATGCGACTACTGTAAGGCTCGTATTTTTATTTTTGACTTACGTGAGTAGCAGTGTATATGCACGTGTATACAATTTAGAAGAACACACTGTCATACAGAAGTAATTGTGAATATTATAATATTACTAATACATGTATTTTTTCAAGTAGTGTATTTATATATTTTCAGGCCCTTTTATCAGGGTGAACGCAGGGGCACCCCTTAAATATTTGTGAACTGTTTAAGAAAAAAATATTGGTAAATTTTGTTTCTAGACCGGCAAATTTAACTTCCGACTTGAAAATTCATCGATCAGCTGGTGTCAACACACTGTTCACAACAGCTGGAGGAGATTTCGACTAACCCACGATTTAAATCGATCTATCGAATCAGTTTCTTTTGGTTGACAACTCGGCACTCAGCAGCATAATCGAAACAATAGGGCATATTATTTTCTGCTCGACAGAAGCTTTGTGAAATTGCTGCCTTATTCGAAGAAATGTACTGGTTTTGGCAAAAATAAGTAACATACTCTAAAAATCGTGAAAAGGAAGTTCTGTTCTTATAAGCACGCAGTCTAGGGTTTGGAGCTGGGGTAGGTTGTTAGCTTGTGTGTGTGGTTAATTTTGAAGGATGAAGAAAATAACCAACTGTTTTACATCCACACAGGCACCGAAAAAGCTGAAAGTTAATGAATTAATGAGTTAATAAATTAACACAATGCAACCTTTCATTTAACCTGTCAGCCCATGAAGTAGTAACCGGACTCTCGAAATTGCCAAAAATTGCAAGATCATGATGTTTTGTCGACTACAACTGGGAGAAACCCTTAAATTTTGTTAAAAAAAAAGCACTGTATATTTGTGTCATGTACACCGCCCATTAATTGGGGACAATCGTGTTGACCGACAAAAAAGCTACAAAGACAATTTGTAAAGGCAACAAATCTCTACAGTCATAAATCTGTCCTGATTTGGTCGCAAATATTCGTTACTATAATCAATATATATCATCACCGTATTTCAGTGCTCAAACTGACTCTCAAATTGTTAATGTTGTGTTCAGCGCTGTAATGTGTCTGTTAACCTTTCATTATTTTATTAAAAAGTAATATATTGAAACATTTTGTAGCCTGTATTTTATATAAATGGATATCTAACTAAATCAATCTATTTAAAACCACTGTTTGTATAAAATCAATTAATCTTTCATTGCCTAATAGAGCGGAATATCAAGTCTATTTATGAAGCAGACCATACAATTTATTTCAAATACAATCACAATCAAACCTGGTTATTAAATAGAAACTAGAATTCAACCTCGGCTAGGTGTATGAAATTCCTTTCCCGATTGATTGTACACCACTATCCCCACAGTACTATGGAATACAAATTTAACCCTGAACGTGTCTACTTACCTATTGTTTTCCCTTTTTAATGCCCCTCATAATTTATGCGTCGAGCACTTAAGAGTGAGGAGTAAAAGAACGTTGTCCAATGTTCTCGAACAGCTGCTGACAATTCATGTTCATTGTGAGAAGTTGGTTCGCAGGCAGTTTAGCTACACCATTCGAGTCAAAGATACTTTCTTAACAACAATACAATGAACATCATGAAAGAAGAGGCAAGGATACACATTAGTACATAATGTGTCCACGGTGGTGCTCTTTTAACATTCCCCAACATCCTCCCCACGCTGGTCTACCTCGAGGGGGATGACCAGCTGGACCGGCCGTGTTATATGCTTGCCTTCTGAAGTACGGAGCACAACCGTTCTTATTTTCTCGTCCCGACTTTGACGCAGTTCTTCCACTAGTGCCCGCTTTTACTTGTGCGTTGGTAGCGTCTCTTGCTGCAACAAGGCCACGTCATCTACTCTAAGTCTTGGGCCTTTTCCATGAGGTTGTCGCACTTGGTGGAAGCTTTGCAGTTGCAACAAGTATTCTTTGCTCCAGCACTTCCAGAAGTCGTCGGCTTGTTGTTGCTGAAGTCTGAATCCTCGTACAAGGTCACCACTTCCTGGTTCTGGTCCAGTAGGCATTGTAGTGAGACGTTCCCCAATAAGGAAATGAGCTGGGCTTAGTACGTCGCCTCTGTCTGCGTCCTGTGTCAGCGGTCTCGAGTTTAGTGCTGCTTCAATACTTATCAGTACAGTCCGTAATCCTTCTTCGTTGATGGTCGAACGCCCAAGAACCTTCCGTAGACATCGCTTAGTGGAACCAACTATTCGCTCCCACCATCCTCCCCGACTGAAGAGTATAAGAACGTTGCCCAATGTTCTCGAACAGCTGCTGACAATTCATGTACATTATGACACAGAGTGCAGGGAGTCCACTTTGTGTAGTAGGGTAAGTACACTGACTGAGCAAATGTCATGGGATAGTGGAGCACAGACGCGCAGGTATGTTGTATGCGCACCACACGCCCCCTGTGCCAGTCACCCTCGACGACCGTGTCCGGCGACATCTGAGACGGACTGGCAATGGCGACAGAAGGGCAACAGTGCAACAAATCACGACTCAATTGAACACAGGCCGTGATAGACACGTCTCCTAGAGAACAATCCGTAAGGGTATGGGATCCAAGGTGTATGGGAGCCGGCGCCACACACGGGTGCCACTGTTAACCCAACATCATCGGACACAACAGCGTGCATTTGTCGCCAATCACCAGGAATCACAATGGCGTCCAACGACTGACATGACCTCCAAGGAACCCTGATATGAACCCTATCGAGCATATCTGGGATGTCATGGAACGCAGGCTCCGTGCCATGGATCCTGCACCCACGAACAGACGAGCATTGGCAGCCACTCTGCAAACGATTTGGTGCCACATGCGTCCAGACGACTACCGGGGACTTGTCAACTCACTTCCAAGGCATCTCACTCACTGCAGTCCGCAGGGCCAGAGAAGGCCTCACACGCTATTAGGGGACTATCCCGTGGCATTTGATAAGTCAGTGTATATGTGACGTCAGCTGAGTGCGGCATGCTTTCCGTGGCCGACATTGGGGGAGGCGAGAGAAAAAGGTGTTTTGCTATACTCGCAGTGTATCCTTCAGTTTTTGTTGCAGATTTATTTAAGGGTCAGCAACATCGGGGTAATTTAGCCCCTTGTATTTAGGAGATGTCTGATAATCTGTGTCATTGTTATAGCTGTACCAGTGTGTGTATCAATTTATAATAGGAGCTAGGATAGGGTAGGAAGTGTCGTCCATGACCTTCGGTTAGGTACCATGTTTTAGTTGAAGTAGGACACCCAGGAAAACACACTAGGATACCAGAGGTGGGTATCAAACTCACATTTGCTCAATTCTCCTTTACGAGGCTGAGTGTAATCCGTTCATAAACATCAACCTGATTTTGTTTTAACTCCAGGAATCGTATCATGAACCTCGCGGTTGACAGTCAAGAATACTAGTCAGTATACAGTATTATACTCGTACAGCCCAACGACCACCACGCTGTTGGAGTGGATTCGCTAGGAAATCATTTACCAGCCTCCCTACACCCGGGACCTTGATTCAAGTGACTTTCTCA
Organism: Meconema thalassinum; assembly: GCA_946902985.2. NCBI lineage: Eukaryota > Metazoa > Arthropoda > Insecta > Orthoptera > Tettigoniidae > Meconema > Meconema thalassinum. Next base: position 1,806,618,224 of record OX336388.2, on the reverse strand, counting down.
AATTTCCTCATATAAGGGGTTAGGTAGAGATTACCATGGTAAAATTTTAACAATTGTCTTATTTTCCCCCCTTCAAAACCACAACAGTTACAGCAATGGAATGTTGTGCACATGACACACTGACATTATATTATATACGAAAAAAATTTCAAAAAATAATGTGGGTATTTTTTCAAAACTCAAATGGTGGTTGTTCATCATACAAGGCTGCAGCGTTTTAGTGATAACTCCTGTAATGTTCAACATTTATAGGTTCTGTTAATTTTATTTTATTGCAAAGATATTCGTCTAGAAATGCAAGTATTTTCAGAAACATATCTTAGCAACAAATATTTTTACTTTTGTATTGAAAAAAGAATGTCAAAATTTTACAATATTTTTGCTACATTTTTTTAGAAACTACACTGACCGGCAAAAAAAGAGGAACAGTAATTTAAAAAGTATAAAATTAGCCATGAAAAAGATGTAATCACATTTTAAAAGCTTTTCACGCATTAGGACACACATCTGAAACATCCGTGAATAGAAATTGACATTTCTTAGGGTGGTTTATTACCACTAATTACCGCCAATCTTCGATGAGCCTAACAAGCTGTCATGGACGCTAAGGGTGGAAACACTCGTTTTAGTGACCAGTGTTCCCGTGCAGTGCAGTGCAAACATTAACACTGTTTTGTTTGGCAAAAAAAAAAAAAAAAAAAAACAGCCCAAAAGAACATTAGTAAAAAATAGAAAATTGTTCGATTTGTGAAATGTAACGAAATTTGTGAGTTAAAGCGTGTTGTAATACATGTTTCAGTATTTTCTGTAGCCAACCATCTAACATTTACATGAATAATGCAAATATTGGAAAACCGATACATTTTAGTGGAATAAATTAAGAAATTACATAAAAAATTGAAGTGTTCCACTTTTTTTGCCGGTCAGTTTATATTAGAAAGAGACGTGAATTTACATCATTTTGTAGATATAGTAGGCAGAAATACACACAAAAAGTATCATTAGTGTATGTCAATTAGTTTTTGAGTTATTATTAAAACGGGTGTCAAAAACACAACTCTGAGAAAACTTGCGATAAACATGTGTGCATAAATCTTACATACTATTAACCAGGACGAACATTGGGAGCAGGGCATTGCCTTTTGAATCATAACTAAAAACTATGGCGCATAAATACATATTTCTTTCACCAAAATGTTTCTAAAGGATAGGACCATAAAATAAAGAATAATTTGAACAATTGATTTTTTGAAGGTCATAAGCTGTAACATACCCCTTAAAGGAGCACCTAGAAGGTTGACGATTCGCTTCAGTCGAGGAGATGAAACACTTTGTGAGAACGTGGTTGAACACGCGAAAACAGGATGTTTACCATGAGGGAATATTCACACTCATCCCCATGGAGCGACAAGTGTTTAAACAGATGTTGAGACTATGTCGAAAATTAACCGAATGTGTGTACTGTTTGTTGGCTGTATTGGTTTCATGAAATAAAATGTAGGCTTTGTAACCTTAGTTTCTGATCACCCCTCGTATCTTACCATTCTGTATTGTCCTGGGGGGTAAAGGACGAAGTGCTTGGCTGCAGGACAATAACCTGAGTGGCCTGTAGTGTGTGCGTGGTTCCTAATGAATGGAACAAGCCACGGCGGGTCGGCCGTGGCAGTGAAGGTATTGCTGACGCGTGTTTACAAGGCTAATGACAGATAGCGAAGGCGACCTTCGTGGTGTAGAGGATTAGAGTTCGCTGGCTGAGAACCGGCGTTCGAGTAAGGGGGAATTGCAAGAAATACAAGAAAGCGGTATAACAGAATGTAAACGATTTAATTAATGTAAGAGTGCAACTGTGTCAAGAATGAATGTAATGAATACAAGTTAGTAAGTTCGGATGGAAAGGATTTACTAAGGATAACCTTTTTATGAGTACAACTCACCAGACTGTAGAACGGTCGTCGGACAGCACCTCGGCGTGTGGAAGACGACAGCGAGACGGCTAGAGAGAGATCCCAGTACCTGGTGTAGGGGGTATTTAAGAGAACCGTCGATGTAGTGTAACTAAGTCAGCAAATTCCATGTACTACTTAGCAGGTGCAAACTGTTTAGGTCTCCTGTTGTAATGATGTTGTAAGGATTGCTCCATGTGCTAGCTTGCCAATCTGAGTGTGTTGGTAATGGCTAGATGTTTGCTGTTGTTGGTTTCTCTGGGGTTGTGGCGTGAAATGGGGTGAAGGGTGGTGAAAGGGGCCAATAGGGGGTGGCCCTACCCTGTAGGTACCCCAGGGTAAAACAATATTATGATAAAATAAAAAGTTTATTATTAAAAATATATTCAACAAATTAATAGAATAAGAAGAATGTACAGTTAACAAGTGACAAGATATAAACCATGATTTTGTTCAAAAAACAAATGAAATCTAAATTGAATTCTACATAAATTGTAGGCCCCTTAAAACAGCAATTATCATCATCATCAACATTAATTTGTCGATGAGTTTGCAGAGGATCGAACAGCTTAAAACATTTTTCATCCTTTTGCAAATAATTCCTATGTTACGGTCTTCTGTCCTCTTTGATTCATTTTCTTTTAAAGAATCGATTATTACTGCCAATATAGTCGGTCGATTTTAGTGATTCTTGCAAGGATTGAATCCTTCTTTTGTCTACTTTTGAAAATAATTTCTCAAGATCACTTTTATTGCTTATTTTCAACTATGTGTTTGCAATTATTATCTCAAGAACAGCACGTTCTCTCTCGACTGCCAGTATATCTGTTGCGCGAAGTGCGCATGCTCTAGCAAGTATGCTTTCAATCCGCCGTCACCAGCAACCGTGAACGGCGTCAATGAGTAAACTTATTTTTTGACACCTACAACATAAATTTATAACTTCCCGCCTAATCAGTTGACCAACTGTAAAGCTTCTACTAATCCAGATTTAAAAGAAGCATGTGCGAGAGTAGTTTTATGTGGATCTTTATCTCACAATCATAAACCAATCTGCATTGTATTTACGTGGTATCCGAGCCTCTAGGCGTGACTTTGCACTTCAAAAACTCCCATAGATTGATCAGGAATGTATCCCGATTCTCCTTGGTAAGAGGCAAGCAGCTTGACCAATGTGCCATCATGCCGCTGTAGAAGAAATCAAACAAGATGAAGAGGAAGGAGGGATAGAAGATATTGTACCAGGGAGTTTGTAAACAGAAACTGAACTCGCTATACTTGTAGGTACAATTCTGATGCTGAAAGTTGGTAGTTGGAGCAAGAGAAACAGATCTGAGGTTACTTGCAAGCAGTTCCAGTGTTCCAAGATCCGGCAAAGCCTCTTAAGCCTGTCTTTGACAAGTGATTGTCCACGCTGGCGCGGCGTCTCCCACAAGCCCCGCGATTAACGTTCTCAACGCAGCGCAGCGTGGCGACTCGCAAGCATTATTTACATCGCCTGAGCCCGGTCGCGGCAGGCTTAATGTGCACCTCACAAATTGACAAGGCATTAGTTCACACACTGCTGCATTCTCTCTCTCGAGACTCCAACTTTACAATTACCTTCCAGAGTTATAACACGGTCACATATTTTTAAATAATCTAGGTACGAGGAGTGATCACAAACTAATGTTACAAAGTACATATGATTTCATGCAATCAATACAGCTAACTGATAGCAAATACTTTATGTTACTTTATGTTCGACGATATCGAAATGTAAATATTATATGTCAGAAAACTGTACCATAATGGTGGTCATTAAAGTACTAGTTTTCATTATGATACAGTTTCTCCCACCAATCAGAGCTCAAGATGTATGATGTGTGACCAATTAGGAACTTGATAGCTTCGCACATGAACAAAGGATCCAACATGTCGGACATGAATTGCATGATTTGAAAGTTGACAATGTAAAATATATCCGATCAACCATTGTAGTTATAATGGGAAACACAAAGACAAAATCAGCACGAACCTTTAAGGTAATAAGAAAATACTATGACATATGCAAGAAATGTATGAATCTGCATCCAGAAGAAAGTGCACCGTCCCATATGTTCGCGTAAGTAAACTGGCGAATATGAGAAAAGAAATAGCACTGTACCTTAATATAAGTAAACTGGCGAATATGAGAAAAGAAATAGCACTGTACCTTAATATCCCCAACACCAATTTCTACACAGGACATTCTTCCATACAACTTCGGTGACAGTTTGAGTGAATGCTGGTGCAGATCGGCTGGCTGTAAACATATGGCATTACCAAGCAGACAGAGCGCATGCGTGGGTCAGAGTACTTGTAAAGCACAGAGAGCAAACTCGGTGCTTGCACTCCGATCACTAATTTCAAGTGACTGAATCTCGACAGATATTTATGAATATTTCTGTTTGAACATGAAATTAAATAAAATCAAGTTATAATTATCGTCGAACATGAAAAGTCGTACGCAACTCGCCTATAATGGTAATTAAGACACTCGTATGGAAATTATAAAACTCGCTTCGCTCGTTCCATAAACATACTCGTGTCTTAATTATTGCCATTATAGGCTCGTTGCATAATTTCTTGTTTCGACAAAATGTGCATATCGGTTTAGGAACTTGTCGCTTCGCGGGATGAGTTTCAATATTCGCTCATGGTAGAAATCCTGACCTTGCGTGTTCAGCCACGTTGTCGCGAAGTGGACCGCACTACTGAAATTCTCTCATACTTCGGGGTCTGATGTTTACCCAGTACACACGCATACATTCACGTTGGTTTTCCTTCCTTTCGTGGGTCCAAATCTGCAAGACTCTCTTTCAAGTCTGCCATGGCATTATTTCATGCAAAAATAATACCTATTCTTGCTTACGGAATAGAGATGGCATGGGCTAAACTAAGATTGACCTCCTCACTTTGGAAAAAGTCAAGGCAAGGTTTTTAATGATCACTACTGGCGTATCTCGATATACACGATCACGGCTAGTCTATGAGCTTGGTGGAGAACCTTTCCTCATAGAAGATTTGAGATTCAAGTTTTCTCTCCCTTCTACGGACAGCCGGAAGAAATTGTTGGAAAAAATTGAAATAAAACGAAAGGTCATCTGGCTATAGTTCTACTCGACTGATACCATGATGAACAGGACAGGGTCTTATGCACACATTTGACACTTCGATAAATCTATGGCCGTGCATGTCTATCATCATAGAGTTTGCAAGCTCAAGTCCTATCATGAGCCTTCAGCTGATTGTGTTTGTTAACTGTGTGATCAGCATTGCGAATGGTACCATGCTCAAAAATGCACACAGCGACCATGCTCAATTAATTATTACACGATGTGAATATTCATTTGTTAAAGTGCACAATTTGTGTTTAATAAAATTGTTATTAAATCAGTAAGGTACAGGATCAGGGGAAAGGTGCATAAACTAGCCACTTGCCACTGAGCTCATCGACATATATAGCTTAAAAGAAGCTTCTGCCATTCCAATAATTTTCTATCCGAATGACTAACTTACAAGGACTGGACAATTCAAAGGAGAAACTTGGATTGAAGAAAAACATTAAGCAGAAAATGAAAAAGGCAAGTGTACTGCAAGTGTAATATCAGGCATTTTGGTCTCTTTAGTGACTTGCTCAGAATATCTTAAAATCTAGTGCCCAGAGTGTGTTTTTAGGTAGTTGGTAGGAATGAGAATGTGCACAAGTATCTGTTATAACATACACCGTTTTTCAAAATTTGGTAGAAATCCACTGAATGTTATGGAAGTTACATGCAGTTCAACATGGAACACATGCGTGCGTAGACTTATTTTGGTAACACTGATATATAATGTATTTGTTGCTCAAAATTCATCTTCTATACAAAGACTCTAGCAATAGTGCCCGGCTTCGCCCGGTGGATTTATTTGTTTTATGGATGATAGTGAATACAACTACAGAATTGAAGCGCTGAAGGATAAGGATCGGAAAGCACCAACGCTTATTGCAGCTGATAACCTCAGCATACTGCACCAACACCATCGCCCTTATACAGAGGCATACTATTGTCATGATGATAACTGTTTTAAGGGGTCTAATAAATCTTTTTGCACTAATTACTCCCCGTGACTGCAATTTATAAACAGCTCGCAATTCTGCACCAGAACACTGGTAGAGGCGATGTGATGCAGCCCACATTGCCAGGTAAGCCAGGTAATAGACTTAGGTATTATTGAAACTATTCGGTAGCACTTGTTCTTCCGACTTACTGAACAAAAATCAATATTTAGGGTTACTTGAGAGGTGTAGCCTAATGCTACATAGCCTAAACTATTCCTCTTGAATCAAGGCTATCATATACAAAAAGAATTTTTCGAATCCGACTGGTAGTTCCAGAGATTACCACGTTTAAACACACAAACAAACTCTTCAGCTTTATTATATTAGTACAGATTATAGTGTATACAGCTGTTTCAAACTGTCTATATAAACAGTTTCTACGATATTGAGTCTTGGAATCAAAGGTTCTCAGAATTATACTTGGTAGGAATTAGTCCTGTGGACTCTTCAAAGAAGAATACTTTTGTCTACTAAGATATACGGTACATTGATCGATCATTATGGCAGTTGCATGTATTCGAATATTGAGCATTATACGCTTGCATTGAATTTTGTTGTTGGCACTAACTCTGACGATTTACTGTTGATTTGTCTAAGATATCACGGAATTACACTGAGCTAAATTTGAGTTATTTTTGTACACGTATTATGAGATATTTACTATGGAATTCAAAACTAATGGAATCAGTAGTACAGAGTTGGTAGCCCTGATGGCTCATAAAATACGTGAAATAAGTACCGTTATAACTCTTAAATAACTCATTGTGTATAAAATTGGATTAAATCCATTCGTTAGTATGGAAGTTACATGCAGAACAATGGAAGTATCAACGTGCGTAGAATACTGTCATGGAAATGATACTCACAATCAATCTCCAATTTTATGTTCCATACATGTTATGTACTTTCTGTTATATGGAGACTAGGACTCACGTTTATAAGAAAGCATTTATCTAAATTAATGGCTAGGTTTATCTCTTAAGGTACACTATGCTCATAGAAACTATGGTTGAAGTTCAAAATATATTTTGGACGTTACATGCTGTTAAACATTCAGCTTAATATGCCCCATAGAATCATGTTAGCAAGTGTTATGTATGGGTTGCTCAAAAATAACCTGAAATATTATGTCCTATACGTCTAGCAATTTTGGATGAAATCCACACACACATCTGCCCGAGTGATCTCATAAGTCCGTAAACATCAATTTTGTAAAATGTGAAAAGTAGGCTAATAATGATAATAATAATAATAATAATAATAATAATGTAAGTTTACCTACCCCATATTCTTCCCGTTTTCAACGGAGTCGGGGATGAGATGTGATAAAATTCTATCTGGCAGATGATTTTTACGGCCGGTTGCCCTTCCTGACGCCAACCTAATGAGAGGAGTTTATGAGTGATGAAATGAATGAAGATGAATGAAACTGGGCAAGGATGTGGAAGGAAGCGGCCGTGGCCTGTCGGAGAGTATCGTCCCAACATTTTCATGGAGTGGATAACGGGAAACCACGAAAAACCATTTCAAGTACGGCCGATGGTGGGGTATGAACCCACGTCTTCCAAGTCTGCAGACAGCTTGGCCCCATGGCCTAGTGGTACGCATTAGTGAGAGTAGCTACCACTGTCGGTAATAACAATAATAATAATAATAATTTAATTAATTAATTCAATAATTGCAGCCAAGTAGCCATACATAGCAGGAGGAATACACAGTATACATAATTTTAAATACATAATTTAGTTTTCAACACTGAGTTCAGTGACTGTTTTGGGCATTTCTTGCAATGTGACACATGGTATTTATCACATTGTAGTTCACAAAATTTACAAAGATACTTATACGTCACTATGTGAAAACTATTTATGGAATTCACCTTATGGTAATGATAATGATCATGAGAGCCCGAGTGCAGGTATTTCTAGTTGACACCCGTTGGTGACCGTCGTAATGAGGATGAAGTCATGATGAAGACGGCACACACACCCAGTCCCCGAGCCACGGGAATTAACTCCAGGAGATTAATATCCCTATGTCCCAGCCGGTAATCGAACCCGGGACACGTCGGGCCAAAGCCTAGCGCGCTAACAATTTAGCCATGGAGTCGGACACCTTATGCTGAAAACAATGTACTGCCAGTCTCGTTACAACATTCCTCATATTTTTATTCGGTCCTGTCCAGCTCTTGTCTAACATAGCAGCTGTTGCATAGAAGTCTTCTTCCATTTATCCTCTCTTCTTCATAATTTCCGACATCAGCTGCCAATACGCCACTGTGTCTGGAAGTAGCAACACATAATGACGATCTTCCAACAAAAATGACTCCCTCGTCAAGATGTATACATACCCCATAATTACTCGCGTGAGAAAGGTAGCCTTCACTTTCTTCCATTCTTTTATTTTAAGAATTCCCATACTAAGTGTATGCCATAGGGCCTATGCCGAAATTGGGACAATTTCACTCGAAAGGGCACCATTGTTGTCTCTACGGAGATTTGCTGAATGCGATCTATATCTGCCATGACTTTTATGGCACTTACGGCCTTTTCTTTGGCATGCATTCGAAATGACATCGTGGTTGTTCGCAAGGTTACTCATAAGTATTTATAGGCGTTCATCATTGTGAGCTCTTCTCATATAAGAGTGACCGTTTCTGCAGATTTTCTCTTTCCTCCCTTTCGAAAAGTCATCTAAACTGTCTTCTATATATTAATTTGGAGACCATTGTCATCTGCCCACGATATTAATTGGTTAAAGCTCTGCTGTAGGTCCTCGATATTCCTTGCCGCTAATACCATATCATCAACATACTGCAGATTTATAATCTGGTTTGCGTATTGTCCATTGCCTTCGTTACATCCGATGTTGCTAAGTTTAAAACAACAGGGAGCTCAATGGATCCCCCTGCAAAACTCCATTTGTTTGTGTGATAGGACAGGAGTTGGAAGTGCCATCTTGCACAATGACACGATTATACTGTAAAATCGATCCTAAATTTCGCGTAAGGTCTTTCCTTATCTTACCTTCTAGTTTCTTCAAAAGCTTCTTCCGGTCAAGTCAGTCAAAAACTTTCTGGATGTCCACAAAAATGACATGCAATTTTCCCTTCCACACTCGTAAGGCTTCATTAATATCTCGCAGCAAATTTGAGACTGCCTGAAGAGTGGATCTTTCTGTCCGAAATCTGAATTGTTCATCTGGGTAGTTCCTTTTCTGTCGAGTCAGTATGGCCGTCTAGATTTTTGTAAAGAGCTTGAAGGCTGTATTCTCCTAAGCTATTGGGGCTCTCCAATCTTCAGGGATATCTTCCAGTTCTACATATCTGTTGTATAAATGCACCCAAGTTTCTCCTAAAATTGTTTTTGAGTGCTTTAGATGTTCATTAGAAAAAAATATCAGAGCCTGCTGCTTTCCGACACTTTATATTGTCCATTGCTCTTTCCAACTCTTGGATAGTGATTCTGGGAAAATCATCCATAGTTAAGTCAGCTGATTTCACCTTGCTAAACTTCTATGGTTGGTTGATTGGTTCTCAAGTTTAGGGGCTGCGACAACGCGGTCATGTAGCCCCGTGTACTTTGGGTGTGGATAGAATCTGTCTGATAACCGGTGTTAATTGTGATGACTGTATTAGTGTGTGTTTTCTTTTATTTTTATTTAAGTACTGCAACTTAGAATTTTTCAAATAGTTCCTACTTTTGCCGCCAAGCACCACATCAACGACTACTAGGCCAAGTTCAGAACTTAGCTACCAGACGCCACCGCAGTCGGCTCTTGGCAACGAACGTAGAAACCTAAGAGCGTTGTTTACATTCCTAACCTATCCTATTTTAGCTTCACACTGGTGCAATTAGTGGAAGGTTCTTTTACATGCTATAAATCTATGACATGGGACTGCCGGCTTTACTTCCCCTCCGAAGGAAGGCATACTGAGGGATTTTTAACGCTCTTAAAAATCCGACGGCTTCGGCCGGGTTTGAACCCGCTATCTTTTTCATAGAAGCTCAGCATGCTACCGACTACGCCACCGATGCCGCCCCTATATTTCTATATCACGCCAATTGAGTACTTGGTCAAACTGTGCTTTCCAGTTGTGCATCTGTATCGCCGAAGCGAAGGTTGGTATCCTTGGTTTTAGTACTGCATAGGGATTATTTTGTGCCACCGCTACCAACCTAAATAATACCAATAATAATGTTTATATTATTATTAATAATAATAATCATAATAATAATAATAATAATAGTGTCATGTCCCATTAAAATGAAACAGATATTACACAACTGTGAAGAAAGGGATGACAAACTACCTCATTCTTCACTTTGCCTGGTACGCCTCAATAGAGTGATGCCTTGGACGTTTGTTGAATTCTATCCACAGAGCTAATGGCGGTGATCTGAGGATGTATGATGATGATGATAATTGTTGTTTTGAGGGGGGGGGGTAACATCTAGGTTATCGGCACCAAATGATATGCTGATAGTGGTAAAAATGAAATGATAATGAAACGATGACTACATCTAAACTACAGCTTATACTAGAAGAAATGGGCAAAACAGGAATAAGGGTATAAAAGACGGCAAAAAGAAAATGACCTAAACTTTCGAAGAATGAGGAATGAGGTGCTTGGAAGGAAGAAGAAAAGCGAAGCTTGTAGTTTAACGTGACCGTTAATTTTGAGATCATGAGCCACGGGACCTCCTTTTTACATGGAATCCGAACCACAGAACTTGGCATTTCACTTCGAAAATCTCACATGCATTGACCGGGAATCGAACCCGGGCCGCCTTGGTGAGAGGCATACAGCTAGACCGCTTTTTTTTTACCTCTTTTTTTTTATTAGCTCTTTACAGAATTACAGAATTTTCAGATATGATAAATACCAGACTAATACATCACAAGAAATCCAGATAGTGTCCATATTTATCGTATAATTGTCCACTTTCACTAAGCTTCCAACGCTCTTTTTGCAGGTGATACCTGAGATCCAGGAAAGAGAAATGTTGATCATTGTCCATCACGAAGTGTACATATTGGCCCATTATCCACACAATGGCAGTCTGTTTAATTTGGGGGAAGGCGGTCACCGACAAACGAACCAACTTCCTGTCATCAAGGTCATTCGAGGGCACATTTAATAGTTGACATACTTTTCCCTTACACCACAGCCACGTGGAGGCAACTCGCGTGCATGATGTGAAGCGGTGTATCGCCGTATCAGTTTGACCACATATAGTACACCATGGGTAAGCTTCAAGATGGATGGTATATCGCCGTAGAGCGGTTGGGATGAGATCGTTGAGGAAGATAAAAACTTGGGAGTGTACAGCAGAAGAAATGGACATAGCCCCAAAATTTTTCCAAACAGTGGGCCAATGGACATAGAGGGTGGTGGCCTCTATTCGCGGTTTGGAGTGTACCACTTGCCGCAACATGTTATAGATACTTTTCGTCGTTGGAACAATCCCTGATGGCATTTGGCGAACAGTTTCCAGAAGGTGCTGTTGATGGTCCCTAAATATCTTCGGCAAAGCTCTATCACAACCACGGGCTGTGTTTCGAATATCTTTGTATAGCGCTTTCGTAAAAGTGTCATGTTGGGAAAGAATGGTGATATCGTTCTTGCAGAGGAGTGCACGGCATTTCATGCCATGAGCTGTTAGCCCTAGCCCGCCTTGCCGGGATGGGAGATACAACTGTTCCCGTTGTACTCGGAACAAAAATCCTTGCCATATAAACCAACCTGTATATTTTGCCAATTGGCTCTCAAACATTTTGGGAAGTGGGAAAAGTTGTGCGACATACCATATTTTAGAGAGCGCAAACACGTTGAGGACCATGACCCGTTGCACTATATTGAGGTTTCTTTGACCAAATTGGATCAGGACTCCCCTAACTTTGGCAATGACCTTAGTCCAGTTAACTTGCACTGTGTCCAGAAGCGATTGCTTCCAGGTAATGCCAAGAATTTTCACCTCATTTACTATCCGGAACCAGGGCTGTGGGGTAATCACTGAGTTAGTATTGAGCGGAAGCAAAGCAGTTTTCTGGGGGTTCGATTGTGCTCCAGAGGCGATATGGTAGAGCTGAAGGACGCTATCGATGTGGGAGATGTCTTCTTCATTGCGGATCAATATTGATACATCATCAGCATAGGCGCACATTCCAAAAACATGTGTGGACAGTTTGTAACCCTGTAGCTTCACCTGGGTAGTCCGAATGAACGGTTCAAGGCCAATGACAAAAAGTAGCATAGAAAGGGGACATCCTTGCCTAACTGATCGTTGTATTGGAATCAGAGGGGAAAGAAAACCGTTGACGAGCACTCTAGACGTAGCATTACAATTTATCATACGAATGTAGTCAATAAGGATTTCAGGAAGTTCGTAGTGTTGCAAGACCATGTACAAGTATTCATGACTGATGCGGTCGAAAGCTTTATCAAGATCTAAGGTGAGAAAACTCATTGGCTCAGTGGGGAGCATTTCGGCTTTTAGGTGTAGGTCCCGTAGTATCGCTAAGTTTGTTAACAGAGTTCTTCCAGGAATACTGCAACATTGTTCATCACCAATGATATCAGGTAGAACAGTCTTCAATCGGCATGCAAGTACTTTGGTAAGGACTTTATAGTCACTGCAGAGCAGAGTAACTGGTCGGAAGTCACCAACTGCCATGGGAGAGGATGTTTTTGGTATGAGGACTATGGTACCCTCGTGATGTGATTGACAAAGAGCACGACGTTGGAGAATGGTACGCAGGACATGACAAAATTCTTTGCCAATGAGAGGCCAGAAGTGTTTATACATTTCATATGGCAGTCCATCAATGCCAGGTGAGCGGTTGTTTGGGAGTCGTTTAACCACAGAGTGAATCTCTTCATCCGTAATATCCGCGCTGAGCAGAGTTTTGTTGTCCGGATATAGTTTGGTACTGCAAGATGACAGCAATAGGGTCACCTGCTGTGGATCAATGGGAGCCTTAGCGTAGAACCGTTGATAAAATAATGATATTTCACTACGTATAGCGTCAGGGGAGGTGACGACACTTCCAGTACTGGTGCGGAGGCGGTGGATATATTTACGTTGCCGCTCACGTTGTCCTTTGGCGATATGGTATACACTTGCACTTTCGTCCGGGAGCACTGTACGATCTTTTAAAGCCACGTTGATATGAGCGAGCGTTCGTTGCTGTAGAGACAGGAGCTTGGTTTTAACTTCCCGGATCTGGTCATATATACGCTCCCCAGCATCAGATCTTTGCTGGAGCTGGCGAAGAACTCGATAGTAAAATTCAACTGTATCCCGTCTTTCCCGACCTCGTTGGTAAGATATGTTCTTAAAGACGCGGCGGATCCCTGGTTTAACTAAAATATCCCACCAGTCTGTGCAGTCGCGAAATTTGCCTTTTTGTTGGACCCATCGAATCCAGTGTTGTCTGAAAATATCTTGGCATTCCTCCTCCAGTAACAGCGAGCAATTCAGCTTCCAATAACCTCTTCCTATGTGAAATATGGGATGGGGGTAAGAGATTGTACATACGACAGCATGATGGTTAGTGAAACTGGCAGGAATCACTTCATATCGTCTAGGCTGGATGAGTTCCTGTGAAAAGTAGATGCGGTCAAGTCGTGATGAGGAGTTGTGACTTATACAGGTGTAATGGGGCAGGGGCACCCTTAAACTATCCACAGCATCAATGAGGTGTAGGGAGGTAAGAAGGGTCCTGAGAGCCGGGTTGACACCTCTGTATGGACTAGTGGAATCCTCTGGGCGTTGAATACAATTGAAATCCCCTGCAAGAATAAGTTTTTCCTTAACGTCGTGCAGATGAGGCAGTATACTCTGTTGAAAGAACATTTTCCGTTCCACACGTTTATTAGACCCGGATGGGGCATATACATTTATCAGGGTGGTATTGTTTATGTGTCCAGATATTATGCGTCCTGATGGATGACATAGCACACCTGCGAGTGGGATATCATGTCTTATGAGGAATCCGGTCCCTCTATTCGTATTACCGGTATTGATGTATTGTTTGTAGAAGGCAGATATGGGTAAACACGGTATAGCAACTTCTTGAAGGAAAGCAATGTCAATGTCAGCATCTCGAAGGAATCTCTCCAACAGTTGAAATTTCAGAGGGCATTCTATTACATTGATATTCACAGTGGCCACAGTGAGAAATTGCGCCATTACGAGAAGTATAAAAGCTGTGCTAGACATACTGGAAGGTGGACTCGAAAGAAGACACAGGTGAGAATTATCCTGGTGCACTATGTCAAATTAGGTTGAGATAGTTCCTTTTGACTGCCATTCATAGGCCGGCTGTCAGCGGGTGAGAGCGTTCGTGGGTCCCTAGATGACGTAGAAAGAAGATTTTGTTTCTTTTTCACAGCTGCGGAAACGTTTGTGGAGCCAGTTTTATTCTTCGGGGCTGGTACGGCAATCGAGGCATTTGTTTTAATCTTCTTAGAGACGTTCTCGGATCCCCGATCAACAGTCTTAAGTGAGTCGGTAGGGACCAGCGAAGTCTGGGGCAGTGAAGACAAAATTTCTGTGGCAGCCTGTAGTAACGGCAGAGTTGGTTCTGAGGCTGCGATACAGGTTGCCGAGAGCACAGGGGCACTCTGTGTCTCGCAGCTCTGGTCAGGGCAAGGTATCAGTTCTGCGTCAGATGTATCCGAGGTCACTCCTGGTGTTGTCCCAGCTGACTGATCAATGATCATGTTTTCATATGACGTTTGCTGCGTCACAACTTCCGAGTATTGTACACGTCGTTGTTGTGTAGGAGTTATACCGAGGGGAATCATTTTCTTTGGGCAGTTAATACGGAGATGTGTGGTAGCATTGCAAATTAAACAGGTCTGTTTCTGTCCATTATACGTTATATAGCCAGAATGGCCACCAAAAGCCTCAGTGGAGGGGATATCTTGCTTGATTTCCATAGTTACGGCACGTATTCCATTATACACCGGGAACTGATAAGCAGAAGACCATTGTTCTTTCCTGACGTCACTCACAGTGCCATATTTCGACAGGACGGATTTGAAAATTTCAGGGGGTACTTCGAGTGGGACATTAAATATACGCACTGTGGTAAAATTGGAATCCGCTGTGGAGAGCTTAACATTGGTCATTTCGCCGGAATCATACTGAAATTTAATAGGATCTGCAAAAGTATTTAACAATTTCTGATAAATAGATATGGTGAGTACCTTGATGTACATGGTTTTTTCGTGCGCATTTAACTGGATGGCTTCTACTTGGTCGACAGTCAACTGGAGGGTATCGCCAATCCAGCGGTGAATTTCTCCTGGTGAGGGGCGAGAACTCTGCCTGTCCTATTGGCAGCGAACGGTGTTTTTTCTCTGGTATCCGGACATGATTTTCAGCGGGGTTTTCTGGGTTTCTGGTTTTGTTGTCCTATCTGGAACACTACTTAAAAAAATATTGTCCGAATGACACACGGAAGGTCAGTACACACGTGGAACTAAGGAAGCACCGGTATTAGGAACCGTAACCTCTTCCAATGCGGTCACACAGCGCGCACACACGTACCGCACTCGGCCACGACCAGTGACCAACTCAACTGAGCCACCACGCCCCTGGAAGGAAGAAGAGCCATGAAAGGCAGATAGGAAAGGGAATGAGGAGAGGGTCCGCCCCAAAGGCAATGGAAAAGGGGGAAACTGGACCTTGTTCAGGAATCCCTCGAGGTTGCCAACTCCCGAATTCACAAGCCTTTGAGAATGTAGCACTATCCAGTGTGCACCAAAAGTGTTGGGGTTACGCAAATCCTGCCTCCTTTAAGGCCTTGAGCAGATGACAGGAGATGTCACGAAAGGAAAAACAAGAGGTCTGTATCAGGAAAGATGTGACAAGGGCCAATTAAGGCGGGAAATTGAAAGATACCTTAGGCCTCGGATACACCAGTACCGTTGGGGTCAGAACAAAAGTTGGCCAAGGGAAGTCGACAGGAAAGATGAGAGATATGAGCCCGGCATAAGTGGAAGCAACGTTGGACCAAGCTTGGGTCCCGTGGTCACAAACCCACTCCCCACTAGTCGTGAGCCCCAGATACGTTTGAGGATCTAACCAGCCTCCGAGTTGACTACCTAACAGACTTTACACACCTTCCCTACAGTCCAACGACCAATGTATTACAGTCTAGTGATTAGCCGTATAATCGAATTTACTATTGGCGATGCCACAAATAAGTACATGAGACTGATAACCATTATGACTCAAGCCCTTAAATGGGGCAACGGCAGTATTTCTTGAGAACGTACCCTGACCCATGGGGAACACCGGCACGATGTCTTTTGGCTGTTTGACCCCGTTACCTGCCTGTGCCCTGCAGGTTATTGATCTTCTTTGACCTAGGTAAAATGTACATTATAGAAATTTAACCGGACGAAGAATCAAGGCATCACTTTCCACGTGGCCAATAGCAGTAGTTCCACCAAATAGTGATGCATATAATACCCCAGAACTCATTTGTTCAGCAACACAAAATTGCATTCTATTAGCTGGAGTCTAGGTTGACCACGATGACCAGATGTTTGATCTCTTTGGCCAGATAAGTTATCTTTGGCATATGTCATTAATAATAATAATAATAATAATAATAATAATAATAATAATAATAATAATAATAATAATAATAATAATAATAATATAAATTTATATGAAGAATATTTTAATCAATACACTGGCAAACAAAACATCCTTAATGTAAAACTCAGGTGTACCACCGTGCCACATCTTAATACTAAAAAATCCTCTCGGCACGCCGGAAGGCGGAGGTAGATTTCACCGGGCAGACTAGAGGATAGGCTAAAATAGGCGAAATATGCAGGTTTTCGTAGGTGGATCAGACCTCATTTATTGCGAGAATGTATTTTACATTTGGAGGTTAATTAACATTTTTTTCGTCTTTCTATGCATATTTTTTTAAACATTTTATTGTCTTATGGGGATGGTAACTTTCTTGTCATATTTGGGGTTCATTTTTAGCCTACTTTCGATTTTTGCAAAAAATGAAAGTAGACTTATGAGATCAACACAGGGCGAAAAAAGTGTGTCTGGCTGTGTGTGTGTATGTGTGTGTGTGAGTCTGTGTGTGTGTGTCTGTGTGTCTGTGTGTGTGTGTGTGTGTGTGAGTGTGTGTACTCTGAATGTCTGTCCCCCCCTATCAATTCGAACACGGTGAATGCGAATTGAACGAAATTTGGTACAAAGGTAGCACTAGCAAAGGACACCTCAGTGTCATGTTTTATATCGCCGCCATCTTGACGGAAACGTAATGGCGGCCACACAAATGTTCAAAGCTTAAATCAAATTACGACTAACCTAATCATCCGATCTCTACCAAATTTTGCAACGACATACCTTTATGGGGGGAGCATCCTTTGACCAAACCAATAGGTCATCAGCGTAATAGTTTGCGGATGGCGGCCATCTTTGTGTGAAAATCGATTCCCCCTATTAATTCGAACACGGTGCAACCGAATGGAACGAAATTTGGTACAGAGGTAGTACTAACAAAAGGCACCTCAGTGTCATGTTTTATATTGCCGCCATCTTGACGGAAACGTAATGGCGGCCACACAAATGTTCAAAGCTTAAATCAAATTACGATTAACCTAATCATCCGATCTCTACCAAATTTTGCAACAACATACCTTTATGGGGGGAGCATCCTTTGACCAAACCAATAGGTCATCAGGGTCATCAGCGTAATAGTTTGCGGATGGCGGCCATCTTTGTGTGAAAATCGATTCCCCCTATTAATTCAAACACGGTGCAACCGAATGGAACGAAATTTGGTACAGAGGTAGTACTAACAAAAGGCACCTCAGTGTCATGTTTTATATCGCAGCCATCTTGACGGAAACGTAATGGTGGCCACACAAATGTTCAAAGCTTAAATCAAATTACGATTAACCTAATCATCCGATCTCTACCAAATTTTGCAACTACTTACCTTTATGGAGGGAGCATCCTTTGACCAATCTAATTGGTCATTCACCTGATAGTTTGCGGATGGCGGCCATCTTTATATCAAAATTGATTCCCCCTATTAATTCGAACACGGTGGAACCGAATGGAACGAAATTTGGTACAGAGGTAGCACTAGCAAAGGGCACCTCAGTGTCATGATTTATATCGCCGCCATCTTGACTGAAACGTAATGGCGGCCACACGAATGTTCAAAGCTTAAATCAAATTACGATTAACCTAATCATCCGATCTCTACCAAATTTTGCAACTACATACCTTTATGGAGGGAGCATCCTTTGACCAATCTAATAGGTCATTCACCTAATAGTTTGCGGATGGAGGCCATCTTTATGTCAAAATTGATTCCCCCTATTAACTCGAACACGGTGGAACCGAATGAAACGAAATTTGGTACAGAGGTAGTACTAGCAAAGGGCACCTCAGTGTCATGTTTTATATCGCCGCCATCTTGACTGAAACGTAATGGCGGCCACACGAATGTTCAAAGCTTAAATCAAATTACGATTAACCTAATCATCCGATCTCTACCAAATTTTGCAACTACATACCTTTATGGAGGGAGCATCCTTTGACCAATCTAATAGGTCATTCGCCTAATAGTTTTCGGATGGCGGCCATCTTTGTGTCAGAATCGATTCCCCCTATTAATTCAAACACGCTGAAACCAAATGGAACGAAATTTGTATAGAGGTAGCACTAGCAAAGGGCACCTCAGTGTCATGTTTTATATCACCGCTATCTTGATGGAAACGTAATCGCGGCCACCCAAATGTTAAAAGCTAAAATGTAATTACGACCAACCTAATAATCTAGTCTCTACCTAATTTTGCAACACCATATCTTTATGTGGGAAACATATTCTGACCAAACTGCAAGAACATCAGCCCAATAGTTTGCAGATGGTGGCCAAGTATGTGTGCAAATCGATTCCCCCTATCAATTCAAACACGGTGAAACCGAATTGAACGAAATTTGGTACAGAGGTAGCACTAGCAAAGGGCACCTCATATTCATGTTTAATATCCCTATAGCACGTTGTATTTCAACAAGCTCCTACAACCAACATTCAATCATACTCCTTGAAAAGGACAAAGAGTTATAACAATACCCATGCATTTAGGAGAAAGTAGGCTATATGTTCTTTACTGAACATCTTGTTATACTTTTGATCACAATGTCCTTATGCAAGGTTTGGAACTGATGTGTAACTATCTAACAGTCTGTTACTTCTTCACGCAACATTTTATCTCCCGCAGAGATGTTGGTTGGTTCCTCAGTTTAGGGGCTGCGACAACGTGGTCATGTAACCCCTTGTACATTGGGTGTGTGTAGAATCTGTCTGCTAAACGGTGTTCATTGTGATGACTGTATTAGTCTCTAATTCAGGTAAGGTCTGCAGATGGTCAATTTTAAGTAGTAGTACCTAATTTTGTACCAAATACTACCGTCAACGACACCTACTGTGAACTTGGCTGCTAGATTCCACCGCAACCAGCAACTTGAAATGAACGTTGGAACTTCCCCTCCGAAGGAAAGCATGCTGAGGGATTTTTAGCGCTCTTAGAAAATCCGACGACTTTGGCCGGTTTTGAACCAGCGACCTTGGGCATAGAAGTTCAGCATGCTACCAGTTAGCCGCTTCCCACATAGTCAGATGGAACAAGAAGTTCCGTGCCGAACTAAAGAGTCTACTTTTCTTAAAATTAAGATTCATGCCAATGATTAATCTACAGTATATGAACCTATCTAGAATAGTGACGAAATTAAGTTGGTAATATCGGAATGTCTTAATAAGTTCGAAATACTGTATACTAGGCATAATGTAGCCTAATACAGCAATACAGTTGGCAGCCCTGGTTACTGAATATATTCTTAATTCCATCTCATAAGGTACAGAATACAAAATGTGGTTGAAGTCCAAAGGACATTACATGGAGTTATACATTGGATCTATCAGCACACGTAAAAGCACGTTGGCAACACTGTCATGCGTATGCTGGTCAGAAATAATCGGAAATATTATGATATCTTTTTGTGCCAATTTTGGATGAAATCCATTTTTTTTAGTATAGAAGTTATATGTATTTTAAAATTGGAGCTATCATCAGGCATAGAATCATGTTGGCATCACTGACTTATATTAATTACTCCAAATTAATCTAGAATGTCAGGTGCTATACGTATGCAAAGTATAGACCTGTTGGCTTGCATACTTTCTGATATATTGATATTAGGGTAAAAAATATAGACACCATTTTTAACAGTTGGCAGCCCTAATTGCTCATAAGAATACTTATAGTCATATCTGTTATATTACACATAGCACATACGAAATTTGGTTGAAATCCAACTGACAGTATAGAAGTTACATGTATTTAAAAATTGGTCCTATCAGCAGGCTTAGAATCATGTTGGTAGAACTGACTTATATAAGATACTCCAAATTAATTTAAAATGTCAGGTACTATACGCGTGCATAGTTTAAAGCTGTCGGCTTGCATACTTTCTGATATATTGGTATTTGGATAAAAAGTAGAGAGAGCAATTATAAACAGTTGGCAGCCCTTGAGGCTCTTAAGAGTACGCTCAGTCATACCTGCTTATGTGCAAATATTACATACATAATTTGGTTGAAATCCAATTGATAGTGTAGAAGTTATGTGCATTTAAATATTGGACCTATCAGAAGGCTTAAAATTATTTTGGCAACACTGTCATGTATGGCCTCCTGGAAATTAAACTGAAATAGTATTATCTACATGTGTGCCAATTTTGGAATTGCTCCCATGTATGCCTTCCATGATATCCAACATGGAGCTCAAATTTCTAATGCGTGTTTTTAGCAGTTGGTAGCACTGACATCTTTTTCAAATATGGGCTTGAGATATTCCGGTATACAGCTTTAAGTCAACAAGTCAACCCCTGGCACTATCCAGCCCATGACGGGCTAAGGCCGCTTTACTCATACTAAATTTGGTTTCGATTGCTGCAGCCGTTTAGGAGTTGATAGGGGTGGACACACACACACACACACACACACACACCACCAGCCAGCCAGAAGGACAGACAGACAGACACATTTTCCCGGATCGATCTCATAAGTCTACTCTTTCCTCATTTTAGCAAAGTGTGAAAAGTAGGCTAAAAACAAGATGTTCAGTAAAGAACATATAGCCTACTTTCTCCTAAATCCATGGGTAGTGTTATAACTCTTTGTCCTTTTCAAGGAGTATGATTGAATGTTGGTTGTAGTAGCTTGTTGAAATACAACGTGTTATAGGGATATTAAACATGAATATGAGGTGCCCTTTGCTAGTGCTACCTCTGTACCAAATTTCGTTCAATTCGGTTTCACCGTGTTTGAATTGATAGGGGGAATCGATTTGCACACATACTTGGCCACCATCTGCAAACTATTGGGCTGATGTTCTTGCAGCTTGGTCAGAATATGTTTCCCACATAAAGATATGGTGTTGCAAAATTTGGTAGAGACTAGATTATTAGGTTGGTCGTAATTACATTTTAGCTTTTAACATTTGGGTGGCCGCGATTACGTTTCCGTCAAGATAGCGGTGATATAAAACATGACACTGAGGTGCCCTTTGCTAGTGCTACCTCTGTACCAAATTTCGTTCATTCGGTTCCACCGTGTTCGAATTAATAGGGGGAATCAATTTTGACATAAAGATGGCCGCCATCCGCAAACTATTAGGCTAATGACCTATTAGATTGGTATGTTGTTGCAAAGTTTGGTAGAAATCGGATGGTTATATTAGTCGTAATTTGATTTAAGCTTTGAACATTTGTGTGGCCGCCATTACGTTTCCGTCAGAAGGCGGCGATATTAATCATGACACTGAGATGCCCTTTGCGAGTGCTATCTCTGTACCAAATTTCGTTCCATTCGATTTCACCGTGTTTGAATTAATAGGGAGAATCGATTCTGGCACAAAGATGGCCGCCATCCGCAAACTATTAGGCGAATGACCTATTAGATTGGTCAAAGGATGCTCCCTCCATAAAGGTATGTAGTTGCAAAATTTGGTAGAGATCGGATGATTAGGTTAATCGTAATTTGATTTAAGCTTTGAACATTCGTGTGGCCGCCATTGCGTTTCAGTCAAGATGGCGGCGATATAAAACATGACAATGAGGTGCCCTTTGCTAGTGCTACCTTTGTACCAAATTTCGTTCCATTCGGTTCCACCGTGTTCGAATTAATAGGGGGAATCAATTTTGACATAAAGATGGCCGCCATCCGCAAACTATTAGGCTAATAACCTATTATATCGGTCAAAGGATGCTCCCTCCATAAAGGTATGTTGTTGCAAAGTTTGGTAGAGATCGGACGGTTATGTTAGTCGTAATTTAACTTAAGCTTTGAACATTTGTGTGGCCGCCATTACGTTTCTGTCAATATGGCGGCGATATAAGACATGCCACTGAGATGCCCTTTGCTAGTGCTACCTCTGTACCAAATATCGTTCCATTTGGTTTCACCATGTTTGAATTAATAGGGGGAATTGATTTTCACACAAATATGGCCGCCGTCCGCAAACTATTAGGCTAATGACTTATTCAATTGGTTAAAGGATGCTTCCTTTATAAGGGTATGTTGCTGCAAAATTTGGTAGAGATCGGATGATTAGGTTAATCGTAGTTTGATTTAAGCTTTGAACATTTGTGTGGCCGCCATTACGTTTCCGTCAAGATGGTGGTGATATAAAACATGACTCTGAGGTGCGTTTTGTTTGTACTACCTCTGTACCAAATTTCGTTCCATTCGGTTGCACCGTGTTCGAATTAATAGGGGGAATCGATTTTCACACAAAGATGGCCGCCATCCGCAAACTATTACGCTGATGACCTATTAGTTTGGTCAAGGGATGCTCCCCCCATAAAGGTATGCTGTTGCAAAATTTGGTAGAGATCGGATGATTAGGTTAGTCGTAATTTGATTTAAGCTTTGAACATTTGTGTGGCCGCCATTACGTTTTCGTCAAGATGGCGGCGATATAAAACATGACACTGAGGTGCCTTTTGTTAGTACTACCTCTGTACCAAATTTCGTTCCATTCGGTTGCACCGTGTTCGAATTAATAGGGGGAATCGATTTTCACACAAAGATGGCCGCCATCCGCAAACTATTACGCTGATGACCTATTGGTTTGGTCAAAGGATGCTCCCCCCATAAAGGTATGTTGTTGCAAAATTTGGTAGAGATCGGATGATTAGGTTAGTCGTAATTTGATTTAAGCTTTGAACATTTGTGTGGCCGCCATTGCGTTTCCGTCAAGATGGCGGCGATATAAAACATGACACTGAGGTGTCCTTTGCTAGTGCTACCTTTGTACCAAATTTCATTCAATTCGCATTCACCGTGTTCGAATTGATAGGGGGGGACAGACATTCAGAGTACACACACTCACACACACACAGACACACACACACACACACACACACACAGACTCACACACACACATACACACACACACAGACTCACACACACACAGACAGACACACTTTTTTCGCCCTGTGTTGATCTCATAAGTCTACTTTCATTTTTTGCAAAAATCGAAAGTAGGCTAATGAATGTGATCTCGTCAATGGCGTTGTCTTGGCAACCTCTGATAGATCATCCCTCATCAATTTAGAAGCGTTGTCATGGTAACCTCTTATGGCACTTTGCATTTTCTTTAATTCCGAAATGGTTTTTCTCATCCCTTGGCGTAATGGTGGGTCAAGTCAAAATTTCTTTCAGACAAATGTTTTAGGTAATTATTAGGGGAATATTTTCTATTTTGTGCGGTTTTGATATTGTGCCTATTAAGAGAGATATGATTAATGTTTCCCGAAAAACCCACTTTTTTCCACCCCTTTGGTCAATGGTTGGTGCTATCAAAAAACTTATTTGACATACATTTTTGGCACTTATCCGACACATATTATGAACTTTGAAGGGATTCGATATTTCATGTATTAAGAGAGTTATAGCGATATTTCACTTTTTCGAAAAAAGCACCCCATTTACACCCCCTTTCTCCGATTTTGCCCATTAACGAACTCAACCGAGATTTTATAGGGATACATATTATGTAAAAAATTCAAAGTGATTGGTGCAAAATTACGGCAGTTATCGTGTCCACAAGAAACTGATATCTATATATCTTCTATATATATAAAGCTCAATGTTTGTCTGTCTGTCTGTCTGTCTGTCTGTTATGTATACAAATCCACACCGTTTCACCGATCTGAACCAAAATTTGTATACTTACCCTTCGGATCCCTGCGGGTAACCTTGTCCACTTGAAATTTCCGACAGACCATCCCATTCCCTGCATTTAGGCCCTTTGTCCCAAATCTACACCGTTTCACCGATCTCAACCAAAATTTGTATACTTACCCTATGTAACCCTGTGAATAACACTGTCTACTTAAAATTTCGGACAGACCACCCCATTTCCTGCATTTAGGCCCTTTGGCAAATTCTACACCGTTTCACCGATCCGAACCAAAATTTGTATACTTACCCTTTGCAACCCTGCGGGTAACCCTGTCCACTTGAAATTTCGGACAGACCAACCCAATCTCTGCATTTAGGCCCTTTGGTCCAAATCTACACCGTTTTACCGATCAGAACCAAAATGTGTATACTTACCCTTTGCAACCCTGCGGGTAACACCTTCCACTTGAAATTTCGGACAGTCCAACCCAATCTCTGCATTTAGGCCCTTTGGTCCAAATCTACACCGTTTCACCGATCAGAACCAAAATTTGTATACTTACCCTTTGGTACCCTGCGAGTATCACTGTCTGCTTAAAATTGCGGACAGACCACTCCATTCCCGGAAAGTGGACAGGGTCCGTCCCAAAGGCAATGGAAAAAAGGGGTAAAACCGGTCCCGCTCAGGAAACCTTCAGGGTTGCCAGCTCCTGAACTCACCAGCCATGAGCCCTTGAGGATGTAGCACTATCCAGGGTGCACCAGGGCTACACACACCCTGCCTCCTTGAGGGTCTTGAGCAGAAGATATGAGATATTAAGAAAAGAATGAGGCTATCAGGAATGATTAGACAAGGGCCAATTAAGGCGGGAAAGTGAAAGAGTCGCTAGGCCTCGGATAACCTGATACCATCGGGGTCGGAAGAGAACAAGAGTTTGACCAAGGGAGGCTGACAGGAAAGAGAACTGAAAGGTGCCCGGCACCAGTAAGTAGAAGCAATGCCGGACTCAGCTGGGGTCCCGTGGTCGCAAACCCACGTCCCACAAGTTGTGACCCTGGTGGGTGGAGGGGGGAAGAGGGGGCAGGGGTGAGAATAGCTTGCTCATTCATCGCGAGGTGACATGAGAAAAATGTCCTGACCCCGCCGTGTTACCTGTTATTGCTGACTATGCTGATGTTCATACAGGGTCTTTGCTCAAACCGCTGTAGTGTTACGAAAGAATGAGTGATTCACCGGTCAATGTGAATATGACCGGGAACCCCCCCCCCGAACGTCTGTCATCATATATCGTCATCATTTGCGATATTCTCAGCTACGTGCAGCTTGGACCCGAGCAGTACTCGATAAACTCTTTCACTACACGCATCGAGTATAGGCCTAAGCCAGAATATAACGTTCAGACTTTGGAAGACATCGAAGGTAGTAATCTGAATTACCTATATCAGATTTAAAATTACACCATGTTCGTTTAGTAGTCATTTTTCATTACCTTATTATTATCATAAGAGCAAATGACCTAGATGTTACACCCTTTATACCACTAATCACCACCACAATAAGTCTTCATCGCCTGTGAATTTTGAAATATTTCTATCACGGTAGTTTGTAAGTTTGTCGTGTCAATTCAACAGTAGTTTTCATTACCATCCTCATCAAAAGGGCAAATGACCTAGATGTTACGTCCATTATACTACTAAGTAACACCACAGTCTTCATCGCCTGTGATTTTTAAAATGTGTATTTCCATTAGTTTGTAAGTTTGATATATCCGTTCAGTAGTAGTCGTCTTCATTATCATCCTCATCAAAGGGGCAAATGACCTAGATGTTACGTCCATTATACTACTAAGCAACACCAGAGTCTACCTAGCCTGTGATTTTAAAAATGTGTATTTCCTTTAGTTTGTAAGTTTGATATACCCGTTCAGTAGTAATCGTCTTCATTATCATCCTCATCAAAGGGCCAATTGACCTAGATGTTACGTCCATTATACTACTAAGCAACACCAGAGTCTACCTAGCCTGTGATTTTAAAAATATGTATTTCCATTAGTTTGTAAGTTTGATATACCCGTTCAGTAGTAGTCGTCTTCATTATCATCCTCATCAAAGGGGCAAATGACCTAGATGTTACGTCCATTATACTACTAAGCAATACCAGAGTCTACCTAGCCTGTGATTTTAAAAATACGTATTTCCATTAGTTTGTAAGTTTGATATACCCGTTCAGTAGTAGTAGTAGTAGTCTTCATTGTGATCCTCATCAAAAGGGCAAATGACCTCTCATTCCTTTAAAGTATCAATTATTCCCATTCGTTGATAAGTTACATGTGCCAGTAGTCGCTTCTATGTTCATCATCACTATGTAGAAGATGTTTTGCGTCAGAAGAAAAGACAACTGGATGCTCAGGAACGTTAACGATATATCGACTGCGAAATCTGGAAGCTTCTCTTTGAGGAATTGCTTCAGACATTTATCGTACAGTTTAAACCTTAACAAGACGAAACTTTTAACCAGATAGCGATCTAAGTGGGAGCTCTTTGGCAAAAAATAATCAAGTTTTTCCCGAAATGTGAGTCCTAAAAGTAACTTTTTCTATTATTTTCTAAGATTCATATGTGAGTTATGTAGTAATTTTCAATATCATCCTGATCAGTAGGGCAAATTACCTAGATGTTACGCCCTCAACGTCATTTGGGGTATGTGACCTAGATTTTAAGTCCATTATATTTCTAATCACCACCACATAAAGTCTTCTACGACTGAGATGTCACGAATTCTGGGACCGCTAACGACATATCTCGACTCGGACTGAAGACAAATATCGCGAGAATGATCATTATTTTACAGAGCCTTCCCATAGTGACTTAAGTATAAACATTGTCACTGGGTTTGATAATGTAAGAAATGAATACATAAATAAATATAATTTATGACGTTGAGTGTTAAGGAGACTGAAATATTATCATCTTTCCACCGGGCGAAGCCGGGTACTACTGCTAGTATATATATATAGATAGATAGATACTTCTAATATATAAAAGTGAAAGTCTGTATGTATGTATGTATGTATGTATGTATGTATGTATGTATGTATATATGTTGGTTCCGTATACAAATCTACACCGTTCCACCAATCTCAACCATATTTTGCATACATATAGTTTAGGACCCAGAAGGAACCGCTGGCTACATGAATTTTCGATAGTCTTTCTCATTCTTCTGATTTCGGCCCTTTTTCACTCAAAAACAGGCTAATCAAATCATAAAATATACTCATGAAGGAATGGCAAGGCAGATAGTTTCCATGGCAACATAGCTCAATTCGAGACACGGCCGTCTGGATGCCAATTGCGCTCTGCACTACCGGTATAGAAAATGAGGAACCTTTACTTGAAATCCCGTTAGTTACTCAACTGCTCACACAGCACTGTCAACCGAGTATAGCATAACAAAGACTTGACACTATCTACTAGATATTTGTCAAATACCACTCACTCACTCACTCACTCACACATTCATCACGAAATCTCAGAACCCACCCAACGGATTGGAATGAAATTTGGTATGCAGCTTACTCAAGGGCCGCAAACGCCCACTAAGAAAGGATTTTTGGATATTCAGGTTCTAAAGGGGTGTTAAGGGGGTAGACCTGCATTTCATCGAATAGCAATATCTCCCGATTGGCTTCACTGGGGGATGTGATACTCGGCATATAAACTCATCATTAAAAATAAGAAGACATGTGTCTGAGGGTTTTTCGATGTGGTGTATATTATGAGGTGAAAGGGGTGAAAAGTGGGGGTTGAAAGATTCCTAACGGAGCCTGTATCTCATAAACGACATAGGCGAGGAGTTTGAAACTCAGCGGGAAAAAAATCAGCATAAAAAATAAGTAAATAGGTGTTTGACCGTTTTTTTTTTCATAAATCCAATTTAAGGGGCCTATGGCGTGGGGTGAAATTCTGTGTAAAAAAAAACAGGAAAGAAAGTGTCCTAACCGATTGACTCACTCGCTCTTCAAACTCAGGGGGAAAAACTGCTTAAAAATAAGTATAACTTATATGTGTTCGACAGTTTTTTTGATAAACCAAATTAAGGGGTTCATCGGGAGGGGTGAAATTCTGAAGAAAAAAATTGAAAGAAAATGTCCTGACTCACTCACCCACTATCATCGCCCAGCCAAAAATATTGAAGTTGGAAACATGTCATTTTCGGGATATGTTCGTTGTATGTCAAAACCATACACTAAGGGAGGATTTTTGAATATTCAGGCTCTAAAGGGGTCTTAAGGGGGTTAAACCTGTATTTTATTGAATAACAATATCTCACGAGTGGTTTCATTTGTGGATGTGATACTCGGCATATAAACTAATCATTAAAAACAAGTCGTTCCGTGAAGAACTATACAGCCTATTTTCATATATCCTACTTATGTTAATTGCCACTATCAACATACACAATTTCTGTTTGATTGCTGTAATAGATTCGTAGATATTAAGAACCGACTAAATATTTCGGATGGTCGCCATGTTGGATTTTATATATGTAGGTCCTAGAGTTATGTACTGTTACATGCAGATTATTGTGAACGTGTAGTATTCAAACTTCAACCGCATAATTAGGACACGAGAAAAAACAAGGAGATTTTAAATTGTTTCACAGCTGCCATCTTGAGGTTATGGAAACAACTGAAATAAATTAGATGCCAGTGGATTAACATTCGTGTAAGGATTTACTGTACCAAGTTTCACTGCACTCGGATGGTTAAATTGCGAGAAACGTCCATGTGAATATTTACAATTCGCGTCACCGCCATGTTGGATTTGTGATCACCAGGTTATTTAAAGTCCTATAGGTGAACTTAAGTTCATAGCCCCTATGAACATTAAAAAATGCAGTTTGATTGCTAAAATAGATTCGTAGATATTCAGTATCGTCTAAATATTTCGGATGGTCGCCATGTTGGATTGTTAAATGTATAGGCCATAGAGTCATGTAGCATTAAAGGAAAATTATTGCGTAGGTTCATTATTCAAACTTTCACTTCGATCGCATGAATACATCACAAGAAATAAAAACTTAATTTTAAAATTCGCACTGCCGCCATCTTGAGGTTATGTAAACAATTGAACTAAATTAGATACCAGTGGATTACAATGTGTATAAATATTTCCTGTACCAGGTTTCAGTGCGCTTGGAACATTAAATCGCGAGAAAGGTCTATTTAAAATTTTCAAATTCGCTTGGCCGCCATGCTCGTTTTGTAATTAACCGGTTTTTGAAAGTCTTATAGATGGACTTCCAGTAGTGCCCTTTATCTCCGTACAAAATTATAGGGAGATACCGCTAATAGTTTCAGATATATAGAATACCGGTGAAATATTTCGCACATCCGCCATCTTGTGATTATGTAAACAATTGAACGAAGTTAGATGTCGGTGCATTACAATGTATATAAACATATACTGTACCAAGTTTCATTGCGTTTGGTTGGTCAAATCACGAGAAACGTCTATTTGAAAGTCGCAAATTCGCTTGGCCTCCATGTTGGTTTTGTAGTTACCAGGTTTTCAAAAGTCACATAAGTGAACTTATAGTAGTTCCCTCTATCACCATAGAAAATGTCAGGGTAATATCGGTAATAGTTTCGGAGATATTGAATGCTGGTGAAATACTTCGCACAGCCGCCATGTTGGATTGGTGAGACGTAACAAAATTTGAAGGGCACGGTCGAGGTCGCCGGGAATAGTGCTATGAACTTTCCGAGTTTCATTGAAATCGCTCCTGTCGTTTAGATTTTATTAGGGGGACACACACACACGAATCACACACACACACACACACACGCACACACACACGGTGACATGAGAAAAATGTCCTGACCCCGCCGTGTTACCTGTTATTGCTGACTATGCTGATGTTCATACAGGGTCTTTGCTCAAACCGCTGTAGTGTTACGAAAGAATGAGTGATTCACCGGTCAATGTGAATAGGACCGGGAACCCCCCCCCCGAACGTCTGTCATCATATATCGTCATCATTTGTTATATTCTCAGCTACGTGCAGCTTGGACCCGAGCTGTACTCGATAAACTCTTTCACTACACGCATCGAGTATAGGCCTAAGCCAGAATATAACGTTCAGACTTTGGAAGACATCGAAGGTAGTAATCTGAATTACCTATATCAGATTTAAAATTACACCATGTTCGTTTAGTAGTCATTTTTCATTACCTTATTATTATCATAAGAGCAAATGACCTAGATGTTACACCCTTTATACCACTAATCACCACCACAATAAGTCTTCATCGCCTGTGAATTTTGAAATATTTCTATCACGGTAGTTTGTAAGTTTGTCGT